>JANAVB010042420.1:24681347-25078418 GCA_029216955.1 Iris pallida | reverse complement strand
ACAGCAGAAACTAAAGATAGAAACTTAAAGTTAGTGATTTGAAATACTTCAAATTACATAACAGCGTTGTCCTTATAATAGATTTTGTCCCTACGAAGAGTGCAGTATAAAATGACGATCTATTTTCGAGATACAATGAATCTAGACAACCCGCTATACCGTGTATCCGGTGACGAATCCAACGAACGATCAACAGCATTGTCCAATGGAAGAGATGGACGGTGGTCTGGAGAAGTTTTATGTTTTGGTAGCTTTTTTTTTTCTCTCTCGGGATATTACTCGAGAAAGAACATGAAGAACAAATATCGTTTTTAGTCAGATCCTCTGAAACGTGACCAAAATTTATGTGTCATTAATCTTGTAACGGAATTGCGTGAGAATAATAGCTGATTGACAACCGATTGCGTAATAATAGTGGTGGCTGACCAGCAACCGAACTCAAAATAAATTAAAAAAAATAAAGGAAAGGAGTTAAGAAAATTATTGTTATATCATGATGTGCTAAGTGCTAAATATGCCACTAATAAATACACATTCTTTGGTGGAATTGAGCCCATCTACCAAAATATCTATTTAACCAGTAAAATGAGTTAAGCAATATAATTAACAAAGAGAGTGTTTCTTTTGTGTATGACAACTATGATATAAACAATATAAAGAAATTTCTCATTGAACCATATTGACAATATTTCTAGAAATTGCTCTAAAACAAACGCACGCCCAATACTTTGCATTCGATGTGGGTCATATACGTGCTGATTTATGATGAATACATGTATGTGCCATTATGGATGAAACTATAATTGAATGATGAGGAGAGTCAATAACACAGACATAATTATGCAAAAGTTCAGAAGAGAGCATCACACTCTAGTATTTCAGAAATTCGAAAAATCAGACTTAAAGAAAATTTTGTAGTTTAAAAAATCGGAGAGCATATTCTGTAAGAGTGCCAGAGAGCATTTTTCGATTTTGGACAGAAAATTGAACCGAATAAGAGATCATTTGAAAAAAACAAATAATCGGTTCAATTTTGAAAGTACTAAAAATTCTTAATCAATTTCGGTTTCAATCCCCAAATTGAATAAAAGTTATGCAATTATATAAATATCCTTAATTTTATGAATATTTTGTGATTAAAATGTGTATATTTTGAAAACAAAATTCTATGAATATGTTGTAAAGTCAAACTTTGATAATTTAATAACTAGTCCAACTTTGAGCTCAACTTTAAATACAACAAATGTATGTATAAATATTATAATTTTTTATAATTCAAACACGATTTCAACTTTGGATCCGAACTATTAAATAATAAAAAAAATTCTAATCGACAAATCGAATAAACCGAATAAATTAAATTGATTATTTGGGTCGGTTCGATTTTAGTTCTGGCTAATTTTTGGTTTGGATTTTTAAAATTTAGGTTTATTCGATTTTGACTATTACGATTCGGTTTTGGATTTTTACAGTTGAAGACATTTATTTACGTGCTTTGTTATGGGATTCATTTGTGAATTTGCGATTTCCCCCTCTCATAATCAGACATACACATGGAAATTCTCTTGCCACGCAAACTCTGTGAACTTCCTAACATGTGCACCAAGTTAAGGTCCACATATGTGGACAAACACGGGGCCCACCTGTCGGTCGGCAATTAAGCAAGCGACGATTCTAGATGCACCAAGTGGATCATGGATGACATGGTCATGCGAGTCAGCCCATTGACCAAGTAGGACCGGCCTGGAGGATTGGATTGTCCTATCCTAGAATTAATTTTGGTTGTCCCTTGATCTTTATTGTCAGCTGGTTCTAGTAGTCATCCGTGACCCTCATCTTTGGTAGGATCATGCTGAACCTAGAGGGTTGTCCAAGTCCCAACTCTTGTCCGATTTATTCTAGTACAAGCCATGTGACCAAGCAACTAATATTAAGGGACCTTTCGTTCGCATAATCACAATGTTCGAAAAAAGAAAAAAAAAGTTATTCATTTTGTTTGGAGAGTAGTAAAGAAAAATAGTTTCCAAAGAAAAATAAAATATTCCCTCCACTCATCCCAAGATTTATTTCCACTCCAAACATTCACCTTTGCTTCCAATTTTATAACATTTCCAAATATTTTTTAAAAAAAATACATAGAAATTACAATATTTTTTAAAAAAAATTGATTTCATTTTTGTTTCCTTTCCGTGAATTAGCCGATGCCCAAAGGTGCTTCCTAACAAACAATTTGTGACTAAAGACAACAGAAACTAAAATGCAAATATTAGTATTGTTGTCCCCAGAACGAAAAGGTTTATTGCCATCAACAATTTTTTTCCCGTAAAAATAACAAAAGTATATTCATCAGCAATAATAATTATGCCAATTAAACAACAAAATTCTATATCTAATATGTCTTGTCTACGACTTTTCTCCATAACCTTTTTTTCGTTTGTTCGACTTTCACGTCTGACCTAATGTAACTTTAACAAGGGGTATATATATATATATATATATATATATATTAATATATATATATATATATATATATATATATATATATATATATATATATATATATATATATTTATTTATTTATTTATTATTATTTATTTTTTTTTTTTTGGGAAGGTAACGTCTTTATAAAAATGAAAGAATAAACAGGACTATACAAACTAGAACCTCTCAAAAAACGATCCCCTACTCCAACAGGAGAGGACCCTCCTCACTACCTACTCAAAAGACCTACATAACCTACTAAGGAAGCACAACTCAGAGCAGAACAAAAAGACTCTGGAACCTAGCAATCAAAAGTACTACGGGGCCATGATATCCATGTCCACCTGTATGCTCCTCTCAAGGCTAACGACAGTGCTCTCGACGCCTTCAAAAATCCTCATGTTTCTTTCCCTCCATAGGTGCCATACCGAGCAAGCAAGCCGAAGACGGGCCTTCCAAAACCAGGGATGATTCATGGAGCTGAACTTGGATATCTCCTCAAAAGCCCCAAGGATGGAATCCCCTCTAGTCTCCGACAATCCCAGGGTTCTCCTTTGAGCATTCCAAACTTTAGAGCTCATCTCGCAGTGAAAGAATAGATGTGAGTGAGACTCAGGGGCAGAGTTACAAAGTGGGCACCTGATATCTTCCACCTGAAACCCAAATCCTCATCCTATCCTTAGTAAGCAATCTCCCTAGCACCGCCTTGAGAATACAGTAACTGAACTTAGGCGTGGCTCCTTTCATCCAAATATACTTCGACCATGTAAAACTCGGGCTCCTCTTCCTGTACTTCTCGTACGCCGATCTCAGAGAAAAGTTCCCTTTGATAGATCCCTCCCATCTCCAGTGATCTTTATCAGCTGTGCCATCAATGCGGATTTTAGTGATCTTCGAGGCCCATCTTCTAGCCTTCGAACCCGAGGGGATAGCCCATTCCCCTTCCCGAATCAACGTACTCACCATCTGCTTGTTCGTCCTGGCATTCCTAAGCTCCACCTCAAAACCCCACGGAAGACTGTCGTGCTCGACCCACGGATCCTCCCACAGCACCGTGTCTTTGCCATCATGAATAATTCTCGTGATACATTCCTTAAGCCTGCCTCGAGATTTAAGGATGGATTTAAAACACGTAGAGAAGTTAGAATTGCTATTCATTGACCAGAAATTGCCCTTCTTGATGTACCTGCTCTTCATCCAGTTAGACCATAAAGAGTCGCCTTCGATAAGGGACCATCCCATCTTAAGCACAGCCAGATCCTTGAGGGTGGACAGGGTGGACAGCCATATATATATATATGGCAGCGGCGACAATCCCTCCAGATTTAGGGTTTCGGGAATTCGAGGCGGAAGACATTGGTAGTCTCCCAACTGGAGCAAGAGGGTGCGGGAAGGCCCCGATGAGGACTCTTGGGAGGGAGGAGGGTGGACTACGGTCGGCCGGCGGAGGAGGCAACGGCAAGGGATCCCTAGAAACTATGGGAATAAGGAGGAAGGGGCGTTTGGAGGGAGCTGGAGGCCTCGGTTGGCAATCGGCCACCGGCGGAAAGAATCATCCAACTGGAGAAGGGAGGTCGGTGCACCGTGCCAACCAAGGAGGCGAGTTTGGGCGGAACCAGGGAGTGCTGCAAGGAGTACAAGGAGGTCAGGCAGGGATGACATCAGGTCGGAATAAACCTGTACAGAGTAGTGGTCGTGATCATATCCAGACGGGGAAGGAGACCAGGGGAGAGGGTCCGGTTCCAGGAGCACATTGGCGGTCGCAGAAGAGCCATATCCACTCGAATAGTCGGCCGGTGTCGTGGGCAGAAATTTGTCGCCCATCAAGTATCCCTGACGAGGTTGATCTCCAGTACGTGGAACCTAGCGTGGTCAATGGAACTAAGATAGTTGAAATAACTGAGGAGGACATCCAGGAGACCCTGGAATATTGGAAAAACACGTTAGTGCTCTACGTAAGGGAAATCGTCCGTTCTATGGCCAATTGAAGGCATTTGCTGTACGTGAATGGAAACCCAAAGGCGAGATGGAGATATTCTCAAGGGAGAATGGGTTCTATTTCATAAAATTTGCCCTCGCGGAAGATCTGGAACGCATACTGGAAGGAGGCCCGTGGACCTTTGATGGCAGACTGGTGGTGTTGAAAAGATGGAAGCCGGAGTCTAATTTTGAGAAAGACAGATTAACTAAAGTGCCAGTTTGGATTCGGTTGCCTTGGCTCTCCCCTCAGCTCTGGAGTATCCCTTCGATAATGAAAATAGCTAGTATGATAGGAGTGCCTATCAAAACGGATCTGCCGACTGCTAGAAGACAACGTCTCTCTTATGCTCGAGTATTCGTGGAGATTTCTGTTACAGACCAACTACCCAGGAAAGTAGACATACTGTTACCTAATGGTGGTAAATTGGTACAGGATATCCATACGAATGGGTGCCTCCATCGTGTGTTGGATGCAAATGTTTTGGACACACTAAAGTCCAATGCCCTGAGTCGCTGATGATGGACACGGATGACAATAGGCGGAAGAGACGGATAAAAGAGGGGATCTTCCGGATATGACAACTTCTACAGTGGAAGAGGTGGCCGAAACTCAGGTGGATATGGAAACGCTCGATGGGATTGGGCAGCCTAGGAAGGAGTCAGTGCATCAGTCGTTGCTCGGAAAGCGGAATGAGCCGGGACAAGTCAGAGAAGGACTTCTACTTCACAAGCTCTGGTGGTGGTTGAGGGAGCAAATTGTGTGCGAAGGAGTTATTCTGGTTTGGAGAACTGTGCCAATGACGCTCAGGAAATCAATGTTATGGAGGATCATAGTGAGGGGGACGAGAGAGAGGACCAGGAAAGGGCGTCCAAGAAAAACTCTAGTGTTCGTATGGAAGAAGATGAGGAATTGGCGTTGGATGAGTTGAGCCAGCGTCAGGGAAGAAATGGCTCCGGGGACCTAATGCTCACCGAGCCTAATCCACAATGGGATAAGTTTGTGAAGCAATTAGGGGGAGGCGCTTCTACAGGCCAGAGCAAAGGTGCCCAACGAGCAGGAAATATGGCTGCTCCCTCTTGTCCAGGGAGCAACATGAGGCCAATCAGGACTCCTATAACACTTATTAATGAGTATACTCACCTGGAACATCCGGGGGGCAAATTCCATAGGGAGGTGGAAGGAGATTACAAGTCTGATGCAACATAGCAAGTGTTCGATTGCTTCCTTATTAGAGAGTAAAATCAAGGATGAGAAGAAGCTGGAAAGAAGGATCCCTATACACTGGAAATGGGTCCATAACCTCAAGGAGTGTGGTTTGGCTCGTATTTGGATGATGTGGGACAGCCGAGCCTGGGTCAGTCAGGTACGATTCTCATCAGAACAACTTATTGTTTTAAATTTAACAAACAAAGGTGGGTTCCAATGTGTCGTAGGAGCTGTCTATGGACATAATGATAGACGTAAGAGATTCCAACTCTGGAAGGATATTGTCAAAATTGCGGCGGAGATTTCTGATTCTATTCCTCTAGTGTTATGCGGGGATTTCAATGCTATGCTATGTAACACTAAAAAACTTGGGGGAAGACAGGTTCCTCTCCCGATTCTCGAAGATTTTCAGAACTGTCTTCTTAGCTCGAGGTTGTCATGTATGGCTCGTTCGGGGTACGTGTGGTCATGGAGTAACAGCTCTTCTACTAATAGAGTTGTCTGTCAACTCGATAGAGCTCTGTGTAATAATAAATGGTTAGAAGTTCTGCCTGAAGTTAAAGCGGGGTTGGCGAGTGGTACCAGTGATCATACTCCGATTATCATTAGAATAAGCGCGAAGATCCGACATAGGAGGAAACCATTTGGTTCAGCAACGAGTGGCCGTTGATAGAAGGCTATATAGAGGCGGTTTTGTCGTACCTCTGCTCGAGTATTGAAGGACGCGCGCAGTTGGGTTGGTCCAATGGCTGAAGAGAGTAAAGAAGGCTATCTGATCCTGGAATTGTAGCAGACCTCACCCGAAACTTGCTACCCAGGAGGAGAAACTTAGAGAGGTTCAAGCTCAAGTTCAAGCTAACCCTATGGATAGTGAACTGGTAGCCATGGAGACGTTGCTTCAGAGGAAGTTCGTACCCTCCGATTCCAGGAAGAGGTTAAACTGCAACAACAGGCCAAGTGTTCGTGGCTTAAGGAGGGCGATAGATGTTCAAAAATTTTCCATGCGCGGGTGCGCGCTCGGAATAATAGAAATCTGTTGTCCAGCCTTATTGGGGAGGACGAGAAGACGTCCACTAGCGACCAAGACATTGTGCTGCTGCTGCTGTTTCATTCTATAATTTGATATACAACCAATTGGAGTATAGAAACTCTTTCCCGTCCATATTTGCAAGCGCCTAGTGACTACTGCAGGGAATAATTCTCTTCGTCAAGATGTGGTTTTGTCGGAGATAGAGTTGATCATTAGAGAAGCCGACCCTAACAAGTCTCCGGGGCCTGACGGGTTCAATGTTGCTTTCTTCAAATGCCATTGGAACCATATTAAGCAGCAGGTCCTTCTCGCAGTTCAGGAATTTTTCAGGACGGGTCGTCTGCTTAAATAAATGAATCATACCTTCCTGTCACTTATTCCTAAAAAAGATGGTGCTAATGCGTTGAGCGATTTTAGACCAATTGCATGTTGCAACTTTATTTACAAAATCATTTCTCACCTTATGTGTTCCAGGATGCAGGCGATTATGAAGGAGCTTATCTCGGAGAATCAATCCGCGTTCATCAAAGGGAGACAAATCTCGGAAAATTGTTTATTAGCTCAGGAGCTTGTTCGGGAATTCAATAAGGCGGGAGGCAAGAAATGCTGCATTAAACTTGATATTCGGAAGGCTTATGATATGGTTAATAGAGATTTGTTTGCCATGTGTTATTGAGCATGGGGTTTGATCAGTGGTGGGTGGATCGCATTAAAGAATGTATCTCCTCACCACATTTTCGGTGATGGTCAAAGGCCAGCCATGTGGATATTTCGAAAGTAATCGCGGTTTATGCCAAGGGGACCCATTGTCTCCCTACATGTTTACTATTGTCATGGAAATTTTTCATGCTTAATGGAGATTGCGGAGTACAAGAAGACGATTGTTCCGATTTATTGTCAGGTATCCCCTACTGTTACTCATTTGATTTACGCTGATGATCTGCTTGTGTTCCTTGAGCCATCAGAGCGGAGTATGCACGGGTTAAATGAGGTTTTGGCACAATTCGCGGATTTTTCAGGGCTTCACTTAAACAAGGAGAAGAGCCAGATTTTCTTCAATCGCGATTGTCCGGATAAAGAACAAATGGCGGGTATACTTCAAATTGAGGTCGGCCAACTCCCGGTGAAGTACCTTGGCCTACCGCTTTCTATCAATTATGTCAGAGACACGGACTGTGCAGGGCTATTGCATTATGTGCAAAATAAACTGGAAGGGTGGCAAGCGCAGTTATTATCCTTCGGGGTCGAGTTGAGCTTGTTCGAGCTGTTATTTATGCTATCACAAGCTATTGGCTACAAGCGTTATTCATCCCGGACAGAACTATACAGAAAATAGAGAAGCTTTGTGCTAATTTTGTGTGGAGGGGGGGTGTACATGCCATTGCATGGGAGGAATTATGTCGGGTGAAGGACGAAGGAGGCATTGGACTCCGGTCACTTCGAGAATTGCGGAGGGTCTCGCTAATTAAATTAGCTGGTCGCCTTCTAGAAGGAGAGTCCATGTGGTCCAAGTGGATGGCAAGCAGGTATGGGAGATGAGGGAATTTCTGGACACAACCTTTAAATAACAACTTTTCTGTTACTTATAAGAATATCCTTCGTATTTGGCCTGCTCTGAAGCAACTAATAAGTCGGGAATTGCATGATGGTAAACTAACGAACCTTTGGATGGATCCGTGGCTGGGTTATCAAAGTATGGTAGACCGGTGGGGCTGGCCGACGTACGAGCTCTGTGGACAGGATGAGCAGGTCGACGTGTTGATCCACGATGGGAGATGGCAGCCAGAGGCTCGGCTGGTAGGTCAGTGGTTAGCCGAGGAAATTATAGCGCTACCTTTACACCCGGAGGGGGTAGCCAACCGCTGGGTCTGGGAGGGATCCGTGAGTGGCCAATTCTCTTTTAAAGCCATCTATGAGCTGACCCGTATACAACATCAGAAGGTGGGTTGGGCGGAGATAGTATGGGTTAACAAGGCGGCTACGAAGATGCAGTTGTGTTTATACAAAGCAGTTTGCGACAGGCTTCTTACCCGGGAAAGGATGGTACGATTTGGTATTCAAATTGCATCATCTAACTGTGCTTTATGTGAGAATGATGTGGAATCAAGGGACCATATTTTCTTTCAGTGTTCAGTATCAGCTCAGATTTGGAATATTTGTAAGATTAGCCTGGGAATGAATGGGACAGCACCTGGAGGTTTACAACAAGTAATGAACGAGATACTGCTTCTGAAAAACCAGGGGCTCAAAATTTATAACAGGACGAGAATTAAGCTTCTTTCGTCGATATGGCACATATGAGGGAAAGAAACAGACGCGTGTTCGAGGGCAAATACATGTCAGTGCACGGGATTTTGCAGAATATTGAAAGTGATTTCAATTCCATGGCTGATGTATGATAGTAGATTAGCGAGGACTGGATGTTGAGTGTTCCATCGAGTTTTGTATATCTTTCCACCTTTTTACCTATTATATAAAGTACCCGTTCTTCAAATATATATATATATATATATATATATATATATATATATATATATATATATATATGGAAATTACTGAGAAATTTAATTTCGGGGTTGGTTTGTATGAAAAATTCATCCGCATGATGGGTTTTATGAAAGGTCCAGAATTATATATTTTCACGTTAAATATTCCAAGATTTCCTTTAGATGTTCTGTATTTACAAAATTGTCATCTTTATAATACCATAACCACCTTTCGCAAAAACTCAGATTTGGATTGCAATTTTCTTCTTCTTCTTCTTCACGAGAGATCTGAATTCCATTGCTCTCATCTTCAGCAGCGATCGCAAAGATCGTTCGTAGTTCACTGTATTTTTCTTCAGTCGAATTCCGATCATCGCTCATCATCATCATCGTGGAGAAATTTGAAGTTTTTCGGCGATTAGGTCAATTATGGAGAGAAGATCTTCTTCTTCTTTTCCATAGGAGTTAGCATCGTTTTGAAGAAGAACGAAAACTCTTGAATTTTTGTTCCTGACAAATTTTTTTCACAAAAATAAAATAAAAAATAGGTTTTAGGTTTCCTGTCAACTGTTCTCCATCATTCTTCGTGTTAAAATCACGGAGAATGACTTCTCCGTGCTAAAACCACAAGAATGGCCTTATCCATGTCAAAATGATGGAGAATGGCCATTATCCGTGTCAAAATGACAGAGAATGGCTTCGTGATAAAATGTTCTCCATCATTCTTCATGTTAAAATCACGGAGAATGACCATTTTCCGTGCTAAAACCACGGAGAATGACCTTATCCATAAAAATGACGGAGAATGGCCATTCTCCGTGTCAAAATGATGGAGAATGACTCCGTGATAAAATGACTGAGAATGGTCATTCTCCGACATTTTAACACGGAGAATGACCATTCTCCGTGTTAAAATGACGGAGAATGGCCATTCTCCTTATTAAATTGATGGAGAATGGTCATTCTCCATGGTTTTAGCACGGAGAATGGCCATTCTTTTTCAATTTAACAAGGAGAATGACCATTCTCCGTGTTAAAATGACGGAGAATGGCCATTCTCCTTGTTAAATTGACGGAGAATGGTCATTCTCCGTCATTTTAACACGGAGAATGGCTATTCTTTGTCAATTTAACAAGGAGAATGGCTATTCTTCGTGGTTTTAGTACGGAGAATGACCATTCTCCGTGGTTTTAGCACGGAGAATGGCAATTCTCTGTGATATTACCACGGAGAATGGTCGTTCTCCTACATTTTATGGCCAGTTGAAACTTTGAAGGGCCATAACTTTTGACTGGGAGGTCGAAACGAGGAACGATTTGTCGCAAAAGGAGCGTATTTTCGAAGAACCAGCGATTAATAGCTTTTCTATTAGTCGGTCTTCCGAAATTTTAGAATCGCCAAAAAAATGATATTTGGACCTCCGTTTTAACAGTTTTACTGTTTGTCGATCTTTTCGAAATTTTTCGACGAGTTTTTGAAATAAGCTTTGAAGATTTTTGAGGAGAAAACCTACATTCGAAAGTGAGCAGCGTATGGAAGAAGAGGAAGTATCGAAACGTTTTTTTAAGAATAGTTTCATGGGTGTTTTCAATAAATTAGAAGGAAGGACAAAAAGGTCATTCATAACCCCTTTTATTTACTTTTTGCTAATTCTGGGCACGCGATGAAATGTTATTGTGCGGTGGATTTTTCATAAAAAAATTTCATTTTTTGGACATTTCATATATATATATATATATATATATGTGTGTGTGTGTGTGTGTGTGAGAGAGAGAGAGAGAGAGAGAGAGAGAGAGAGAGGGAGAGAGAACAACTTCAAATTCACTAAGGCTGTGTTTGATAGTGAATATTTTTCATAGAATTATTTTCCAAAAAATCTATCATTTTTTATATTTTTCTCTAAAATGTTGGAAAATAAAATTGGCCAAATCCATAGAAAAATGTCAATTTTTATGAAAAATAACGACAATCAAACATCCAAATTAATTTTGTAATTTTTTTTTCCATTGAATTCTTTTCCTACTAAAATAATTTTGTAAAATTAATTTATTTTCCACATATTTTCTACCTTGTAATCAAACACATCCTAAGAACTAGTCGAGTAATCTAATTTTTGGCATGAATATTTGTACTTTCGATTAAAAGTGGTCGAAACTCGATTTTTCATGCATGTTTGTTTGGGATGGAGAGTGGGAGTTGAATTTCCAACTTGGGCAATGCTTGTATCCCGTGGGCCCTACAAAATTTCCCAAACACAATATTAAAATCCAAATGTGAAAAACCCACATGGACTCCACCATTTTTAATCTTAATTAGTAAGAAAATAATTAATTAATAATAGCAATAGATGTAGTTTAATTAGTAATCATCAAATGAGATTAAAATATTTAATTATTTAATAAGTTAATAAATAATTAATATTATGTAACCATAATTAAGATAATTAAATAATATTAGACAATTAGTTGCTTAAATAGTTAAATTATTACTATGTAAATTACTTTGATAACCTATACTATTAATAAGTAATTATCAAATTAACAAATATTTAATTAACTTTTTATTATTTTAGGATATTTAATTATTAACCATAATATTTTATTAATATTAATTGTTTGTATTTAATAATTATCTTAATTTGTTAAACTAATAATTTGATTGTGTTAGTATTTATCGATTATGTTAATTCTAAGTAAATTTATTTACTATTATTATGATATACTATATCAATTCCCACTTCCTTACTTTGTTATCCTAGCCAAACACATTTGTCCCCTAACAGGAAAAAAAAAAAGAGCATGGATTCCATACACTTTACATCTCTTGAAAGTCAAAATCAAAATTCTTTTCCACTTGCCCTAAGGAGGTGTTTGGTTGGTTGTAAAAGAAATCATGCACAATTTTTGTACCTTTTTTACCAATTTCAATACTTGGTTTGTATAAATGGTAGAATTGTTGTAACAAATATTGTATTAGTTTCTCCAACTATCACAATATGTATTGCGGTCAAAACGATAGCAACATACTTACGACAACAAATGCAACATAATTTACATCATTTATAATGATTATATCTTCATTTAATGACATATACACAATCGAACAATAAATTTCCATTTAGTTACAGCAAAAAATTTGTAATTGTACATACCGATTACATCATTCCAAACAATAAATTTATATATCCCACAATATCATTTATAAAGAATAATTTTGCAATACTACTTATAGCAACAAATGCTACATACAACATATGTTCAATAAAAATTTTATTTACAGACAACCAAACAGTTCCTAGTTTGATTATTAGACATCTAGAATTAAAAAACAAATAACTATAGTAAATATAAAAAGGACACGTCAGTATTATTGGAGGTAATCAAAACTCAAAGCAAGATTCGACTATTCTCGTCGATTTGATCCTAGAAACCAACAAGTTTCTGTTGCACTAACTCACAATCGAACCTTTGAAACGCTTCAATATTACCACCAAGAGATCGTATCACACATTTGGCCACTCCTTGCATTTGCTAGGCATCAACTCTACATCCGGTGCGACGAAGTGTACGATCATAGCAATAGAACAAAATCCAATGTCCTATAGGCCGAGTTAGACCCTTTGATTGTGGTAAAACAATACATGCAAGCTAGGGTTCAAACTTCAAACCACCCTTTTGCATACCACCCACATTATTGTCTAAAATTGTTATTATTTATTGACAAAAAAAAAGTCATTTACTAATCCTTCATAATCATCTCTTTTTTCTGAATTATATAATAATTAAATATTTATAATATTATATAATAACTAAAAATATCTAGATGTATTATTAATGATCCTCTCCTTGCAGAATATGTACATCCCAGAGGACATCAACGTCCATGTTAAGGCAAAAAATGTCGAGGTGAAGGGGCCGTACGAGAAGCTGATGAGGAACTTCAAGCAACTTAACCTCGACTTCCAGCTCATGCGGGAGGGTGGCGCGGTGGAGAAATCAAGGTCTATGCGTGGTTCGGTTCCAAGAAGACTATATCGATGATCCGAACTGCAAAAACAACATCCAAAATCTCAAATATGTTGCACACACATTGTGTGTGCCCAGATATTTGTAACTATATATTGAAATACATGGATCCTAAAATAAAATTTTATGGTCCAAGCTGTGCATGACTTTAGAAGCAAATAAGAGTTGGTAAGAGAATATAAAGATTGCAAATGACACTTACTATTGGTGGCAATTTATCAAGGAAACAAATATATCAACCTAATATATCAACCTAACATTTTATAATAATACGAGTAATGTGCACGTGCATTACACGTGTTTAAAATAATCTTAAAAAATAGCTAAATATAAATTTATTATAAAAAATGTCACTGTTAGGAATTACTCAAGTAATAAAAGAAAATACCTCCCATCTTAACCACTTGAGTTAGAGTTATCTAATTATAAATATATCATATAACGTAAATGTTTGGTAAAGTTTTTTTAAATAATTAGTGGAATATTTAGGTAGTTATTTTATTTTTTTATTAATTTCTTTAATTCATTTAAATGATGATATACATACTGTTTAGATGACTTATTTTTAAAATAGTTCAAATATCTAAATATATTTGAATTAAAATTTGTTAAACAATTTAAAAAAATTAATATTTTTTCCTTTAAATTTAATTTTTAAATAATATTAAATTTAATTTCTAAATATATATTTGTACGGAATAAAGGAAAGAAGGTTTATTAGTTTTTATTCGTATTTTTTTAATAAATGGTGGATGATATATATACGACTTGAAGACTCATTTCTGAGCCAATTTGTAGAATAGCTAGAACTAATTAGAGAGCTGTTAACATTTTTTTAACCAATCCTAATGTGGTTTCAACTCGAGACCTCTTTATAACCTCACTTTGCCATCCAAGACGAATGACTGTAGAAAGAAATGAAAACTCAAGGTAAGTGTATGGATGAAAAAATTGGAAAAAAGAGAGAGTAAAAGTTAGAAAGCTTAACCTTTATTTATTTTTAAATAAATTCAATTTAAGAGAATGAGATTTATTTCATTTATATAGTTTTAAGGACATTACATAAATGGCTAAGATAGTGCCATCACTTGTTTAATGGCTAAAAATTCTAAATATAATACATTTACAGGATATTTATGATAAAAATTTATATTTATAAAATATCTAGAATATTTAGATAAGTTAAAAATTCTCAAGAACTATCTAGAGGATCGTACACAATAATAAGATATTTTATAGACTTCAAGAAAACAATACCCTCTTGAAAGGTTATGCAATGTAGGATGGAAATCTTTGTGGACAAAGACATTACATAAATTAATAAATTAATAAGAGCACTACATTTTTGACAGTCCTGTCCCCTCTTGAAAGGTTATGCCATGCATAATTGAAATCTTTATGAATATGGACATTACATAAATTGATAAGAACACTGTACTTTTGGCAATTTTGTGCATATATAGGTCTCACAAAATTTTACACCCCGTCAAATTTTAACAGTCCTAATTTTATATTGATTGTCAAAATTTGATAGTCCTGAATATGTACAAGACTGCAAAATTTTTGACAATTCTATTTTTTATGTTTGTCAAAATTTTGTCTGTCCTAGATATGCACATGCATATTCAGGACTGTCAGAGCTTTGGCTATCCTAGAATTTCTCAAAATTGTGATGTGACTGATGTCTTCTAGTAATTTTTGTAGTGTCCTTATTATTTGCCTTTTTTGTTTGATAGACTCTCCCATAAGTCGGTCCGCCTTGCTTACTACCTGTTTCATTTTTTTTTTTATTTGTTTATACTTTATACATTCATTATTCTCGTGCGTACGTATTTGAGTTTTTTGCTATTATGGTTTTTTTATTATTAGTTATAGTATGTATTGTTATTAATGGATATTAATTTTATTCTTAATTTTTTACTCATGCAAAAAATCTTATTTAGCTCGGTCATCATGAATATTTGAAACCGCTTTGACCGTGTCGACCGGCGTGGTTCTGCCGGTCAGATCCAGCACGTCAGGCCTATGGTCGTTCGTTGGGTACGGGAAGCAAATTAGGCTTTGTTAAAGGGATAAAAAAGAAAGTAGGGTTGTTTTTGCATATAACTTCTTTAGTGCATTCATATAAGAACTTGTGTCATGCCTATTTCCATTTTGAACCCCGTGATTTTTATTAACTCATCTAAAAGATGTGTAAAAAAATCATTCTACAATAATCCTATAGGAACTCATGAGCTCTAAATTTCTAAATAAATAAATATATTTACCCTCCTATGTTTCATAAATATTATATGAACTATATTTATTTTAAAAATAATTACACGTACCATCCCACTGTTTTATATTTTATTTTTAAAAGAGAGCTAAGTCCAAGATTAAGTCACAATTTTATGTTATTTACTTTTTGTCTCCACAAAGTGAAATATCTAGTTTCCCTCATGGATGATTCGACAGATTTTTTGTAAGAATTATGGGAGCTCAATCACTAGTACTTCTACTCAACGAAGCAACATAGTAGCCAATGAGGTCCACCGTCCCATAATTTTATATATTATAATTTACTCATAGAAAATTGTATACATTTTTAAAAGATTATTTTAAAATTTGTTCCCAGTCTTTTAAAAGATTATTTTAAAATTTGTTCCCACAGTCCAAAGAAAAGAAAAGAAGTAGGTCCAAATTTATGTTATGGACTTTCCGTTCCAACATAATAAAAATTTAGCTCCGCCCATATATATATATATATATATATATATATATATATATATATATATATATATATATATATATATATATATTGTGAAGTAATGGGTAATTGTGGCAAACTCGTCTCCACTGGGGCTCGAGATGCATGCGGTCCAAGTGATCGAAATTCGAGCCCCAGTGGAGACGAGTTTGCCACAATTACCCATTACTTCACAATATATATATATATATATATATATATATATATATATATATATATGCCAGTGACCCCCTAGCCTAGTGGTAGTGGCAAGACATGAGACCTGAATGGTTAGGAGATCGATTCCCGTTGGGAGTGTTTGACATAATTATCTTCTTTCAATATATATACAAAAATTTTCACACAGAGCATTAAATTTTTATAAAATTGCATGTATAGCACAAAGTTTTCTTTTATTATATTTAGAGCACAAGAACGCCTTTCCCAAGAGCGTTCTTCCTTTAAATTTATTTTTTAATTTCCTCCGTTAATCTTCGTTAACAGCCCAGTTGTAAAAAAAAAAAAAAGGCCCTTCGTAAGGGCGTTTCTTGCTGACATGGATTCGCCACGTGGCCGTTTATGTCGACCGCTTTCGACTTTTGTGCGTTGAATGGGGAGTCGGGAGCTGTGCCGGCCTTTTGACCACTTTGTGAAGTGTGGCCGCAGCTTTTTTTCATGTACTGCCAGCATCTTTTTCACGCGTGGAAGCAGCCTTTGACTGCTTGGAAGTGAGGGTAGGAGCAGCATGCGAAAAATAATATAAGAGAAGAAAGAGGGAAGGATTTACCAGAAGAGAAGGAAAAAGAAGATACAAAAGGTGAAGAAGAATAAGAAGAAGGAGAAACGAGCTAGTAGCAGAAAAAATGCTTCATTAAAGTAAATTATATGTCAGCTAGTAAAAAAGCTATCATCTACCCAAGTTAACGTTAGCTACCCTATTCCCTTTCACCGAGCAGTCTAAATCGCCTATCTCATAAAAAAATCTGTAAAAGTCACATCCACTGCAAGAAGCGGAAAATAAAATAAAATTATATGTCAAAGTAAAACGCCCTTAGGAATGGCATTTTCCTCTGACATATAGAATTTTTTTGGAATGTTGACGGCTTCCGTTAGTAGAGAGAAAAATAAATATTTAAAAATAAATAAAAGACAAAACGCCTATCCTATGGCCGTTCTAATGCCTTATTTGAAATTTTGACAAAAGTTGTGCTTTCATTAGAATATATAATAATATAATATTTATGCTCTACATGAAAATTTTCGATATATATATGTGTGTGTGTGTTCCTGTTGAGCATTCTGGGTTGTAGATCCCATCCGTTCGGATTAGTTGTGTTGTGTGGTTGTGTCACGAACCTCGAGGGGACCAAGGATGGACACAACTCTAATTTCTGAACAAAAAATTTATTGTATACATGTTTAGATGGAATGTAGATTAGATACATAATAAACAATGATTACGAACACATTTCTGGAAATTCTTGCAACTGAATTCACTTTAATAAAATTATACATATATCCACCTTGTAGACTTGGTTATGACTTATATCACCCAGTTTCCTAAAAAAATGTTGTGTGGCCTAATTAATATTAGTTCAGTTCTTTATATTTGGTCCACCTTATTCCCACTATATTTCAATTCGAAGTCCTTTTTTCCTTTCCTTTTTTGCTTAGTTACCAAAATTATGAAATATGACATAAAATTAATTGCATTACCTATAAAACCTTCAAAAGATCTATACTTTGTATTTCATCCGGCCCGTCCAAGAATTCTCGGGAGCCTAGGAAGGAATTTGAAAGTGAGGTCTCTTAAAAGGGTAAATTAAAAAAAAATTCTAAACAAATTTATGGATATTTTCTTGGATATCAATTTTATCAATCAATTTTAAAAAATAGAATTTTCTAAAATTTTTTTAAGAAATAACAGATGATAAAAAAGTAACTAGTTGAATAACTTTACTAACTTTTTTCTAACTGTCAAACAACACAAATAATAAGAAGATCATTTGAAGACAAAATGACAAAATAACTGTTAGAATAATAAAAGATATCTGAAAAAACAATAAGTAAATTAGTTGGTCTATTGGTAATAACTCTCTCAATACACTTCTTAATCTATAGTTCGAACCTTGTTATTGTCATTTGATCACTAAAGCTTACTATGTATAAGTGAATGTAGACCCTGTAGTGCCCCATCTCGCTCAGTCAATCGGAGGAATCGAAACGCCGACGGCGTTCAGACTTAGCCATGCAACGGCGACTCGAATGTCCGCTCGGTCGAGGCGACCCCTCGCTCAGGTGGGTGGCTTTGTTGAACTTGCATGCCTCAGCTTGGCCTTCGCACTAATAAAATGAAAGTTTTCAAATGCACAAGTAGGCTTGATAATAAAAGAGACGAATCCACATAGCTAAGGGAATAATCCCAAGTCGAGTCGGATTGAGTTAGAATATGAAAATGTCCAACGGTCGGCTTAGAGTTGGTGCACGGCATGCTTTGAAAATGACACTCGGTCATTCATCCCGTGGCTCGGGGGAAGGAAAGTTGGTATTCGACACAAAACTATAAGTTAGCCTAAGTCATAGGCGTCCCCCGCGTAAATGTTCGATAAAGCATGCACGCTTCCACGATGCAAGGCTTGGCATAGCCTTTGCTCATCCCACGGGTTAAGTTGTAGGCTCGATTAAGTTAGGCAAAGTAATGCTAGGCTATCGAAGTCATAGCAAGCACTGTCCCGCCCTTTCTGCGGTTGTCAAGTTAAATAGTCCCACGATCTCAAGGCCCGTCATATAAAGTATGACTTGGGCGATAGCGTCGCGTAGAACACGAGTTGGTTTAAGGCATGAGCCACGGTTGGTTCAGTGAAAAGTTAGCCACGGTCTATTGGCACTTAAGGAACATGTTATGTCCAAGTTAAGTAGGAAGGCTATGCAGTAGCCGTTTCCTGAGTTCAAAGACTGTTAGGTCTGAGCGATGGTTAGTCGCAAAGGAAAGTTCGAGCGACATTCAGTCGCTGAGGGGAAATATGTCGGGACTGCAGGTCAGTCGCCGAAGCAACCCTAGTTTGGGCTCTGCAAAAGAAGTATGAAATAGAAGAAATAAATGAATCGATTTAATAGCAAGCCCTAACGATACCCTAAAATATACCTTAGTAACGACACGGTCATGGACAACTTGTCGACAAGGACGATTGTTTCTTCGAGCGGCAACCCGGGGCCACGGGACCGACTCGGCCTAGGAAGAAATAGATTATAGCCGAGCTGAGTAGAGGCAACCGGTAGTTCGAGGACTTGCAATGAAGTTAGCTACTGGTGTTGCAAGGGCCCCGTTTACCAGCCTATGTCCAAGATGGCTAGTTAATGCCAGTGATCTCATATAGATGAGTCGGCATGGCGGCAATTCGCGTATGTGCCTTTGGATTGAGTCTAGTTGAATATGTGTGCAGTTAGAACACAAAATTTGGACCTAAGATTTGGCTACAACGAAGACAACGTGCTAAGGCACGAGATGTGGTGTCGAGTCTTAAGTTGTTGGCATATGAGTTGCATAAGTTGGATTTGAGTCGTTTCGAGTTTAAGTCAGAAAACGCCGCAAGGCAAGTCGGTTGAGTGACACTAAGTTCACAAGTCTTGATTGGGTCGGTTGGTGATTAAAGCAGTAAGGACCGCGAGGCGACAATATGGTTAAGTCACACTGAGTTTGCGAGGCACGACACAATGGACTTGTAGCACGGTCACGTGGAAATTGAGTACTATCGTGTAATCGCGTCTATGATTATGTGCCGAAAGGCAAGCACGACATGATAGGTTAACGTTGTTAGTACGAGAAGAGTCTAAAGGCAAAGTATGTGTTGGCGTTGTTGTTGCAAGTACGGGATGGTCTAGAGACACAAAATAGGCCAAGACGTCTGTCCTAAAACTGATCCTAAGACAAGAGTAGAAAGAAAATCATAAAGGGACTATGTTGCACAAAGTAAATTAATGTGTTGGTTTTGCATGGGTGGGCGAGGAGCTCATTCCACCAGTACAGTTGAGTACTGACACCCACACAGTGTTTATGTGCAGAAACAAGTAGAAGCTCGTGGTGCGGAGCTCGCTTGGATGTGTCGAGGCACGGAGTTCCTTGACGATTCGAGGCGTGCGACCGCGTGGAGTCAGAACTTATACGGGACATAATGTATGGACGTCGCCTATCTGAAGCATCCGCTGGCTCGAGACATGTATTGAGAGATGAGAGAGAGCTGAGGTGACTTGTAATGTGAGAAGAGTGAGCTTGAGTGATTGTAATCTTGGCCTTGTGTCCCATTGTAATCCTTGTTTCAATATCAATAAAATGCATCTTTTGAATGACTTGTGTTTTGTTATAAATTTTCGCTGGCATATTCAATGTCTCTGCTTGGGACTTCTGTGCGACGATCCCGTCGCAGCCGCTGTAATCGACCGTTATGGAACCTGTCTTGTACGAGCGCAATCTAGGCTCGTGCGGCATCACGCCTTAGCGAGGACAATCGCTCCTACGGAAGCGGGGTGTGACAGACCCTTTTTGATCTGTCTTCCTACTAAAATTATTACTATAAAGTACTATTTAAGTGGATCTAGAGCCTATTTGGACATTTTCATTACAAGAACCTGGTTGGACTAGTAAGTAATTTTAGTTCAGTTTGGAGGCCTTGTCTATTAAAGGACCTGGGACGATCGTACAACTCGTGCACCGTCCGAATCAACATTTATTTTATAGTTATTATAGTAAGACTTAGGTGGCTTATACATCCACTATATATTAGGTGCTGACTTAAAATATGTTAAAGGAGATAAATCCCCACCTAGAAGTTCCCATATAATGTGATATCTTGTGAAAGTTGAGTTTTCGTTGGACATCTAATTGTAAGTACGTGTGTCATACTCATGAATCAATTCGGATTCTTAAATTATTAATTCAAATAGGTTGTAAATGAGTGTTAATTTGAATAATCTACTCAAAATACAAACTCATAATGGTGATCTACTCCTGGTATATTGGTATATATGTTTTTCGTTAAAAAACAAGTAGGTTACAACAAGAACGTTTAATCCTAGTGAATAAACAATCTTCTCTGTTAGCTACAACCAATACTCAAATTCCAAGTGGAATATTGTGTTGTGTAGGCCAAAATGTCATAATTCTTATTGTCAATATTAATTTGCAATGTGATTGGTCATGGTATCTGCCTCCCAAAAAACATAAATCTAGAAAAAAAAATTGTATTTTCACAGGTGTAGGCAATTATATATGGGATATTTAGTTTAGAGTCTCACATGTACATATGGATATTAGGATATGAGTTTTAAAATTGACTGATGTTAGAATTTGGATTTCGAAATCACTGTTCACGTAGGCTAATGGACAGTGATTTCGAGATCCAAATTCTAATATCGATCAATTTCGAAATCCAAATTATAATATCCATATATATATGAGACCCTAAAACTAAATAACCCATTATATATTGTTTTAATTAAAAAATAAGACAAGCTCTATACAGTTCAATTGATATTGGTTCACGTAAACTAAATTCAGAAGAAGATTTTGTTAGTTTTATCTATTTTACTCATTCTTAACGGAGCAATGATGGTACTTTATGCAAACTATATATATACACATACACACGCACGCAAGTACGTTGAATATATTTTATACTACTTAAAAACAAATAATAGTAGTATAAATTATTATATTATATTATTATTAGGAAATAAAAAATAATTGTTGTAATTATTTTAATTTTAATTAAATTACTTAGTGAGACTATAGTACGTTTGAGAAGGTAGAAAAATAGAAAAAAACAGACTATCTAAGAAAAAAAAACAGTCGTCTTAATCATTCTAAATTTAATATTATAGTAATATTAATATGTTATTATATATTATTTAAAATTCTCAACAACACTATTTAAGAAAAAAAAATTAACTTTTGTAATTACATAGTTGCTGATATTAATTTTAATTAATATACACTAGTATATATATACACGTATTTTATTAATTAATATTAAGAAACTAAAAGGCATTTGTTGTAATTATTATAGCCTTTATTAAGACTATGCCAAAAGGCAATTGCTTTAATTAATCTAAAATTATTATTATATTAATATTAATATTATATTATATTATATTATATTATATTATACTTATCTGTAAGACTTAGGAAGACTAAAGAACAACTCTCGGAATTATATGGTTGTCCATATTAACTTTAATGAATAATTTTATTAATAAACACATGGAATGATATATTTTGGAAAGAAAATTTTTACGGTAAAACTTTTTTCTTTTTAATTATATAGGCATAGACATGCAAACATATATTTGGAAAAATAAAAATTTTGTGTGCAGTTGAATTTTGTTTCATTATAAGGGAGTTATATGTAAAAGTAGCATGAATTAGATATATAGCCCATCAGCTCTTCCTCCAACGCCCTCTCCCAACGGAAATCCGTTTTTTTTTTTTGACACACTTCCAAAGAAAGAAACGAAAAATTAAACCAAACAAATTGCAAATAAATATTACTTCTACTAATAAAAATATCCAAAGCTTCTTCCCAGCATTAATTTTCCGTCCAATTTCTTCCATAACCGGGCCCGCTCCGAGGATTCGCGGATCCGAAGCGGTCAGTTCTATCCAACTCCGGCGGGGTTCCGAAGCTCTGAATTTCTCTGATTTTTACGATTTTTTCTCGAATTTCTCGTCGGCAGGACGAATCTGCTGAACCCATCCGCGAATTTCGAGGTAAGATGCCTCCTTTCGTATTGATTTCGGAATGTTTGGCTATGATTCGTGGTAATTTGGTGAAAATTTGGGTTTTTTTTGGGGTAGAGATTGGTGTGCTCTTTAGAAAGAACCAATTTTTTATGGTATCTAATTAAAAGAAGTGTTTTTCTTATTTGGAAGAGTTGAAATTTGCTCAAATTGTCGGTGAACGTGATTAGTTCCCTTAAAGAAACCATTTTTGTAAGTATTTTCCTTTAAAAAGTTGGTTATTTTATCGGGATTTTTCATGGGGAAAGTTCCCCTGACTGTTCTTGACGTAGATCTCCATAGATCTTCACAAGCCCCAGAACTACCATTAATCGAAGCTTGGAGGATCCCTATGTAAATCTGTAATTTCTGGGGTTTCTTACCGACATTTATTTACCATTTTGCCCTTCTCTGAGGAAGAAGGAAGGTGGTGATCGCCATGGACCCTATTAATTATTTTTTTATGTAGCTTACTTAGTTGACGCATCGATCGATTATTTTACTCTTGTCCTAGTATTAGTCTCGTGATGGTTGACAGAATTGACCACTATATAATGCTCAGATTTTGTTCACACCTTAGCTATATGTGATGAACTCGGAGATCGCGAATGGTTCCTTTCATGGGTTTGTGTACATAGTTATACTCGCTGTTTTACTTGTTATGCTTGTGTGTTTATGCTTGTAATGTGATTTCCTTAAATATGAGCAAATTGTAATCAAGTGGACAAGCTCATTTCTTTTGAAGGATTAATGCATTGATTAAATTCCTTCTTCGAGCTGTGGTATTAATGGAATCATGCTCTGCAGTTCGTGTTGATATGCGTTAGCTCTAGCTTTCCAACAACATTCGTAAATCTTTGAAATTTCAGATTCCGTACCATTCTTCTCATCTTCCATCCTTTTGATTTCGATCAGGACACTTACGAGTTACGAAGACACGAGACAGCTAGCAGCGAACTGGTTGATGACCGTATATTTATTTATATACTGTAGAAACTGAACTAGATTCAGTTTAGTTTGATGCATCAGTTTCTTATTTTTCTTCATGAAATTGATCACTACTTAATGTCCATATTTTGCTCACTTCTTAGCTATTTTTGACGAGTCAACCTATTTCCCTTCCCATGGAGGCTTACTTTGCCCGAATCATTATTTTAACGCTTTTTATTTATATTGGTTTTCATAATAATGAACCTATTATATCTGAAACAATTGTTTTGACGCTTTGTGTCTATATATATTTTTGTATTTTAGTATGTACTTTGTAATTATGAACCTGATGTATGTTTTGATCATGTTTTGGCTTCCGTTCATAATTTCCTGATCAAGTCTGAGCAATGTTATGAATTTCAATAACCATTTTTCATCAAGGGTTGCATTGCTCAATTCATCTTCTCGAAACAATAGCAAATCTAACCTGTTCGCATAATTATTACTTCATGATTTATGT
The DNA here is from genome assembly GCA_029216955.1 of Iris pallida. Classification (NCBI taxonomy): domain Eukaryota; kingdom Viridiplantae; phylum Streptophyta; class Magnoliopsida; order Asparagales; family Iridaceae; genus Iris; species Iris pallida. The sequence goes on along the minus strand of JANAVB010042420.1, from coordinate 25,054,261 downwards.
CTAGATGGGTTCTCATAGACGTGAACCTGTTGCTGGTCACCATGGCTCTCAATCTCTGATAACCCTACAACTCCATTAAAGGTTCTTTCAACCCCAAAATCATGATGGATTAGATAAATTCACGTGTTTTGGATTTCATACAAGAAATTTACCATTTACCCTCTCTCGAAAGAGAGATGGTAGCACATCCTTCCAATCTTCCTTTTGATTCCTAGACATGGCACTTATTAGTGAGTAGTACACGAGACAGACAAGTAACAAATTGAGTTAATGGCACTCTTTATGTGTATATACCACAGAAATAAACTACATATCCACCTGACTTAGTGTGAGCATCAGCTTCTTGTCTTACTCTTGTTGGTAGTACACTACACTAGTCTTGCAATGACCCAGAAGAATTTACCACTAAATCAGAGTTGCTCAGATTTGGCTTATGGTGAGAATCCATTTCCCCTAAAGGGTTCCATTGCCAATTTCATTGCCTGAGAGTGAAAACCTCTTCGTATATTCACCAAATCATTCTATTATTGAGTTGATGTCTTAATTATTAAATTATTGTATGTGTTACAGTGTTTTGCTGCTATATCTTTGGGTCGCACTGCAGTTTTCCTGAAAAAAATATAAGCATACTATGTTTATATAGCTTGTTTCTCTGTAAGGCTTGCATTTCTTTATATTCATGGGATCATCCCTTTACGTCTTTGCTGTTATATATGGGTTTCCTTATATTTTGAATCTCTTGTCTTATTTTGCGTCTATGTTTTGGCTTGTTTGCAATATTTTTGATCTGTGATCGTTCTTCATGGTAGGTTTTGAAGCTTGGTGCCATTAGTGCAAGTAGCCATCAATGTGGTTTGTTTTGGAAGCTTTTATTCATGGATACATGTGTCGATGATCCTCCAGGGGCAGTGGTGCTACAGAAATCATTCTCAACCGAGGAGAAATCTAGGCCCGTGTTTGTCACTTTGGAGAAGAACAATGCTATGCAGGCCCATGGCAAACCTCAGACAAGAGAAATCACATCAAGATATAAGTTGGGGATCACACAAACTCCACGGCCCTCGTCTCCGAGTGCTAGGCAAACATCCCCCGTGCCACGAAAATCGGTGCCTCAACGTGCTCAGTTAGCTGACAGGAAAAGGCCCTCAACCCCTTCATTCCCATCATCAAGGCATTCGGCATCTTCATCACCACCACCGCAGCCTTCCCAACCTTCTCCATCATCAAAGTCTTCAGTGTCTTCATCCCCATCTTCAAGGCCATCTGTACCGTTGTCTCCGTCAGAAAGGTCTAGTACCCCAGTTCGTGACTCAATGATCGAGAGGCTCACCTCTACCCGCAGGTCACTTGTCGGCCGAGCACCCGATGGATTATGGCCTTCGATGCGGAGTTTATCAGCTTCATTCCAGTCAGAGTCTTCTCCTGTTCTTTCAAGTAAGACGGATAAGGCAGTTAGGAAATCATCTCCAGATCGCTCATTGAAGCCTTCCCAAAATGCAGTTTCTGAGAGGAAAAGGACTCCATTGAGGGGGAGGAATACCTCTGATCAATCAGAGAATTCTAGGCCTGTAGAGAACACTCATACGAGAGTGATTGAACAACTTAGGTGGCCTGCCATGATGGGTAGTGTCTTGTCGTCAAAAAGCTTGGATCTTAGTGATAAGGCTAGGAGAACAGTTTCTTCACTGATTTCTTCACGAGGGATTTCACCTACAAGACGAGTACCTTTAGGTAATAGTTCTAGTAAAAGTCTTCAAAAGTCAACAAGTGAGGCAGCCAAGCTGGTTTGTTCTGATGGAAAGGAAAAGGTTACACCTGTAACAAGCTTGGCTAAAAGTGTAGATTCTCTTCCTGTGGAAAATGCCCCATCAGGCACAAGGCAAAGTAGGTGTCCGTCACCTGTTAAGCATTTGGTTCGTCCATCGTCACCAAATAAGGCTTTGTCTACAATGTCTCCTACCTCTAGGGGCATTCAGAGTCCAACCCGGGCAAAGCCATCAACTCCATTTTCTTCACTGTCCTCTACCTTTAGGGCAATGCATAGCCCGTCTCGAACAAGACCATCAACTCCATGTTCTCCTTCGAGCAATGCAACAACTCAAGTGGGTGTTTCGACTTCAGTGCTTAATTATATTGCGGATGTACAGAAAGGAAAGAAGAATGCAAGTCACATGGAAGATGCCCATCAACTGCGTCTTCTGTACAATAGAGACTTGCAATGGCGCTTTGTCAATGCCGGAGCTGATGCTGCATTTTCAACGCAGAAATTAATAGCAGAGGTATGGAGTATTTGAGATTTTGTGGATACTAATTGGCCTAAGCTTTTTATTGTGTCACCATGGTTCCGTGAATTTATTTCCTGTTCTTTCCATTTTTGAAGGTCAAACTAAGTAATGCTAGACAGCCTCTTATATGTACTAGGAAGTTTGTGATATTTGTTCCATGAACATGTAGATATTGATTTTGATATCTATCTGCCATCGAGGTTATTACCTTAGGTCAAATTATTTTCTTCTTCTCTGCCTTATTGTCCTTCATGTATAAACTTTGACATTGGCTAGTAACTGCATATACTTGTCTTTATTTATCTCACTTATCCGTGAGGAAGCCTTTTTCCCCCTTTTTTCCCACTCTAGTAATAAGTTTGAATCCTAAGTGATTAGTGGATCTAATTACCCTGGCAAGTGGCTAAATGAAACTCTTGCTAATATCACCTTAGCATTCCAACATCTCTTTTATGAATTTTGAAGAAAATCATCAAGGTTCTACTTTGGCAGATGGATATTTTTTGCTTTTTGGCAGGAACGGACATCATCTTTCTAAAGAAATAAATTCATAATGAATGACTTATTTGTTAGTTGCAACGTAATATGCTTACTGTAAATAAATTATCGTATCTTATTGACGACCAAAATCTATAAAATTTATTGTATAAACATCTTATATAATGATCCGTTGACTTTTTACGTGTTGGGTGCATGCAGGACTTAGTTATCTTGTAACTGAGTAAGAATGCATATCAGTTTTCGGTATTAAAAATTAAGAAGATAGAGGAAATTAATCTCTGTATTAAAATAAAAAGTTCAGCTAGTTGCAGTTCATTTCTAATTATTTATCATTCGGAACTTCGTTCAAGAACGAATGTAGCCTGGTTTGGGATTGATGTTGCTTTTAAAAAACCGGAAGCAGCAGCAGCATTGGACAGCAGCCTCCCAACTGCTTTCAAAAGCTACCCCAAAATTGAGCTAACTTTTTCAAAATAATTTGATAACCTGTTGTTACCAAACAGCTTGTTGGACTGCTTTTGGAAAAAAAATAATAATAATAAGCAGAAGCAGTCAAGATGAGCAATCCCAAACCCAGCCTTAGTGCATTAAATTGAATATACATGTTATATCTAGTCTCTGTTCAGTCAAACTGACATTGTTTTCTGTTTGCATTTTCCATCTCATATCTGACTTTCAAATTATTGGTATATTTATAGGGGATGTAACCATGTCCCATCATCATTTCTTCAACTAGGACTTTTTAGAATAACTTACTTCAAAACTTATAGTGGAATTGATTACAGATAACATTTTATCTTTGTCAAAGTTATGAGGAATTGTAAGAATGATCTACTAAAGGCATTAAAACTGAATAAATATGTTATATTATGTCTGTTAACAGGCAAACATTCATTATTTCTGTAGTCATTTTCCTCTCAGGTTCGACTTTCAAGTAACGACATGGCATCTTATTTTGAACATTAAACAGGACATGATTTACAACGTGTGGAATATTACTTCGGAACTGCGTGATTCTGTTGCCATGAAAAGGATCAACGTGCAAAACCTGAGACGTGAGGTGCAGCTAAATACGATCCTACAAGAACAAGTAAGATCTCTGGTAACTTAATTACTTTCAATGGTTAATGCTGATAATGAAAATTGTATCTTTAGGGCATAGGAAGGCTGTTGAATGTATGAGAATATCAAAGTCAGTTTGACTAACGTACATTACTTAACACTACCCAAGAACCCAATGATTGAGGCCTTGGGTAGGGGAAGGAAAAGTCTTGGGTTTGAACCCAGGGGGAACAAGTATGTATTCCCCAAAAAAGACAGTTATTACAATGTTTCTTCCAAGTTCCAAAAATGCTCTACGTTTAGATCTATACTCATTTTTAGCTATACTTCAAATATATCTTCTTCTTTTATCAAAGACAGTTTATTATTGCACTATATGAGTATATCAATTTCCATCAATGTAGACACAATCTCATCCTATCCCCAAATTAAATAACAATATTTGCTCCTTATTTTCATTATTCAAGTATTTTAGTTTGGCCTTTTTCCAATTTTTTTCCCCACAGTATGTATCATTTTGTTTGAATGATTAAACTTTACACTGGGTTTCTACCAAATCAACTATCTTCATAGATTAAAATGATGATTATATATGTCTAGAGTAATTAATTACTACTACAACAGATCTTTATAATATTTTATGCATCTTTTTGTAGATCTCCTCGTGAATTGATAAGAATTACAATTACTCAAATGTTGGAATTGGAAAAAGGATCATTAGAACTTTGATGGTTCTGTTGGGTTTGCTATATATTGTTGGCCTTAGGGGTGCATTCGATGTAGATACAATTTGGATATAGGTATTACCATATCCATATCTATTTCCAACAACGGATAGAAAAGTATTCGATCTGGATTGTATCTTAGAAGAAGCATGTACAGATAAAGCGAATATGAATATGATATAATAGTACTGAAAATAGAGGCTACATTGTGTATATAATGACAATTTTTTTATAAAGGGTTCTTTGCCAATATTTATAGGAAACACACAACATATGAAAAGACATCACTAATCCTAGGAAAATACATAATAAATGTGCTGAACGAAATAGCTAATATACACTTAAACATGCTGGAACTTGGTGAAAGCAAGCAGCTTGGAGAGAGCATGAAACATAGAAACTGGAAATCATCTGAAACGAAGGTTGGACTTTGTCACCAAAGAAATCCTGCAATAAACCATTTGAAGAAGGCTGGGGCTTCAAGACCGAAGAAATTCCCAAAACGGATTATAGAAAGACGAGCCTTCGTAAACGAAGAAATTTCGGAAGAAGAAAGCAAGAAACATAGAAACTAGAAATCATCTGAAACGAAGGTTGCTTTTTCACCGTAGAAATCTTGTAAGAAACCATTTGAAGAAGGCTGCGACTTCAAGACCGGAGAAATTTTCAAAAAGAATTATAGAAAGACGAGCCTTCGTAAACGAAGAAATTTCAGAAGAAGTCGACTGATAATTGGGTATACAATAGAAGAAATTTTTGATGAGATCAAAAGGGAGAATCGGGACTTCACAATTGAAGAAATCCCGGAAGAAAACATCCCAAGTACATCGGAGCTCCGAAACGACATCCCGAAAGAGAACATATCAAGTAGGTCGTGGCTCGAAATGAGAAATCCCGAAAGGGACATCTATTATAGGTCGGGGCTTTGTAGAATGAGAAATTCCGGAAGAAGTTATCTGAAATATGTTTTGGGCTCGGAAAAACAAGAAATCCTGAAAAAAAAATATTTGAAATTTGACTAAACTCGAAAATACAAGAAATCATAGAAGAAAACCAAAGTACTCCGAGGTTCTGTATGCCGAAGAAATCATAGAAATAGACCAATAGAAGAACGAGATTTCGTGTTTTGGAGATCTTCGGAAGAAAGTTGGGGATCCAACTAGCGAAGAAATCTTGAAATATATGTGCCCCTAGTAACAGAATAAGATACGGTCGCATGCATCGCCAAAGAAGAAGTAGCTATTAGTCTGAAAATCGTCATATATTTATAGGACGGTGGAGTAGTAAGAGGAGAAGGGAGAGGGCCTAGAAAGAGAACCTAGGGCTCTGATACTATGTTGAAAGTGGAGGCTACATTGTGAATAGAATGGCATAAAAATTTATCAGGACTCTTGATCAATATCTATATGAAATACAAAGAATACGAAAAAAAATCATTAACCCTAGAAAATACATAATAAATGTACTGAAAATAAAATAACTAATCTACTCTTCAACAAATAGAATTTTGGAGAAATTAACATTTGAATTCTCAAGAGAAGTGATGATTTCTTTAGCTACATATTAAATATATGTTTTAGTATTGATATACTTTAGATACAACATGCTAGTCGATAATAGTGTTGTCTAGTGGAGGAAGTATAGAATAGTCTTAATATATTAAAATGATTAATACACTTATGTAGGTGTCCGGATATCCAGATTCGGAAAATGCAGTGGAATTATATATGTATCCTTATGCGATTTTGTTGAATATTGACCAGGATTCGGATCCGATTGGATCCTATCGGATCCAGAAATACCAGATCCAAAAATAGTGGATTCCTATCCAGTTGTGACCAAATCCGGATACGAACCAGATAATCTGCCTCCAAATTCTCCCTAGTTGGCCGACTACCTAGCATGTCAAGCACTTAAGCCGGTGTTTGTTTAATGTATACTGACGGTTCTTTTTTTTTTTACTTTTGAGTCATATAATGTATACTTAAGAATCTGGATTCTTGAACTAGATAGACTTGTAAAGATAGCAAATAAAAAAATTATGCAAAAATTATATTAAATCATCCTACATGGATTTAAAAGTATAAATGTGAAATCCTAGAGTTATTATATTATACAATACATGATACAGAGTACGATACACATGCAAATTGACACTTGAGTAGTTATTTCTGAACAAAATAATATATAGGTAATACATATACATAACATTATGCAGTGATACACGAGGCAAGTGTAAAAAAAACAGTCGCACTTGTATTTTAAATTTTTTATGAAATTTGGCTGGGATCTGCTTGATCCCATCCTCTCTCAAATAATAATTATAATAAATAAGGTCCAGTAACCTTTTTCTTGCAATATTGCTTGTTTGTTTTTATGTATCTATGTTTGTAACACAATCTAATTTCCTAGTTAATGTATATGTATCTAACTTGATCTGTAATTCAGATAGCATACCTTGAAGATTGGAGTGCTTTGGAAAGAGAACATTCTACCTCTTTATCAGGGGCAATTGAGGCTCTTAAAGCAAGCACACTACGTCTCCCAGTAACTGAAGGGGCAAGGGTATGCTAAATAGGGAAAAGTTATATTTTGTATGACATTAGTTGTGCCATAGGTAGTTATCTTTAATAAGACACAATGAGTTATCATTATTGAATAGGTTTGTAATATTTCCTTCAGTTTACAGGCGTAGTTATCTTTAATAGACCCAAAGGGTATCATTATTGAATAGGTATGTAATATTTCCTTCACTTTACAGGCAGATGTACGTGCTGTGAAAAATGCTATTAGTTCAGCAGTTGATGTCATGCAAGCAATGGGTTCCTCCATTTGCTATTTGCTGTCTAGGGTAAACTTTTCTTTGAAACTTGTATATTCATGAACAATTGTTATTTATTTCCTACATTTGTTTTATAGTGACTTCATAAAGTTTATTTGAGCTTATATTCCCAAAAAACACGAGTTCTTGAACGGTTAGTATTACTGGAAATTCTGTCCTCAACATGTTAGAAGTAAAAATTTCAAGCTTGCCAAGAATTAGCTTGTATGTTTTATAGCTAATTTGCTAACAATTCTTGAGAAGCCATTACAGGTCAATAATAAGTATGCACATAGCCGAGTCCTTGAGACCAAAAATATTTCAAGTATGGCTAATTTGATGATTAGCCAGATCCATGTCACACCATCTGAAAGATCAAACAAAATTCTTGGTTATAAGAGAGGTATCAGATTTATCCTTTCTCTAGACTCTCTTTTCTAGGAGAAATTTGGGGGTGATCCTTGACTGTATGAATTTAACTATATGATCATCGAAATTGGTTTTTCTACCTTCCACCTGATATTTTATGTTCTACAACAAAACACTCCTAGCCATAGTTTCCCTAGACAGGAAGTTTGATTCAGAGCGGGACTGAAATTAGTCAATTACCTTTTACCCCTCATCTGAAATGAAGGTAAAAATAAAATATCGGATTGACAATGGATCTATCTAATTAGAAATATGGGTTTAAGTTGTCCTCTTGTCATGTGGTAGGCAAATTCTTATATACCATTAAGATCTTTAAGGAGGGGTATATAAGTGAAAAGTGACTTTAAACGATATGGAAGTTGATGTGCAGTTTCCTGCATTTTGAGCGTCTGATACGGATTCTTTTCTCTTTCTTTTTTTTCTACATGTAAAATTTTGCAGTAATCTGTGGGCTGAATTTTAAGTTTTTGCCTAGACCTGAACAGAGTCATGGTTGAATTTATGTTTTATAGGTAGAGGGTACAAACTGTTTGGTTTCTGAACTTTCTGAGGTAGCATCAAGGGAAAGGGCCATGCTTGATGAATGTAGAGAATTATTAGCTTCAACTTCAGCAATGCAGGTAACATTTTGTACTCCTAGCCATAGATTTGCTTGAATTATACATGCGGAATTAATTGTCAATATAGACTGCAAGTTGTCTACATTGGAAGAACTCATTGTGCTTTTTATATTACATGCTATAGAAGGTTCACATATCTTCAAGCTATCAGGACATGTTATCTTCAATGAAATTAGACTCGCACACTTTAAATTCAGTTATCCAGGTCTAGTCTCTTAGAGCATGATCATCATCCACACTTCTCCCATTAGAATGGGTTCAGTAACTTCAGTTATGGAGCATGAGAAAGTTGTACCAAAGTTGCAACAACAACAACAAGGACGATAAAGCCTTTGTACCAATTCCTTTTAGGTTGGCTATTGGGGTCCTGTTCTTCCATTCAGCTCTTTTAAGAGCCATGTCTGCTGTAACTTTAGCAAAAACCACCAACTTTGTCCAAGTTTTTTTTAGGCCTATGCCGAATTCGAGCAAATCCTTCGACTAATATCTTATCGCTCTGTTGGTCTATGTTGCACATGTCGAAATCACTTCAAGATGATTTTCCCTAGTCTTATTCTCAATTGGTGCCACCTCCACTTCTCCACAAATGCACTCATTTGTTATCAAATCATTAAACATATTGCCACTCATCCATCCTAGCACAACAATATTGATAAGAGTTTTAGGACCGTTGGTAGACGTTAGCTATGAACGAGATTGATATAAATGTAAAAGCTGACTAAGGTAGCTACGAGCATGATTGTCATAAAAGATAGAAACTTAACAAGTAGACGGTAGACCTACCTTTTCTCTCACAGACTTTTTTTTTGGAGACAAGGCCGTTCACTAATGACCGTCCCTGTCATAGGCTAGTAGCACCAGACCACCTCTAATTTCTATTTTTATTCCCACTCCTCCGCTCCCTTACTAGTGTTACCACTAGACCACTCCCTTGGTGATTTGTCGTGAAGTTTGTGGAGAAAGTCCGGAATATGTATCCCCTTTCCCATGTAGTGTGAGATACTCAGATATCCACACTAGCCCACAAACTAAATTAAAATGTGAAGAGAGAACTAAAATTGGTGGAATGGAATGAGATGCCTAATAGAAAATGTGACTTCTCTAATGCTAAAACCTCAAGGTTTTGATGGATTGCAAGTCAGTAGCATATAAAAGCTGTTGTTCCAGAAGCTGATGTTGGAGATCCGACTTGTTGATAATGGAATTGTCCACATTAGAAAGGGGAAAAAGGGAGGACAATACACAGACTATTCAACACGACTAAATAATCAAAAACAGAAATTTAGGTCATGGATGTCAGAGCACATTCCTTCTGACAATTCCCAAATGACTGCACCTGAAGTGGGAAAAGGAAAGAAAACTAAAGAAATCAAGTATTCCTTGTTCTATCGTTGAAAGAAAGTGGAAATAGAAAACGTAAGGAATACAGCTTCTTCTGGTCGCTGAAATTTTTCTACGCGTACATGTAGTGTAGTCGGGAGAGAAAATAGAAGTAATGAACTCCCCCACTCTTTTGGATATTTTTCCACATCAGTTACATTGCATGGTTGGGGCTTGCATTCTGGAGGATGTGCTGGTTCAACTCATGGAAACCACCTCTCCATACATTAAGAGTAAGGTACCTACACCTTAACCCTCCTCGAACCTTGCATTTGTGGGAGCCTTTTGGCACGGGACACCAATATCAGTTACTTCAAACCCAAGCGCATTTACAGAACTTACAGGAGGACAAGTGTCTATGCTTGAATCAATTTGTGGATTTTTTTTATGGCTAATTCCGACCAAATAATTGCTTCTCCAGATTCTGATTTGTCGTCTAGAAGTATTATTACTTTTCCGTCTGGATTATCTGCGGTGATCTCAAGCTTGCTTTCTGACAGTTTTCCTCTGAAATAGGTACAGGAATGCAGCCTCAGGACTAATCTCATACAACTGAGGCAGGATATGCCGGGGGAGTGACAAATCGCGGGAGTTGAAATAAAGCGTGTCTAACAACTTGCCGACGATAGAGATAACGACACAGAGTCGGCTCATGAATGTAAATTTGTTCTTAGTTTTTCACCTAAGGTTGTGTTCTTCCTCCTGCTGTGTTGTGTCTCGTTTTGTTCTTCATTTTCCTCGACCTCCAGAGGGTTGACGTACATTCTTCCCACCCCCACCGTTTTTTTGTTTTCATTTCACTTTCAAAGAGAGAGTGCAGAGAAATGAAGCCAAAAGAGTGAAGAGATGCAGAAGTGTGTATAATAATGTCCTTTTGTGCATCCTAAGTAAATAGATTGAAAAAGTTGTGAAGGAAAAAAAAAAAAAAAAAGGAATTAGAGAATGATTTGGTAGCATCCAAATCCTTCACAAATGATGATCGATAGAGAATGATTTGGGGGTTCATATAATTGCATATAATTGTTAACAGGACAGTTCTGCAGGAAAGAAAATTGTGTGATCTACCCATAATAGTATATCATGATTTCATCCAAATCAAACAAAAATTATGACAAAATGAAAGAAAATCGATAGAGTACATCATCCCACAAACATTACAATGATTGCTATATTTGCGAGCTCATGTTTATTTCCTCATGATAAGCCTTTAGTTTTAAGTAACAAAAATGATTATTGGACCAAAAAAATCGATCGTGAACCTATTAGAAAAGGATGTCCCAGTGCCAAGGAAGCATCAAGACTTACTATGACAGAGAAATTTTTGATTAAATACTTGACCATTAGATGCTTAGGGGATGATGCAAGTGTATGAATCTATCATTTTATTCTGATTCTTGCTTGCTTCCACGTACAATCAATAAAAATCACAAGAGCATGCTCAAAGGAAGGAAATCGAACCATTCTATAACGCAGAATCACAAAATAAAAGCACAAGAGTTTCAAGCGTTGCCATCTTGGCAAGAGACAATCAATTGAGACAAATCTAGCTCTCAGACGAGCTAAGACACGGGTAAGTTAAATAGGATCAAGTCTAATTTGATTCTACAAAGAAAAGAAAAAATTGTACTCTTTAAAAATATGTTAACATAAGTTATGATCATATTTATATATGGTAGGAATATATTGTATTTAGTACTTGCTATATAATAGGAATACCATCAATACTTGTATATTGTGTTTAGTAATTGTCATATAAGAATACAATCATATATAATAATACAAATCTCTTTATATAGTTCCACTATGAGGTGAATAAACATCCAAGATTTTTTTTTTCTCAAATAACTTCTCCCAACTCTATTTTTGACTAAGAGTAATGTTATGGGGATACACTTTTCTTGTCACACTCCATAGCCACACTGATATGTCAGTGCATTATTGGATGTCAAGAAAAGTCTTAAAAAGAAGGTAATAATTGGCATCTAATAATATATTGTCACATCAACGTGGCTATAAAATGTGTCAAAAAAAAAAGATACGGAAAGAATACCCTGTTGAGAAAGCATATAGAAAGAATGATATGACGAGGATTAGAATGCAATGTTAAAGCAGTATAAATTTCTTGGGAAGAAACATTTTCTGCACCAGAATAAAACTACTTCCTACTGTTTATGCATCAAGTAATGATTTCTTTTAAGATGTCCGAAGTTACGCACGAAGGCCTTTTAGGCTCACTGAATTAAAGCCATGATTTAATTGCATCTACAAATTAACTTTGGAATATCACTGAATTATCATTCACTTCCCAGTAATAACTGAATTAACTAATTCAAAACATCTGAAACCTTCCAGATGGATCCGATACTCATTCTAATACCGATGTCGTGAACCACCAAAACTGCCAATCGAGAAAGATCCTGTACTCATTCCATTCCAATACCGATATTATGAATCATGATTTTGAGGACCGTTCTACATTTTGTTATCGTGCCCAACCTGCAAACATCACTGGATCCAGGCCAGGCTGAGTTGAGTGACTTGAGTCCATATCCTTGGGTCTACATAATCTATATCTTCGCACTGTTTGTGTAACCCTACATATAATATTAGAGAAACTTTTACTTACCTTCCACTTTATTTACCATATTTTAAGGTGCACCTCACAGTTTTGCAAAAATGTAAGAGTCCTTCCACTTTCGACGGAACCGTCTAGGACTAGCGGTCAATTGCTTCGATCCCAAAATTTGGACGAAAATACCCTTCCCCTTATTGTCTTCTTCCTCTCCCCCTCTCGTCTCCCCCTCCCCGCCGCCACTGCCCCCCCCCCCCCCCCCCTCACCCCCACCCCCCGGCCGCTACCCCCCCCCCCCTTCCCCGCCGCCGCTGCCATCTCCCCCCCCCCCCGTCAACGCTATCCCCCATCCCCGCCGCTGCCTATCCCCCTCCCCCGTCCCCCCGGCCGCTGCCACCCCCCCCCCCCCTCCCCCTCCCCCGTCCCCCCGGCCGCTGCCACCCCCCCCCCCTCCCCCTCCCCCTCCCCGTCGTCGCTGCCACCACCCCTCCCCGTCGCCACTGCCTCCCCCCTCCCTCATCGTCCTCCTCGTCCCAATCATCGTCGCCCCCCTCCTCGACGGTGTTGAAGGTCTTCGACGGGGAGAGGAGGTCGAGAAGGGGGGGGGGGGGGGGGGGGGGGGGGGCAACGACGGCGGGGATGGGGGACAGCGTCGACAGGGAAGGGGGGGACGGCGGCGGGGGATGGACAACGGCGGCAGGAGGGGTGGGGGGTGGGTGGGGGGCAATGGCGGAGGAAAAGGGGGGAGAACGGGTGTATGTGTTTAAGAAAGAAAGAATGAGGGATATTTTCGTTAAATTTTATGGGTCAAAGCTATTGACCGTCCGTTCTGAACGGTTTCCGTCGAAAGTGAGGAGGAGGGGACTCTTACATTTTTGCAAAACTGTAGGATGCACCTTAAAATGTGGTAAATAAAGTGGGGCCAAGTCAAAATTTCTCATAATATTTTTACCACAACAAAAGCTTAAACTAAAAAAAAAATATGAGCAATAATTTCAGACAATCCTTCTAAAGAACATAAATAACCTTCAAAACCATTCACCATCTTAGTTTCTTCATTTTGGACTGGTGAAAAATAATCCAAGGATCACATACACATGATGTAAAGAACAAAATAATAAAAACTCAATAAAACTTGTAGTTATCGGATCCTTCACAAAATTTACAAGACTCTTGACAAATAATACATTCAAAGACTCGGGGAAAAAAAATCTCAACCAGCTCTTTTTTTTTTCCTTTCGATTTTCTGTCACTCCTTTAATTCCTTTCTATGGTACACGAATGATGAACACGAAGACTTCCAATACGTCACACTAAAACTTTTAGACTAAGCCCAAGCAGGATGGAAAACCCCCAACCTTATTTGGCAGGCATTGAGATTACCAATATACACCACAAATACTAGCAACCGGTATACAGTTGAGAAGAAGGCATTCTCAAATGTATCGAATGTCAGAAGAAGAAAAAGAAAAGTCAAGCCGATCCCGAGAACATTATTATTAGCAGGCCGTCTTACTTCCCGCTGCTCGTTTTTCCACCAGAAGGGATCCGTTTCCCATCGAATCCGTTAGAACTGGACTGCCTCCCCAGTCGACCGGATCCACTTGAGGTCTTTCGTGATGGCGGTGGAATTAGCGAATGATTTGGAGTCCTGAACAATAAGCATCAATGCTAATATCAGAAGCATGCTATATGTGTATCCTATGGTATCGTCAGTTTGGACTTGGAAGTTGTGTGAACTTTCTATTGACTTCTCAATGTTCTCATGTTGTTGGGAACTCTCTGAACTAGACCTAATTAAGGTGAATCAACCAAGGGCAAAAAAAAATGAAGGTCGTAGGCGCATAATGCGAAGTTTAGGACGTAGGTGATGAGAAGGTTAACCTATCTTGTTAAATTGTTAAAGCCCATGAAACAGTGAACAGCCATTGAAGATATGAAAAATGGGTGTAGATGGCAAGGACAGGTTCTTGCTAGTAGCCAAACTAGCAATAACTGGGAAGGATATGTTTCTGATGACCAGACTAGTCAACGAGAGGAACCAAATGATTAACATGAATGTCGCTTGTTGAGGACTAAAAAGTGTAGTGGTGCTACTAAGAACTTCAATCTCTTTTTAAATGTACCTACTAAGAAATTTCATTTATCGTAAATGTACCAACTAAGAACATTTTCAAACAAGACAATTGAAGCTCTTTGTTTCAAATTTAGTTCTACAAAATGCACTTAAAAGGATACTAACCTAAGAGGAGGATGTAGCATTCATTCATAGGCAACAGGATTCATCTTTCTATCTTAAAAGAAATAAAGGTAAAAGGTACAAGAATATATTCTTGTTTTTTTTTATTATCAACTGTTTTTATACACATTTTAAAGAGGGCTGTCAACTATACCTTTTCTTTTATATTTTAGCAAAAATAAAAATAATAAGTATTTCATTTTGTGGCTAATTTGCAAATAAATATCATGCAGTTTCCCCAAGTTGCAACTTGATACCCTAAAGTATCAAAATTGACAACTTGCTATCCTAAACTTTAAAATTGGCATTTAGGTACCATGGAGTTTTGCAACTTGCTACCCTACATTGTTAAAAGAATAAATAAATTACCATTATATCATGTTCTTCCTTGTGCTCATAGTCCCCAAAAACCCTAATACTAAACCAACCAACTAGGCTGACCACCTCCTACTACCCCCACCCTTGTTGACCCCTTTCCTTGCATTTTCCAATGCCTACGAAATCGCATGGTCGCCACCCCGCTAACGGCCCTCATCCTTGCCAACCCACCTTCTACACCCGCCCACCCCCTCCTTCCTCTCTTGGATGACACCCTTTCGAGCATCTCCACCTTCAATTAGGTTAGATTTAGGGTTATGGTTAAGTATAGGGAAGAAGGGATAAGATAGGATTTTCTTTTTAATTGAAGGGCAAATTGTTGATAATGCACGTGACCGTTAAGTTGGAAGATAGATAGTCCAACGGAGGGTATTAACTTGCAAAAACTTAAGAACTCATGGTATTAGCTTGCCTATCAAAATATTTATGGTAGCAAGCTGCAAATCAGGGATAGTTCAAAGTATTCAGTTACAAATTAGCCTTTCATTTTTATAAACATTTTAGGCATGTTTTTTTTTATAAAGCTGTCATCTTGCACTTAAAATTAAAGTTAGTATTCAACTACAAGAATTACCTCAAATCTGGGCTATTTGCTGGTTTTGTTTGAGGCTTCTTTGTCCTTGAACCACTCCCATTAACTGAACTAGTAACTTTCGGTAGATTTAACTGCCATAAAACATCAGCCTCTGAAGAATCACTTGTCGCGAAATCCAAATCATCTGAATCATCTGCAGAGTCAAACCGACTCTTCTGGATCTCAAATTCATGACTCTCTTTCTTCATGGAAGTGTTTCTGCTGTACTTGTGATCAGCATATACTCTTGTATCAGGCATGTATCTCTGGTTAAAAATGTCAGGCAGGTGTCCTCCATCTCCTTCCCAATCACCTACAGGAATGTCATTCCTTATTGCAGCCTCATATTTGTTTACCATGACCTTATCAACCCAATCACCGCTACCAATTTCTTTCTCATATCCCTTCTTAATATTTAGACTAGGACTATTGTCCGACCAAGGATGAGAATCACTTGACATTAGCAACTCCTGAAGATCAAAGCTTGCTTTCCTCTGCCTTGATGCCAAATTACTATGGACCTACAAAAGGAAATCAGCATTAAAGGAACATTAGACAAAATAAAATTATTTATCTTCAATATGTGGATTGCTAGGAATCACGGGACACTCCAAAATCAGTGTTGTGTCTGTCTGGAGTTTGTGTTCGACAAGTATTGGACACCAAAAGATACTTTAAAGAACACTAGGACGTACAATTTCTCCAATTTGACAGTAGCCATTTACTATCTTTACCTCTATGTTTCCAACTTCCTCCATTGGTTGTCTGTCAATCTGACAACTTAAAGAATCACCACCATGTTGTCGATTTGAATAAAAAGATGGTGGTGTACTAGACTTCAGTTTGGGTGTATTAGAATTTCGGACGTTATCACACTCTCCCTCTCTCCTTGCCAATGCAGCTTTTAGGCTAGATATCTGAAACAAGATACAGAATAACATACCAGTTAAAAGACAGTAAGTGTTGATAAAGGAAATTACAATTTATGACAATTAAGATGTAATAAATTCAAGTAAACGGACCTGTTCCTTGAGTTCTTTAACTTCTCCATTATCCCTATTCAGTCGAGCAGCACCAAGCTCAACAGTGGAGACTCGCTCCGCAAATTTGAGTGTGCTAATAGTTTCACCAACAGAATCCATCTCAGGGCTTATGTGGACAAACATCAAAGTCTTCGCTTGCCCTCCTAGTTATTGGTATGTGTTGACATAAGCATTAAAGATAACTTCAACTAAAGGCTTAACAATAGGTTTTAAAGAAGTGTCAATTACCAAGAGAATCTTGAAGTAGCTGGGTGAGTTTACTGTTTCTGTAAGGAACATGTGAGTTCTTTTGGGCAAGAGCAGATATCACATCGCCTAAAGCTGAGAGTGATTTGTTTATGTGCTGTGCTTCTTTTAGCCTTTCTCCTGTGACCTCTGATTTATCAACTCTTTCACTGCCAGCAAGATCAACAAGATGCATGCAACCACGCAGTACTGTTCCGGATGTCAAATCTTTTCCTTCAACATGAACAGTCAGGCAACTGGAAGTAAAACACCAACTGTCATATATCTATGCATACAGAAACTGAACAAGTAAAGATGATTCAAGTATAAATAATGTCTTTTTATATCACCTATGAGATCGACTGCTGCGATCATTCAAGGCAGTGGCACCCACCACCCTATTCTTTTGCCCAATGTTCATCAATTCAACTACATCAGATGTTGACATGACAGAGACCAAATTTGCATCGGGCACATTGAGTCCATTCTGAGAACCATTACGAATTTCTAATGTATTAAGCGTAAAGGAAAATTAGTATGCATCACTGGCTAGGAAGAAAGTGAAAGAATTTATTCAAATTAGTACTATAAGAACAATGCAGAATGCTTAAAATCTGTTATAAACACATCACATAGACAAAACGAATCTGCTAAATCTTAACCAATGTGCAGAATAATAAGGATAAAAGAGAAAAAAGGATATCTTCTATTAAGGCCATCACTGACAAGGAGATCTCTCACTTGCTCGTTGTAAATCTCAATCATCTGCACAGCAATCTCATACGAAAACATGCCTCTTCTTTCTTTTGCGAGATTAAATAGATCACCTAGTGCCCTGTAGTTCACACCCTGGCTTTGCTCATTGATTATTCTGGGTCCACTCTGCAATTATAACAAAGATAAATCAAACCAATCAAGAACTGCAACCATACCTCAATTTTCATTTGGATGGAAATTTTGATTCTAGACTAATGCAATTAATGAAATAACTGAATAAGTACATACTATAGCACATATGTTATCTATGTTCGTACCATTGTATATGTCTTTCCTGATCCAGTTTGACCGTATGCAAATATGCATACATTGTAACCATCAAGGACTGATCGAATTAAAGGTTGGGTATCAGAGAAGACCTCATCTGTGTATAAGGTTAAGTGATTATGGTGTCTACGGATAAACAACAGTTATCAATGAAAACCACAAACAACAAAGAAGTAAAAAAAACCTTGTGTGTCAGATGGCCCAAACACTTTGTTGAAATTGAAAGACCTGCGTCCCTCTTTGCAATACTTTGAAGGAGTGATAATTGTAATATTTCCTTCATCAATGGAACCAATAGTGTTACTGCTCAACTGTCCAGGTAGGAAGGGTCTCACTCGGCAATATACTCTGATGCTTCCTAATAAGAAACAAAGAGAAGTTCAACATAATGGTTTTGATGTCTTCCAGTATGTATATCAAAATGTTGGTAAGCTCACCTTTGAGATCTTGAACTTGATTGTACAGCTTCCTGTTTTCCTCGAGAACTTTGTGATACCCTGATGCAGCATGAGCAAGGCCATGCAGATGCTTTCCTGTTGAGAGACTGCAGCGTGAGACGGGAAAAAACTGTCTGATGAACTTAACTAGTCAATTCTTTTCAATCTTACCAAGATTACCAAACTCCTCATAGTGTTTCTTTTGCATGAATTCTATACCAGCTCTAGTAGTCCAAAGGGTATGTTTCAGCTCCTGTGAGAGCACCAAGAATTAAAAACAATAATGAAACTAATATACAAAGAAGAGGGGAGAAACAATAATAGTAAAAAACTATCACCTGAATGTTTCTTTGTTGTTGGTCCAAAATAAGTTGTTGTTTGTGAAGCCTATCATTTGATTCTTCATCTTTCTTGTTAGGGACACAGCTCTCTTTCTTTGACTTGGTGAAGTGATTGTCCTCCAACTCGATCTTCTAAACAATAACTAAGTTACAAACTTGTACTGCTCTTTTAACATTTGCTTGTAATGTAGTTTGAGAAATGGTCACAGTGCAAATTTAAATGATATCTTATTAGAAATAAGGATCGTTGCCAGCCACAGACCACCCTTTACCAAGGAAGCCTCTCTCAACACCTCCTTTGACAAAGCCAAAGAATATTTTCGAATGGAACTCCACCAAATTTCATGCATAAATGCCCATTAAGAAATAATCAACAATATACCTTCCTCTCACAACCTACGGGTGCAGGCTCCGCTGAAATTTTCAATTTAGAAAAGGATTTATTTTCATCTGCCAATCCCTTCAAAGCGGTTTTGACCTGTGAATTAGTATACTAGTTATACAATTTATAATGAAAATGGTCATCTACAAGGACCTATTCAGCATAAGCAAGAGAGATACATGGCTGCTTTAAGAAAAGGAAAAAAGAAGAAGATGACATTGAAGTAGAGCGAATGTCAAGACAAAAGTTACCAAACTGCAAAACCTATGCAAATATGAGAACTAAAGTGAATTGTTGTCATATTATTAAAGGCCCAAAGTGATTTCCAGTAGTTCTATAAACAAAATTAACCATATCAAGAATTGACCATACCATCTCATTTTGGCTGGCAACTCGGCGCTCAAATTCTTCCATGATTTTATTCAGCATTGACTCAACAAGCTGCAAGAATAATGAACTGCTCATTATAAATTCTTGAAATAACTTAGTAGGACAAATACAATAGCCTACCATTGGGACTTCTTCAGGCTTCTTGTCTGAAAGCACTACATGCACAAGCTTGTTCAGAGAATGCGAGGAATTCTGTATGTTATTATGTACAAAAATATTAAGATAAAAGTTGTGTTCAAGTTACAAGGAATTTACACATTGGAATACCAACCATTTCAGATGATTCAACTGAAAGCTCGCCACTTAACTCTTTTCCGTTTACCGATTGATTCCTTGACAAGGATCTCATGAAAGGTTCTGCATTTTTTCTCATGAAAGATTTCCCAAGATTGGCCGGTTTCAAAGTCCCACCATATTTCCACGAACCATGTCCACCCATTTGTTTCCATTCACCATATGACTTAAGAGCCAGGACACAATCAACAACTCGTGAGCTTTTCCCTCCCTAAAATTACAGCCAGAAGGAGGAGACTTCAAACACTAACAAATAAAAGGAAACTAAAGAGACAAGAAGAAAACTTAAATATTTTGAAAATAACATGGTCAATAACCAAACTATTGTGAAGAGATGAACTTGACTGATCAGAGTAACAGAGTGCAATGTCATAAAGAAGTTTCAATAACGACAATAAATGGTTGTCATGGTCAATTACCCGCAATGTGAACAAGTAATTAAGACATATCTATATCTACTATGTATCCTAATTATCCATCACTTTCAACATTGAGAACACCAAAACCATCAATGATATTCACATATAAAAGTCATAAATCGGACCTGCTCCAAATCCGATGCTTCAAATGTCGGAAGGCCCAATTCTTGGCCGGCAACGAGGAAATTCCGTACGTTCTCGAAGTACTGATACGCCGATAAGGCTGCTCCATCAGGAAGAACCATGGAATCTTCTGGATTTATGACCACCTGAAAAGCGAAAAGCATTAGTTTCCAGATTCCGGAGTGATGTTTGCATAAAATAAGATGGGAAATTGCTTCAATTAATAACCGAAATGTTTGGACTTATCGACCTTTGGGACTGCACCATGATGAACCTTGTTGAGTGCAGTGCAGAGAATAAGCCCGCTTCTCAATCCAAGCCTGAATTCTTCCTCGGAAGGCTCGTTCGGCAAATCTTTCGAACCGACTACACCAACTGTCCTCCTCAGCCATCCAGCTGCTTCATACCTCCTTGAGACTGTAATAAAAATGATAAATCAACTAAACATGAAAAATAAGAAGAAGAAAAAAAATATTTCCTAATTTAAATCACCTACAAGAGAAGTAGTATATAGCCCAATTTCTTTAAGGATCATCAAATTATTGAGTCACAATTAGAACAGGTCAAGCAATTTCGTAGCGGCAAATGTGTTGTTTAGTAGCCGATCGAATTTTCCAAAGGACCAACAAGTTGTTCATTGTGTGAAATTGACAAAATCTTGAGTTAATCTATAACAAATTATAATTAAAATATAAACAAATCTATAACAAATCCTAATTAAAATACAAATTCTAATTTATTTTACGTGCAACTCACGTGAATTTACTAGTAAATATTAAATTGCACATTAAATCATAGATAATTTGAAGCTATACCTGATTTAATACTACTGATTTATCATGCTGTGCATTAATAACACGAAGAAGAAGAAGAAGAAGAGCAGATTAGCATCGATGCAACAATTTAAAATCATACTACAACAGGAAACCAGAAAAAAGTATTTTAAAAAAAGCATCCAAAACACGACACGATACGGGCACGGAGACACGGACACGGCATTGATACAGGCGGTGCCTGACTGACGCGTGTGTGCCAAAGACGCGATACGGACACGGACACGGCACCGGTTTCTTCTAGAGAAGTGCGGAAGGTCGTTGAGAGAGAGAGAGAGAGAGAGAGAGTGTGTGTGTGTACCAGCTTCCTCGGCCTTCCTGGAAGCCAAGTCCTTGTCGCTGAGGCAGTTCCCGTGCTCCCTGAGCACGTTTTCGACAAGCGAAGCCATTGAAATGGAGAAGTTGAGACCATCAGCAGCAGCCATTAGATCAATACTAGCCTCTCTCTCTCTCTCTCTCTCTCTCTCTCTCTCTCTCTCTCTCTCTCTCTCTTCTTCTTCTTCTTCTTCTTCTTCTTCTTCTTGATAATTCTTCCAACAACGATTATGTTGGTTGGCTGAAGAAATTGGTGGAGTTTGAGAAATAGGAAGTGGTAGTCCTTTAGCAGAGAGCTGCTGCTGCTTCTACTAACAATGACGATGATATATATTTATATATTTATATTTACGTACTATTGATTGGGAGTAGGTTTCCGAAACTTTTTCAAAAGTATGGAAGTGGGATGTGGGAAGTGGGAAGTGGGAAGTGGGAAGTGGAGTTCACCCGCCACTTCACCTCTTCTTCTCCGAGGCCATCTCCAAAGCTGCAGCTGAAATGGTTGCTTTTGGATTTTTCTTATTTGGAGTGAATAATTTTTGTAAAATATTTAAAGGAAAGGAAAGGAAAGAGGAAAAGAAATAAAAATGCTAGTAACACCCACGTGAATTCTGCTGAATTACACACACCAATGTCTATAATAATATATAATCTAAATATCATGGCTGTTTTTTTTTTGGAATAACATTTTATCTTTTATTATTATAAATAAAAAATTTATTTACTTATCCATTAACCTAAATTTATATGTTAATGTAAAACCGTTATCCTCTTTCCTTCTGTGCTCATATTCACACACAACATACGTGCCTTGACCCCTAGTTACATATAATGCTGATTTATTTTGGACGTCAATATACTTTTTTTTTGTTATGAAAAATACGGTTAATTTGTCAGGATCGAAATAAAGTAAGCAATGAAAAAGAAAAAAGAAAAAAAAAATTGACTTACCCCCCTCTTGAATTACCCATATTAAAGGTGCACCCCACAGTTTTGCATTAATGAAAAAATACTCCCACTTTGGACAGAAACAGTTTAGGGCTAACGGTCAAACTTTGACCCAAAGTTTTTGACGAAAATACTCTTCCCACATTGTCTTCTTCCTGCCCCCCTCCCCTCTCCTCCTCCCCCGCTGCCACTGCCCCCCTCCCCTCCCCGTCGGGCGCTGCCCCCTTCCCCGTCACCCCCCCCC
Source organism: Iris pallida (assembly GCA_029216955.1). Lineage (NCBI taxonomy): Eukaryota > Viridiplantae > Streptophyta > Magnoliopsida > Asparagales > Iridaceae > Iris > Iris pallida. The sequence goes on along the minus strand of JANAVB010042420.1, from coordinate 25,031,637 downwards.
CCCCCGGTTGCTGCCCCCTCCACCCCGGCCGCTGCCCCCTCCCATCCACGCCGCTGTTGCCGCCGCCACTGCTGCTTCGACGCTGCTGGTGTCGCCATGTCCGCCGCCACTGCCGCCCCCTTCTCCGTCCCCCCCCCCCCCCCCCCCCCCGGCCGCTGCCCCCTCCCATCCCCGCCGCTGTTGTTGCCGCCACTCGCTGCCGCCGCCACGTCCGCCGCCACTGCCCCCCCCCCCCCCCCCCCCCTCCATCTCCGTCGGCCGCCGCCATGTCTTCGTTGACCGTTGTTCACCTAAAACGGCCGGTGAGGCATCAACGCTCAGATCTAGCTAGCCAACAACTCGAGCACCCACCGGCGAGATCGACCACCTTGAACCCTTGACTAATCCACCTGTCGCACCCCCAGTTTCCCCTCATCGATTCCATAGTCATCTAGGAACCCCCACCGTGAACTCGAGGAATGGTGGGACCGTCAGAGTCGTCTTTGATGATCGAAAGGGTTACCGGTTGTTGGATTGGAGAGGAGGTGGAGCGGTGGGGCCGCCAGCCCGGTGGGGCAGACCTCGTCGACGTTCATCCTTCACCAGTCGAAGGGTATTTTTGTCAAAAAATTTAGGTCAAAGACTTTGACCGTTAGTCATAGACGATTTTCGTCCAAATTGAGTGCATTTCTTTATTAATGCAAAACTGTAGGGTGCATCCTTAATATGGATAATTCAAGTGGGAAAAAAATAAGCAATCACATGGTGTCAATTAACCTTGAGAAAACATTTGATGGTAGTACTGTGGGATCATGAATTTTATTATTTTTGCATCTAAAAATGTGGACAGAGAGCCTAGAAAATTTTTGTTTTGTACGTTCAAGCTAATCTCGTTTATAAAAAATATTTTTTAAAAATGGGTCCAGCTCCTGCTTATACGTCATTTTCAAGTTCAAGTTCAAATTCGAATTGGCCTGCACAACTCAATTATACAACTTGACTTTCAAATACTAACTAGTGGCACACTGATACAGGACTTGATCATACGACTTTGACTATAGAATTATAAGCTTATATTGTAGACTTTATTCTATTAATAACATTCTCAAACACCAATGTTATAGCCTCTAGCTCAATCGGATTAACCGAGTCAAGTCATAATCAGGTCAAATAGTCGACGAATACTCATCGAGCTTAATGAGTCAAGCTCACGAGCTCTCGCTGAGCTTCATGTGGTCAAGCTCGATTTTGTTCAGGGAATCGACATCAAAGTTTTGTTCAAGTTCGACTCATTAAATTCCGATTATGCTTTTGCTGAGTCGAGCCTCACGGGTTGCTTATGAGTTGTTTTGTTGATTAGTAACCTTAGATAGAGGTCATAAAGTTTTACTCAACAAATATGTTAGCAAAAGTCCTTCAAAATATAGAAACTATCGTATACTCTCACTTAAAAACTAGCAAATGCTTCCATTTTTGTGTAAAACCGTCAAAAAATTTGTTAAAAATAGGTATATATATCTTAAAATTGTAAATATTACATTAAAAAATGGAAGTATTTACTAGTTTTTAAAAATAAAATTGAAATATATGTTAGTTTCTAACATGAGCTAACATAAGATGAGGTAGAGGCAACAAAATTTTATCTAAAATTTGTAAGTGAGTCAGCTACTCGATTGTCTTTCCTGGGGGAATCTATGGACACTCTGAATTGCTCAAGTTTTATGTACATAAAAATAAATAAGTGAAACACATATTGTTATTTTGAAATTGTTGTAAATAACAATAGTTGGAATATTATTTATGGATCACAAAAAAATATTTCTAAAGACTCCAAATCATACATAAGAGAGACACATGGAGTGGCAGAATAGGTCGGAGGAAAAGGGCACGTGGTATACTGACCCCGCTCTCAACGTTCTGATTCCAATTCAAAAAAAGGAGAAAAAAAAAGGGGAGGATCCGCAAACCCGAACCGGACGGCTAGGGAAGCGTATGTATGTGGTGGGCCCCGGCAGCAGGCGCTCCCTATTACTTCGCGGTGTGCGGGTCCCACTTGCCGGCTGGCCGGCCTGCATGCAATTCTGCAGGAGGAGCGGGTTCTTGGTTGGATGGTGGAGCCCAGCATTCTTCTTTTAGCAAATAAAGTCCTCTTACGTTTGTTATTAGGTTTAATTGTAACCTAATACTCTCAATTTTTTTTAATTTTTTTACTTAATTCTTTAAAATAAAAATTGTACAATTTGATACCCTAAAAAAGTGACAAAAATACTCATATTCATCCGCAGTTGTCCCCACCCCTCTCGACGCCCCCACGGCCGCAACACCATATCTTGTCCTCTCCTCCTCCCCTCGGATGTCCCACCACCGCACCCCCTGGCGCGACAATGGGAGATGGTGCAGCCACCGTGGGGGGGCGAGGCAACCATGGGGGCTGGTGGGCAATGACGAGGGAGGATAATTTCGTTCCATTTTTTTTGGTATTAGGTTGAAAGTTTTAATATTTTTTTTTAGATGTCCGACGATATGCATAAGACTTTGTGTGCATTGCATTGCATGTCTATTGGGTCCACTGATCCCTGAACTTCTACCAAATAAATGGAATGAATAATATGCTCCCGTGGCTCGATCCACTGATCTTCCGTCACCCAGTCAGGATCTTATACCTCTCCTTAGTATCCACAAGTGCCACTCGAATTCGGTGTATTCAATAGTTAACGGTATCAAGTTTTTGAGTAAAAAAATTTAGGATATTAAGTTGAAAATTTTAAATATTTGATGCAAGTTAAACCTAAGTCTGTAATATTTATTTCTAGATTTAGACTTTTCTAATTTTTCAGAATGTCAAAATAAAAACTCTTCTAAGAGTTATTATTTATTATTTATACTTGATCCTTAGAATGTAAAAAATGGTCATGTTTAAAATACCATAAAAAAAACTAAATGAATATCAAACATGCTAATGATTCCATTTAATTCATGTTCTTTTCCTCTCTTAATTTATTGGCACTCAAAAACTTCTTGAAACTAAAGATCAGTCATCATGAATTGAACATCCAACATTGACAATATCCACAACAAATTGGTATAACCTAATAGCAAAGTTTTGTGACAACTATGGCTCATCATTCGGCCACATGTATAGGCCCGGGCTTTAGGGAATCGATTTTTCTTTCCGGAAACATAAAAGCAACACTTTTATTAAACCATCTTAATTAGAGAAAACCAAGATGAGATCATTTAGATTATATCTTTAATTAAGGTCACTAAGCTTTGCTTCTAAATGTTGCAGTTGTCGTGTCACTGTTCTTCCACGAATATTTCAACAAATCTTTTTTTTTTTGTAATAATTTTTACAGAAGTTGCAACTGTTCCATTTGTCTCCTTAAAAAGAAATTGTGCCACTATATATGTGCATAATTATATCTATATGTTGTATGTAATTAGTGTCTGCTTTCTCCAAGTTTAAGGTTACAACTTACAAGCAAAGCTACAATCATCTGTCTATAATGGTGTATCCGAAAGTCGTTAGTTAGAACTTCAAGCAAAGTCAAAATCATCAATCTATAGACTATATGTATAGTAGTCCATCTATAAGTGATTTCTTGCTCAAGTTAGAAGTAATTGAAGTTGCAAGTAAGTGCATTCATGAAATATAAGATTTTGATTTTATGCAACTAAAGGGAATTAATTTTTAATTCCCTTGTACATATTTAAATCATTTTTTGCCATATGTTTGCATATCTTATCTAATACTAATATATAATAATAATAAAAAGTTGATATCTTATCGTAAAAGTTTTTATTCTAAAAATATTCTTATTATGTTTACTAAAATTATTTTATTAAATTTAATATGAATAATTAGATAATTATGTATTAAACAAATGAGGGTCACTCTTTGCTCTTGGCAAGTATTATAAAATTAATGGACTGTGGTTTGCTTTGGCAAGTATTTAAAAAAAAAAGATTGTTGTTTGCTCAACTCAAGTAGTAAACAATCAACAATTCAACTACAGAAACTCAAATAGGAACTCAAAAATAATAACTTACAATATAGTTATGACAAGTGGTCTTTTTCATTTAGGCTCTTGACTGTTTAGGTACTTAAAAAAAATCAATGACTGAGATGCGATATAATCCAACGGTTTGTCATTGACGAGTTTAAAAAATTAGTAACTCATGAGTTACTATAGAAATTTTGAACAATTAAGTAACTATTGTTTATTTTTTTCAAGTAGTATGAAATATCTATAATGCACGTGCATATATACTAGCCTTACATATAATATCAACGCTTCTTGGTGGAACTTTCATGTTCCAAAATTATTCTTCTCCAACCTTATATATACTAGTAATATGCACGTGCATTGCACGTGCGAAAAAAAATGTAAAAAATAAATAAATAAAATTTTATTATAAAAAATTTTCATTTTAAGGGTTTTGAACTGAAGCAACCAAGAAAAATGCCTCCCAATTAACCAAATGAGTTAGAATAATTTAGTTATAAACAAATTATATTATATAATTAAATACTTAGTTAACTAATTGTTAAATAATTATGAAGTATTTATGTAGTTATTATTATTAATTTTTAATTTATTCAAATGGATGATGATATATATATATATACAACTTAGACAACTCACTTTCGAACGGTTTTCATGCCGTATTATATAGTAGAAGATAGAAAATATATCAAAATATGATTAAGTTAACTAGGAGTAAAATATATAAATTGTATGCCTATCCATTAACATAATTACTAACAACTAATAGTTATACACCTTCCAACTTTATTAAATGTTCACCATCTCAAAATAAATTTATTTTAGAATATGTATATTATTTTAAAATAGATTTGTCATTCAAGTGTACATTTAAAAAGTAAAAAAAATACAAAAAAAAAAAATACTCGCATATACGACTCCTAGTAATATATAATTCTTAAAACTTACTACATTAATTTAAATTTTTATGAGCAGGAAACTTTAGCTTAATATCAGAACAACTTAGGTTAAAATTTCCTTCGTCCATCTTATATATAAGCAGAATTTATTACAATATATATATATATATATATATATATATATATATATATATATATATATATACCGTGACCTTGAATTCATTTCTGTGATCAAAACAGAGCTACTGCGAGATGAATTATATATATTAGAATATAAATATATAACTTTAATTTATAAATATGGGGAAGAACAAATTAAGGCATGAGAGAGCCTAATCAGGCTGGAAGACGCATTAAAAATATTAAGGCTATATATAATTTAAACTTTTGTCGTAGTGGAAGATGTATACATGTTAAAAAAATGTACATAATATGCTAAATTTAGTTTTTAAAAAATATTCTGCTGGCAACCAACAAATTAGAAAGCTCAGTGCAGATATTAGAATAGAGGAAACATGAATGTTAAAATAAGAAAAAGCAAAGTCCATATATATATAAATCGGAAAGAATTAAGTAGCCACCGACAGCATCACTGGTTCTAAGAACCTGTCATTGTTGGCTAATTACTTGGTTGACATCATGAGGACCTCACTATTATATACTCTAATATCCTTTTTCTCCTCTTTTCCCTCTTCTACCGGACCGACCACAGCCGGATATGCTAAGTTGTCCGCCCTTTGGATGTGACCACACTGGTCCACGATCGCGTGACGGCCATCCATTGGCTCCGTAGTCGAAGATAGTCCCAAGCTAGCAGGGGACAGTGGATGGCTGTCACGTTGCTGCGGTCTAGCACGGTCATCTCCTGAGGCGGACCAAATATGTTTTTTTTTTCTTTACATATCAAACAATTTGTGTTCCTATATTTTGTTATCCACTAAGAGTATCTGAACAAGGGCCAGCCTAGTGATAAGTCTGACAAGATTTTGAACTTAGACAACCCTCCTCCATAGGACACCCCCCCACGCTATATTGTTTACTGTTCCTAATGAGGGTCGAGGGTAATATATTTAACATATCATTCGTAGGTCTAAGTAATGGCAGAACCACGTTGCGGGTTGGAATGGACTCCAGCGCACCACAAATTATTATTTTTTGTTGGTGTTTGATTCGTATTAGGATGAGTTTATGTTAGGTTTAGTTTGGATGTGCGGTCGAATCTTCGTCAGGTGTCAGCTAGGACTATTTTTGAGCATGTACAAGATGTACGATCGTGCATGACCCTAAAATCTGGAAGGCCATAAAATTTTTAATCTCCGTACATATTACTAATGTAAAATCTCTATTATTCGATTTATTTATGCTTACTTATTTTTTAGATACTGGAGTAATATAACTCTTAAGATGTCGAAAAATATTTTATTTAGAGCGAATGTTCTGAACAAATATTTATGGAATATTTAGTAATATGGTCAGCATAATAGTTGATATTAAGATTTGGGTCTCTAAATTATACAACATTACTATATGGGTCTCTAAGTCACTGTTCACGTAGGCAGGGCCGGCCCATGAGGTTGTGTTGCCCTATCTAGAGGTAGTTTTGGTTGCCCTTGACTCTTATTGTGGATCGATCCTGGAGGGTCATCCGTGATCCCGATTTCTTGCGGGGTCATGCTGAATCTAGATGTTGTCCTAAGCAGTGGGGGGTTGTCCAAGTCTGAAATCTTGTCTGGCTTACCTATGGGCCAGCCCTGCACGTAGACTAGTTGATATTATGATTTGGGTCTTTAAATTGTCCAACGTTAGTGTTTGGGTCTCTAAATCAGTGTTCATGTATGCTAGTAAACAATAATTTGGAGACCTAAATACTAACGTTGGACAATTTGAAGATCCAAACCCTACTATCAACTATTATGTGAGATACTATTACTAAATAATCTATTATTTATTCCGGAAATGATAAATGGCCTGCCGGAGGTGACCGTGCGTGTCCCAGCACGCTGCATGTCACCACCCCACATGCTCCCCATGCTACCTCCCACCCCACCTCCGGCCAATTAAAAGATGACATGTGGTTCAGGACTACGGTCCAAATTCACGCACAACTTAACATTGTCGTATTTATTTATAAGAGAGAGAGAGACCATTGTAGCCTTGTAAGAGGTATGTTATATATATCTGTGCTCATCATCGTTTGCACTTTTACTTGAATGCATCACTCAACTTTTGAGCATTCTTCTTGTGGTGGCATGCACATGCCCAAACTGTGATCAAAAGGGAAAGAGAAGGCCAAGCATGGCTTTATTCCATCTTCCTCCCCCACTCTCCCTCCTTGACTTGATGAGTGCAAACGAGGATGTCCCAGGTGTAGTGCATGCTTGTAACCCATCAATGTCCTGAGAGGACAGGAGGACCAGCTTGCCAGCAACCAGCCATATGGGAGCAACCCAACAATGCCTCACACTCCAAAGCATGCATAGAAGAGGAATGAGTTGTTGCTTTGACTTTGTTGAGAGCTAGCTAAGATTTTTTTTTAATTTCTTGGACATTCCTTCTTTCTTATTCATAGCTGGCTTGTCTTTGGATGAATTAATGGTGTGTTGGAACTTAGGGTTGTTATGTGTTCGAAATTTGATGAATGGGTATGGAATACATTAAGGGATTAAAGTTTGATGATTAAGGATGAACAATTGTCAAACATCAATCAATTCGAGGGGTTCGACGAACGAAAATAATATTTTGTTTGCCAGAGGATATGATGTGCTGGTCCACGTACACGTGGCAGTCATGCAATGGCCTCTGCTAGTATGGACCTATTTCGGATTAGGGGACCAATGACGACGTATCACACGGCCGTGGGCTGGTACGGCCACGCTCCAAAGACGGACAACTTAGCATAGTACTCCGATGAATGAGTTGTGCCACATCAAACTCTAACTAAAAGGACAAGTGGATGTCACAAGAGAGGGGAATTTGATGGATGGGTACGTGCCAATAAATAACGAAGTATCGATTAGGATTTGGGCAACAAATGGATTGTTCCTCTTTAATTGTCTTTACTCTTTCCTATAAAATTTTCAAATGAGGAGCTATCTATGGGATGAAGGAAAATCTATTAACCCTTATAATCCAATAGAGAAATAAAAAGTGCCCCAAAAAACTTATGTTGTTGGCGTAGTTGGCACCAAAAATTGGATTGTATCTTGTAATTCGATTAAATATTCAACTTTGATGATAATATAAAATAAGTTGTATAAAAAGTGTCACCTCAGCTAGTTCTTGTATGGCGATAAGAGATATAACTTTCTTGGCTAGGCGGACGGTCTCGAGATCAAACCGCGAGAGAGGCGTGAGTGTGTGTATATAAAAACGGAGTGCTAGGTTGCCCGTGGTTTGTAACCGCTAGGGATGAGCATATAACGGTTGAAAACCGAAAACCAAACCGAACCGAACAAACGGTTCGGTTTTTGGGTTATCGGTTCGGTTTACGGTTTAAAAATTTGAAAATTTGAAATAACGGTTCGGTTTTCGGTTCTTCATCAGAAAAACCGAACCGAACCGAAAACCGATTTAGATTTAGTAATTTATCAAACTATCCACAATATACATATACTAATGTTTATTAACCCCTAACTGAGCGCACTCCCTTCTCCTATTCTATGTCAGTGCTTCTTTGAGCACTCTTTCTATCTACCATCAATCTATATATACTAATATCTTTCACTCTATGTAATATAACAATTAATAAATACAATAATGTCATATATTTTTTTAAAAATTGTTATTTAAATAGGCTCATTTTGCTAAAAACTTGAAGGCCATACACATTGGCCCATGAAACCAAACGGACCAAAAACCGAACCGAATTAATTCGGTTCGGTTTTGTTCGATTTTTATAAAAACGATTCGATTTTCGGTTTTGAGAAATACGGTTTACGGTTATTTCGGTTTTCACATATTTGGTTCGGTTTGAACCGAACCGAACCGATGCTCACCCCTAGTAACAGCGGACGTGACCGCCGGCCCACGTGTCGGCTGGCCATTGGCCCCCTGATCCGGGTGGGACCCGAGATAGCAGGGGGACAATGGCCGGCCGATTACGTCTGTCGGCAGTCACGCCCGCAATTATAAACCGCGGACAAAATATCATTTTCGATATAAAAATTGGGGACATGGCATCGCAAAAAAAGAAGAAGGTTTAGTTCAATATTGAATAAAAGTGAGAATATAATGTATAGATAACTAAAATTAGCTCCGAACTTAACAAATAATTTTTCCGTTTTAAGTAACATGAGACAAGTTCAATATCTTACATCATAGATCATTTCTTGTTCGAATCAAACCGCATTTTCCACAAACTGGCATTAGAGCCCAGAGCCAAAGATTACAAGTTCGATGTTTTTATATAATCATAATCAACTTGACTATGTGGCCAAGAGTTTTTTTTAGTCATATGAACCAAATCTATACCTCATCATTCCACTCATACTGTGTATCCAACACAAAGGGTTCGTTTCTAATAATAGTGCTTGGCATAATGAACAAAATTTTGTAGTTTACCTGAGTTAGCTATGATAAATTCTTGTTACCATACTATTAACTGACCCTACTGATGCATCAAAACATTTGTTTCACTTCTAATACTTAAACGTGACAAGTTATATTAGACGTTGGAGTAGGACCGGCCAAAAGATAAGTATGACAAGACTTCGAACTTGGACAACCCTTCTTCTTCGTTGGGCAACATCCAGACTATTTGTTTTTTATTTGGACAGACCCAGTCCAAATACAACTTAGACATATATATTTTCAAGAACAGCCAAAATTATTTTCGACTAAGATAATCCAACCTTCCGAAGCGACCTTGGGTTAGCAAGGATCCAAACTATGATAGTACTTGCATAAAGAAGAAGTCATATACAAACTCAAAACAAACACATGTCGACCCCTTGGAAAGAACACAAAAACAAAAGACAACTCGGTTTCGATGTCCTCAACGCCCAAGTCCGTCTCCAAGATGAAGCTCTTAGTTGCTTAAAATCGCAATGAACCCTAGTCTTGACCTATATATTGTCCTTTCGATGTTGTCCATTGTTGCAAGATGTGCAAATCCATTATTTAGTAACAGTGATGCTTAGTTGCAATTTTTTTTATTGCTTTAAATGGAAAGAATTTGTATGATTGACGCATGGTGACATTCATTTGTTTTTGGAAAGATTTTTTTTTTTTTTGTTTGTTTGTCTTTTTAACACGAGCAGCACTGATCCAGGACAGACATGGCAATGATCAAGGGTCCAAAGATTAAAAGGACACCAATATGGACATATCTAGAATAGAACCACGATGTATTATGGGCCACTATTAAACCAAAAAAAGCTGTGGTGTAGTGGTTATCATGTTAGACTTACACACGCTCCTTAGTTCAAATTTATATGACAACAAATATTTAATTTCATTTTCTTTCTATGTTTGGTTGGTGCAGTAAAGAAAAGATTATATACAAATGTTCCATACTAATTTTGTATTATAAAAATTAAAATATCATGAAAATCCAAAAATAATGGGTAAAATAGCAATAATATATTTGATTGGGCTATTGACACCCTAAACTTTTGTAGTGAATGTTAGAAACAATCACATGGATTATAAGAGGAACCCATTTTTTCATATTTGTTACTCTGTTTGAAAAATAATTTCCATATTTGTGGCTACTAAATAAAGGGGGGAAAACAACTTTTTTTTATTCTGATTCCTTAAATCCATGAACTAGATATGAAGTCTTGTAACTTTTGCTGCAGTAAAATTAAGTGTACGTACAACTAAGTTAGTAGATGCAGAAAATGTTGCAACTTTAACCTTACACAAGTATTGCCAAATTGTTTCTTTTTCGTGGGAAATTTAGGCCCAATGTTCAGATTATGACTATTAAGGCCCCATTTTGCTTATGCTAATGGCCCAATGAACAATCCATTTTGATTTTTGGGCTCTATAATTGAGTGTATGCCAAATTGGGCTAGTAGCTTAGAAGTGAACCGATACTAGAATTCGGGAAAGTGGAAACATACTTTGTAGTTCCAAGGTGACCAATAATGAAGATGGAAATGACACTGGAGATATAAGCTAATACTTCATTAGTTTGGTATGATTTCTCCCAACAAATATACTTTTTCGTGTTGTTTTGTTGTTGACGTTGACTTTCAAGCTCTTCATTACACCGGAATTTTCGGAGCATCTCGCACTATTGTGGGGGCAGCGGAGGTGCAGCCATGAAGATCTAGGAGTGTGAACAGTACGAATTGAAAGACTCTTATACTGTTTGGAGTGCACGAGCATAGATGTCAAATCTGGCCTCATTCATGACCGACTCTAAGGTCATGTTTGTTTCGCAGAATCAGGACCTTGAAAAAGAAAAATTATTTATTTTTCAGTGTTTGTATGACAAAATAAATGAGTATGAAAGAAAATTGATTTCTAACAGGAAAAAAAATAAATTTTTTTTTTCCCACCAACCCAAAGATTTACTTCTTTCCTCTAAAGATTCATTTTCCCTCTCAACTCTTCGACATTTCCAAACATCCAAACAAAATTTAATTTGAATTACAATTTTTGAAAGGAAAAGGGAAAAAAATACATTTTCCTTTTTTTTTCGCGAACCAAACGAGGCATAAGTTTATTAGGGCCGAGACGAACTTTTGAAATGGACCTTGTATATAATGTAAAGAAAAAATCGACCCCGAGTTTTTTGGGGTCCGAGACGAACTTCTGAAATAGGCTTTCATACATAACGTAAAAAAAAATATATTGCCCTCATGAATTGAACTAAGAAACTCTATTGTAGAAGTCTAACATGATAACCACTGCACCACAACTCTTTTGAATTAAATATGACCCACAACACATTATAATACTATTCTAGATACGTTCATGTTGATGCTCCTTTAATTTTTGGGTCCTATGCCATCGTCTACTCTGATCTAGACCAAGGTCGTCCCTGACCTCATGGAAGATTGTTCGATATTCATCACTAAGATCCATTTGAAGAGTATAGCAACGTGTTGAATGCTGAGCCTAAACTCTTGCTTGACGAAAATGTGGCTGAAATTAGCTTCTTTTTGTTTAGTTTCCGCATGTTATCTTTTTCTTTTTTCTCTTCCTTTATTTTTTTTTACTAAATAAGACTATATCATTTATTTCTCAAAAGTGTTATCAGAACACGGTAACGATACTTAATACAAACTTAGTCATGTGGTAATTAGTTTCCTTTGAAAAGTAATTTATAAAAACTATACTAAATTTAGCAAAACTAGCGGGACGATCGATTTTTACCCTTCTTACAACCTCTATCTTCTGTCTCTCACACATGGGTCCCACCGGGTCCTACCTCTCCTCTCACCTTGGGCTCCACCCGACTCCACCACTTCCACGGTTCCACCTTTCCTCCAATCGAAGCCCCACACGTGGTGACTTTAGTTGTATGCATAGCAAAGCTCCTCTTTATATGGTCTCAAAAAGACATCGAGTTTACGGCCCGTGTCGATTCTCTTGACATGGCTAGCTTCAAATCTGATCAAAACTGAGCCAAATTGGTCCGACCCGATCCCACATTGCGACACGAGTCTTTGATGGCTACGTACCGGCTCACTGTACATTGACACATTTGTGATTTATCCCTATTCTGCAAAATTCGCCTTCATGGTTTCTGATTATGTGCCTTCCCAATGGAAGGATTGGATACACACAATCTCTCCATATGTTATGTTTGCAATCAGCTCATCGAAAGTAAGTACCTACCTTCCTCTGGACTGAGAAAAAAAACGGAAAAGGAAAAGGAAAAGAAAAAAATATTTAAAAATTTAAAAAAAAAAGAGAAAGAAAAAAAAAAAAAAAGAAAAGAAAAATAAAAAAAGGAGGAGGATGGAGAGAACTACTACTTCCCAAGATGTTGCAATTTCTTCGGAACTTCTTCCCAAGATGTACTACTATTTGGCACGCAAGTTAAGGTGAGAGAACGTCACAGTCACACTCAAACTGCATTCCATCAACACGCCACGTTATTCCTATATCTATCATCCCTAAGGCCTCGTTTGGTTCGCGGAATGGAAAGGAAAGGAAACTGATTCCTTGGTATTTTTTTTCCTTTAAAAAATTATAATTCCTATAAACTTTTCTTTTCGGTGTTTGGAAAGATCAAAATTATAGCCGAAATATATCTTTAATTTTCATTATAGTGTTTCGTGTTTGTAAGGAAAGGAAACAAAATCAAGTTAATTTTTCAAAAATACCCTCGTGCTAATAAAAATAATTATTATTTAGAAATATTTTTGTCTAAAAGATATTATGGATAAAATGGTAAATAATATTATGAACATGGATATTTTGGTCAAAACTTTTTGTAATAAATGCGGAAAAGTTGGAGGGAAAGTGATTCCTTAGATAAATAGGAGGAACCACTTTCCCCCCTATTTTCCTACCTCTTGGGAATCATTTTCCCTTTCCAACAACTTTCCTTTGGCTCCCAAACATAGGAAAGGAATCACTTTCCTTTCCCAAGCTCAAATTCCGGTAACCAAACGAGGCCTAAGAGCATCTCCAACCCTATTGTCTTGTTAAGTGTTGTGAGTCTTAGGTGGCTCCTATGTGGCATGAGCCACAAGACAATGTCTTGTTTATGTGGCAAAATTATATCTCAAAAGACAATGAGATAGAAAAACTCTCTCCAATGCAAAAGTATTGAGGGGACAATAAAAAGTATTTTTTTCTAACTTCCAAGGCAACTCCTCCACTTCTTCAACTTTTTTATAAATATTTCTATTCATAATTGATGATGTGGAGACAAAGTCATTGTGAAGTGCATTGTCTAGATCTAGACAACCAACTTCACATTGTCTTTGCCATGTCATTGCCATGTCAACTCCACACTTTATTTCACATTTGCATTGGAGAAGTACTTTTGAAAAAAATGGTTGTCATTCCTATGTGGCAACCATTTTTTTCAAACTCACAATAGTGTTGGAGATGCTCTAAGCATCTCCAACCCTACTGTGAGTTTAGCAAAAATAGTTGCCACATAGGAATGACAAGCTTCCATTTCAAAAAAAAATTCTCTAATACAAATGTAGAGTAAATCATAAAGTTGACATGGCAAAGACAATGTGAAGTTGGTTGTCTAGATCTAGATAATGCACTTCACAATGACTTTGTCTCCACATCATCAATTATGAATATAAATATTTATAAACAAATAAAGAAGTGGAGAAGTTGTCTTGGAAGTTGGAAAAATACTTTTTATTGTTTCCTCAATACTTTTGCATTGGATAAGGCTTTTTAAACTCATTGTGTATTGTGAATGTAATCTTGCCACCTAAGAAAGACACAGGGGCGGCCCTGGCCCAGGACAGGCCGGACGACGGCCCAGGGCCCCCTGACGAAAGGGGACACCAACATAGAATTGTCTATAATAGAACTAGTACGTATCATGTCTTTTTTTAACAAAAAGCATTGTGGTGCAATGGGTATAATGCTAGACTTGTATTTAATAGGTCATTGGTTCAAATCTTGACTACAACAAATTTTTGTTTTATTTAGACTTTTTTTCACATTATGAATGGGGTCCATTTAGAAAATTTTGCCTTGGGCCCCCAATTGCTCAGAGCCGGCCCTGGAAAGACATAGTCTTGTGTCTCATAAGACATAGTCTTGTGTCTCATGCCACATAGGACTTACAACACTTAACAAGACAACAGGATTGGAGATGCTCTAATATGACTTATCAGGGAGTAGATATGCTGTCTCATTTATTATGTCTCAATTATATTCTCCTTTCTATTACATGTGGACTATAGGAGTAGATAAGTGGATGGTGGCCCACATGTAATAGAAAGGAGAAAAAAAAAATAGGACAACAGATATGCTCCCGACTTATTATATGTACACACACCACTTCCCAGATAAAAAAAAACAAATAATAATAGTATATTATTATTGTAAAGACTAAAAATCATCTTACATTAATATTTCTAAACTTATTATTATATTAGCATTATTATTTTATTTTATATATGCATGTAAGACTATTTAGAAAGACCAAAAGACACATCTCGTAATTACCTAGCTATCTCTATTAACATTAAGTAATCCTTTTAATTAGTAGATATAAGCAATGATATTTTTGGAAATAAAACTTCCACCTTGAAGCCTAACTTTTGGCATTATATAGTAGTATAGATATATACACACGTTAAATTATTTTCAATAATTTTTTTATGACATTATCTATAACAAATTATAATTATTTTTTTAAAAAAATTCTTACGATGTTATCTATAAAAATTTTAATTTTTTTTTTTTGTGTATTGTTATGTTACTAATTTCTATTGCAACTTGGAAACGGCTCAAAAGTGTATAGTCCAATTTGTTTGTATATCACACAAAAATAATAATAAAGTAAATTTAATCCTTATAATTATGTATATCCTAAAAATAAATTAAAACTTTTATAAGTAAATGCAGAAAAACTTAAAATCCTTGTAACTTTTAAATATATATCCAAAATCCTACGAGCATATATATACAAATCCAAATTAAAATATATTTATTATTTAAACTATATATAAATTAACTATATATGGTATTATCTAAACATATATTTAAAGTTGATTTAAATTTTTTAACAATTTTTTTAATGTATATTACTAGTATTTTAATGTACATGTCACATCCTGTTGCAGGTTAATTATTTTGAGTTGTTATTTGAGAAACGAAAATTTTCATTGAAAGCATAGAAATTTTAGACAATTATACGTAAAATATTAACTTTCAAAAAATTCTAAATAAATTATATAAACGTCTTTCCGTAGGGCATTTTGTTTAAAAAATTATTTTTTAACGGCTATCGTTAGATCTTGGAGACGAAAAAAAACGAGCGAAAAAAATAATGTATTAAAGAAAAACGCCATTCCTAAAGACGTTTTCCTTATATATATATATATATATATATATATATATATATATATATATATATATATATATATATATATATATATATATATATATTTTTTTTTTTTTTTTTTTTTTTTTTGAAACCAGGTAAATTGTTTTTAGAATCGCTCCCACTGGGATTCGAACTCATGGCCACTCGGGCCGCATGCATCTCTCTTAACCACTAGGTTAGAGGTCATCTGCGCATATATATATATATATATATATATATATATATATATATATATATATATATATATATATATAATTTTTTTTTTTCTGTTTTTGGGTTTTTTTTGGTAAGATGGGTACATGTTTTTATTGGAGCAGTTAATGACTAAAATAATGTTTTTTTGATAGGTTAATTAGTGTATAGAGCTTTTATCATTTTTAAGTCCATTATTTTTGCAAATACCAATTATTAGGCGACACCAATCCTGAGTCGTGCTGATGATGAACAACTTTGGCTTACACTCTTTTTCCTCCGCTCTTTCTATCACCAATAATTAGCAATAGCAAAAGGAAAGGATATATAATTGGAAAAAAAAGGTTTAAAAGAAAACCCCAAAAATCAGAAAAAAATAATATATTAAAGAAAAATGTCCTAGAAAATGCTCTTCCTAAAGACATTTTTTTAATATATATATATATATATATATATATATATATATATATATATATATATATTTGTTTATTTTTTTTCGTTCCAAAATGTTAAGGACGTCCGTTTAAAAAATAATTTTTAAAATAAAATGCTCTACGGAATGGTGTTTCTATGTTTTATTTAGAATTCTTTAAAAGTTAATTATTTAAAAAAGTTATGCTTTCAATGAAAATTTTCGTTTGAGAAAGGTTTTTTCTAAGGGCACTACCAAGTTTACTTGGGGGCAATCCAATTTTTTTTGCAAATATTACAAGTTTGCCATCAATTTTTTTTACTTGGGGGCACAACCCAACAATAGGTATAAAAGATAACTTTTCTATTTTTTTTCTCTCTCCCTCCCTCTACTCTTTTCCTCACTCCCTCAACTCTTTTCTTCTCTCCCTCTACTTTTTTCTTCTCTCCCAACATTTATAGGTCATAGAATTAAGCCCTAGTCCAAAAAAAATTTCCAAATTTTTCTTCCTTTTCTTTCCGAGAATTATCTCCAAAAAAATCTCCTATCTCAATCATGTTTGGCACAAAATTTTCCCCAAATTTCAATCAGCTACCAAAAAATGTTTCCACTCATACTCAAAATCAGAAAACATAAACATAAATATTAGGTTTAGAATCATTATAGGGTTCATGAATGAATTTTTCGAACATGATAATTCTCACATATTTCTTGAAACCCTAACCCTAGAACACGACAAATCGTTGTGGTCGTTCGGCTGCTACAGTTTCAAATAGGACTGCAAGGAGCCTGGCAGTCCTACATTAGTGTAGGACTGCCAGGATGCTGGCAGTCCTAATTGAAATTCTTTGTTAGGAAAGTTTTAAATACAAACTCTCCTCACAGAGAGTTTAAATTAGGACTGTCACACCCCTGGCAGTCCTACACTAAAGTAGGACTGTCAGGGTGCTGGCAGTCCTAATTGAAACTTGTCATTCTCCGTGTAATTTAGCACGAAGAATGGCTATCTGATCCAGTATTAGGACTGTCACCCCCCTGACAGTCCTACATTGTAAGTCATTGAATTAATATTTGTTTACGATTCTAAAATTTCGACAAAAAGTGCTAAAACGGAGGTCCAAACATCATTTTTTTGTGATTCTAAAATTTCGGAAGGCCGTCTAACGGTGAAGCGGTTAATCTCAGCCTACTCAAAGATACGCTCATTTTGCGACAAACCGGGCCTCGTTTCGACCTCCCAGTCAAAAGTTATGGCCCTCCAAAGTTTCAACTGACCATAAAATGCACCAGAATGACCATTCTCCGTCTTAATTTACACGGAGAATGGCCATTCCCAATGTTAAAACGTAGGTGAATGACCATTCTTCGTGTTAATTTACACGGGGAGAATGACCATTCTCCGTGCTCCGTGCTAAATTACAGAGACTTACAAATAGGACTGCCACCCCCTGGCAGTCCTACATTGAATTAGGACTGCCAGGGTGCTGGCAGTCCTAATTCAATGTAGGACTGCTATGGGGGTGGCAGTCCTGATACTGGATCAGATAGCCATTCTTCGTGCTAAATTACACGGAGAATGGCCATTCTCCGTGCTAAATTAAGAGTTTTCAGTTGAGGAGCTCCTCACAGAGTTTGATAAGTAGGACTGCCACCCCCCTGGCAGTCCTATACTAAAGTAGGTCTGCTAGGGTGCTGGCAGTCCTAACTCAAACTTGCTGTTGCAGCAAGTTTCAGTCAGGACTGCCAGCACCCTGGCAGTCCTACTTTAGTGTAGGACTGCCATGGGGCTGGCAGTCCTACTTATCATATTCTGTGAAAGAGTTTTCAGTTGAGGAGCTCCTCACAGAGTTTGATAAGTAGGACTGCCACCCTCCAGGCAGTCCTATACTGAAGTATGACTGCCAGGGTGCTGGCAGTACTAACTCAAACTTGCTGTTGCAGCAAGTTTCAGTCAGGACTGCCAGAACCCTGGCAGTCCTACTTTAGTGTAGGACTGCCAAGGGGGTGGCAGTCCTGATACTGATACTCTGTACATAAAAAACAACAATTCATCACAAGTACATAAACAACAATAATTCATCACAACTACATAAATATTCCACATCCAACTTAAGATTCATCACAATAATTCATCACAATAATCCAACTACAATAATTCATCCCAATAATTCATCACAACTACAATAATTCATCACAACTACTTAAGTTTCAAACATTCCACATCCAAATTAAGTTTCAAACAAGTACATAACTATTCCACATCCAACTTAAGTTTGAAACAAGAAAAATATCCAGATCCAACTATATATCATGCCGGACCTTTGAACGAGACTCCCTATTGTTCATGAAGGGGAAGTCGACCACGTTGTCGATGCGATCAAGCTCGTTGGCGACCGCGATACTAGTGTCACTTTGGCAACCTCTCCGAGCTTCGGGCGCCGGTTCGAAAATTGTTATCGGACGCTCGAGAGGACGTCTCGCACGTTCCTTCCGCTTTGACGCGGTGGGCCGTATTCTTTTGTTAGCGGCCGGTGGACTGCATGACAACATACAGTTATTAAATAATAGAAACAACATGCATTACCCAGCCCCATATGTCATAACAGTAGGACTGCCAGGTCTGTGGCAGTCCTAATGAAAATCAGGACTGCCACAGTCCTGGCAGTCCTCTTGTGGCAGTCCTGGCAGTCCTCTTTCACAAGAGGACTGCCAGGACTCTGGCAGTCCTGATTTTCAGTAGGACTGCCACAGGCCTGTCAGTCCTACTGTTATGAAACCCGAACTGCCACAACGACATGCTAGTTTGTCGTGTTCTAGGGTCAGTGTTTCAACATAAAATGTGGGTTTCTTGTGTTCGAAAATTAGGGAAGAGAACGTGAAAGAGATTCTAAACCTATTTTATCAAAACTTTTTCAAGAATTAAAAATATTCTAGGGCTTCGAATAGAATGTACAAAATTCTCGAATAAATTAGGGAAGAACGAACCTGGATTCCGGTTGCTTGGACTTGCGTGTCATCTCTTCGAGAAGGTTGTGGAAGAAATCTTGGTAGAGGAATTGGGAGTG
The DNA here is from genome assembly GCA_029216955.1 of Iris pallida. Lineage (NCBI taxonomy): Eukaryota > Viridiplantae > Streptophyta > Magnoliopsida > Asparagales > Iridaceae > Iris > Iris pallida. Next base: position 25,012,093 of record JANAVB010042420.1, on the reverse strand, counting down.
GAGTGGTGGAGAAGAAGAAATTAGGGTTTTAGGAGAGGGAGAGAGCTCTTTTTTTCTTCTTGAGGAGAGAGAGTGTAGAATGAAAATGAAAGTGAAATGAAAGGTTTGGGGGGTTGGGCTACCCCCTAGCAAATTTTGGGTGCCCCCTAGCAAATTTTTCACCTTCTTGGACTGCCCCCAAGTAAGTGATGTCCCCTAGCAATTTTGGTAGTGTCCTTAGAAAAAACCTTGAGAAATTGTTTCACATGTATGCATATAGTATGTATGACTGCACTTTAGATGTAAAAAAATTCTTTAGACTCGTACCAGTACCGAATCTCCATGGAAGTCGCTGCTTCTTCTTCTTCCCAACAACAACAACAACATCAACAACAGCAACCCATTCCCAAACCCTCTCCTCCTCCTCCCGATCGAGACTTCCTCCTGCACCTGGAGGCGTTCCTCTCCCGCCGCGATGGCGTCGACAAGCTCCTCAAGATCTCCCGCTACACCGCCAAGCTCCTCCTCGCCACCAATTCCTCCTCCCAAGCCCTAACCCCGCGCCTCCGCTCCTTCGAGTCCAGCGTCGGGCTCAGCCGCAAGGCCTTCCGCCTCGGCAAGTTCGTCCAGGACCTCAACTCCCTCCGCTCCTCCCCCCGCTCCTCCCCCCGCTCCGACCTCCTCCTCTCCCTCCTCGCCTATGGCGGCGAGGGCCTCTACTACTTCCTCGACCAGCTGCTCTGGCTCTCCAAGACCGGCCTCCTCCCGCCCTCCCCGACGACCAAGCTCTACTCCAAGATCAGCGCCTGGGCCGAGCTCCTCGGCTACGTCGGGAGCGTCTCCCTCAAGATCAAAGATCTCCAGAGGATCCGATCGGAACTGTCGGACTCCTCCAACTCCAAGGATGATGATGATGCAATTATTAGGAGGAGGAAATTGAAGGAGAAGATGGCGATGAAGCGGCTGTCGATCGTCCAGGACCTTGCCGACGGGGCGATGGCACTCGCGGACGTCAGGGACGGGAAGGGGCCCATGACGGGGCCCACGCTGATGGCGTCGGCCGGCCTGCTGTCCGCGCTCATCAGCGCCCACAAGAACTGGAACTCCTGCTGAATATTGGTAAGGGTTATGGCAAGGATTGCTTGCATAGTTAATTATATTCCTCCTTTTAATTTTTTCCATTGAGAGGAATGAATAATGTACCGATATACTTTGATCATTTGGATTGCTGTTGTAATGTTAGAACACAATTGAAGAAAAATAATAATAATTGAAATATACAAAATAGAAAAAGGTTTTCTTTGTTTGTGCTAGGTTAAGAAGCACTCACACTCCAAAATCGTGGCATGTGTTGACCACACGTATCGAACATGCACAGACACTCCAAAATATACTAGGACACACCAGGTCTCATGTCTGTTTGCCATTGAAAAAAGTGACGACTTTTACTTTAAACAAACGAAGGAGAAAGTACAATTTTGATCATCGATGGGATCCTTCAAGTACAATCCTTTTTCTAGGGACGTGTGACGATGGAGATCGAATACTGCCAGATTTTTTTACCTTGTTGACGATCTGATGACTGTCGAGAGAGAATTGCAAATTTTCCTGTTTGGTTGCAAGGGGACAGCAATTCGGTTCTCTGAATTGTGCTTTGACTCTCAGAATGTCTTCTCACAAATGAAAGAATGATCCTTCTATTTATAGTTTAGGAAGAAAATCAGCCCATGCGCGCATGTGTGACGCACGCATGGATTTTTTGGCTCACAGGAGCACTGCGCGCGTGGCTTTGAACTGAATCTGTTGGGCTGCGGATGAGCTGACATGTGGCAGTTGCTGAGATCTTGGGTGGTTGGCACCCGTTCGTGATTAGAACTGAGTCAATGACACGTGACGCGTGTGTTTTGCTCAAAGATCTCGGGCTGTTGGAGTGAAGAAGATCCCTACGCTATGGCAAGCTTAGGTTCAAAACTGACCATGGCGTATGGGATTCTGTGTGGTAGAAACAAAATGAATTGTTGGCGTTCCCTACGCCAGAAAGAACTTGGTGTTGTGGAACGCCTTGGCGTAGGGGAGGATACACGTGGCATTTACACAGCTGTCTCTGACAAAGCTTTAATCATTATGCTGATGTAAGCTGTCAGCTCGAAATTCGAAGCATTTTTTGGCTTTTAGTAGCGTGGGCTTGGGCTACGCCTGACTTGAACCTACGTCAATTGCTCAGTGTAGTAGTCTTTGGAATGTGCGGCTCTTCGATTTCTGAGCTGCTGTCGTCTGTACTCTGCTCGAGGCATGCTGCACTCTGCTCGAGGCGTCGTTTGACAACTGACCTCGCTCTCAAATAAGCATTAAATGTCCCTTGGTTAAAGGGACGCCTAGACGTAGCATCCTAGATGGCGTAGCAACCTGGACCTAAATGTAGATGCATTGAATCTAGTCAACTTTCATGAAGCATTGTCGCTGCGTGGGGCGCGGGCCACGAAATGCTGACTTTTGATTGAATTTGGTAAAAATTGAGGTGGTAGGTTCATTGCCATTAATATGAGATTCGCCATGTTAATTTCGGAGCTTTTTGACTGTCTGCCACTTGGCGTATGAGTTTGACTACGCTTTGGCCTATAAATAAGGGGGTTTCAAGAGTGAAGGATTTTGTTCACTCTCGTTTCACCCATCTTCATGTTCGAAACTATCTTAGTTCCTGATGGTCGTGAGTCTCCTCCTTGGCGCGTCGGTCGGCTATGGGTTGTAGATCTTTTCGTTCAAAGAAGCTTCTGTTTTGATGAAGAAACCTATCAGAGAACTGAGATGCGCCTGGCTGACTGTTGGAAGAGCAGTTCGTGCTCGTGCATCATATTGGCTGTGTTCTGTCCCGAGACAACGTCGAGTGCCAAGATGTTGATAACAGGATTTGGGTTGATTGTCAGTCCAAACTCTGTTCAACCAGTGCCTCGTTCAAATGACATAAGTGTTGCGCCGGCTGTCAGCGGCTGATCCACATGGCCGAAGACGAGGTTAAGGCCGTGCATGCTACCAACATATGGTTGAAGTGATGCGCCTATGCTGCCAGCAGCTCATACACATGGGAGAAGTGTTGCGTCTATCTTGGATAGTTAGAGTAGGCTCTTAGTACTTAGTAGTATATTTTTCATGTAAATATCAATGAAATCTACTTTATGTAATAGATTTCCAATGAATATCAATGAAAGTCTTCCTTTATGCACTTTTGTTTCTGCTATTTTGGGATGCGCCAACTTGGTTGTAACGTCTGGCGCATGCTATTTGCAGCGCATAGGGATGCGCTTATTTGCACTTTGTCTTCTCTGGGGCGCATGAATTCCATGCTTCTACAGAGTCCATGTCGTCGTGTCTGAAACGTGACTTGCCAAATGTGTGCCCGTGCAACATAGGCTGGCAGGGACTTAACATGGTATCAGAGTCACTCATGACTAAATCTTGGCACACTGTTTTAAGCAAATTTAGAAGAAGAAAAAATTGCTGCATGAATCCATCTCTCGAGTCTCAACCCCACATGAATGGGTGTTTAATCTGCGGGAGCATATTGGAATAAAGAGTTTTGGTCTAGTTGTAGGGACTTCAACACGGCCTTCTTTAACACGTATATAATATATCGTATCAACAAGTCTTGTACGAAGTTGCTAGAAATGTATGGTAATTAGGAGAGAACTGATTTTGATAGAATCAATATTAGCTTTAGGGAAATGAGAAAATTTATGACTTGAGTTTGATGTCATGTTAAGGTGATATGCAGGGATGTTGAAGTTTGGGGGTTTTCTGGTAATTCTAGTATACATTTAATTTGCTGACATACTCAATTCTGTTGTTTGAGGACTTCCAGTGTGCAATCTGTTTAGAAACTGAGTTTCAGGTCGAGGTTACAATGATTTCCATCCTTTTCTATTAGAAGGGGAAAAAAAAACTTTCATCCCTTCCTTTTGTAAATCAAGTGTACATTTAAGGCCTCGTTTCGCGGAAAGGAAAGGAAATCAATTCTTTTCTCTTTTCTTTCCTTTGGGTAATTGTAATTTCCATCAAGTTTTCTTTTTGTTATTTGGAAAGGCCAAGAAATTGGAAAGGGAAGTGAATCCTTGGGTTGGGAAAGCGAATCCTTGGCGTGGGTGGGTGGGTGTGGGGAGGGGGGGGGGGGGTGGGGGGGGGGGGGGGGACCATTTTCCTCCTATTTTCCTTTCCTTTGGAAACCTTTTTCTTTCCTGCTCCTTTCCTTCAACATCCAAACACAGGAAATGAATGACTTTCCTTGAAAGGTCTTGATTCTGCGAACAAAACGTGACCTAATTTCAGACTGTGCCATTGACTTCATTATCCAGCGAAAATCACTTGCATGAGCTAGATTGCTAACTTCAATATCTGATAAAAGCAAATTATGCGGAGTTGTAATGAGAGCAGTTGCTAAATATGTTCTACTGAGAAGGTGCTTTCAAGACTCAAACACAAGGAATGGGAAATGGGGCCAGTGTCGTTGGTAACATGGTTTCAGGCTCATAGCTACTTTCAGCTTATGATCTGCTACGCACAAGAGTTGGACTTATTGCTGACGGGGAAGAGTTAATATGTTGTTTTTCTCATTCATAGAAGAAACTCTAACATTAGATAGTTGTCGGGTATCCTTTTCTGTGTTGTAGGAAGACTGCTTCCAATTCATGTGTTCTACCAATTTTCCTAGTTTATCACCTTCTTTACAATCAAAATCTGTGTTATCGGTTGGTTTATTTAAAATTTACTTAAATCTATGTGTTTTCGATGTTAAGTTCTTAGCAGTACTAAATATTATATTGGAGTTATGATAAAAACTCATCATCTGCTTCTTGTATTTAGAGCAAGGTTCACAGTAACGGTATCGGAATAGGCGGCTTCGGATTGGAGTATTGGATTATTGTATCGGGAAGCACATAATTATTTATAAATTATTAAAATTTTAGAAAAAAATATGTTGTAGATTTAAGCTTAATTTTAAGTATTTATTGTGTTGTTTCTTAGTAGTTTTGAAATTGAATGAAATAGTAGTCACCCTTGCCAATTGGTTTACCTGCGATAGATAAATTTTATTCTTTTACATACTTTTACAACCTTATTATGCTTTTAAACCCTTACTAATTGGTCTTTTTCGTTCAATTTTCTTTGCCGAATTGACCGGTAAAAAGATTCTCAATGTCGGTATCGGTCAAGTATCGGTATCGAATCGGGACATACCAAATTGTATTGGTATCGGCCGGTACTACAAACTCTGCTTTAGAGTATGGTAAAAGTGCATCCTTTGCTTCATTCTAAATTGAATTATGATCTTCAATACATGTCAAAAAAAATTATGTTCTTCAATTTTTGTGTGTGCCTATGTTATGTTTCATCTGATTGTTAGAGCCTAGAGGTTGATAGACGTGATGCCTTCTCCGAACTGATAATTTTATCCGATACAATGTTAAAGGTGATATCTACAGGCAATTGGGAGTTAGGAATGAGGAAATTTTAAATCTTTCATATGTTGATGATATAACATTTTGTGATTTGGAGGACTTTGATAGTGTGTTGAAGACTTGAAGGGCTTATGAAATATATGATAGCACTTCAGTTCGTCGAGTGTACATGGTCATGAAGGTTAGTTACTATGCAAGAAAGGACCCGGGATTTTTTTTTTTCTCTACCATAATTTCGAGTAATCTTCCTTTAGAAAGGTGTTTTGAAATATGAGGGAGAATTGAATAAAGTGTCAAGGCAATATGTAGGAATGATCACACTAGTAGAAGTCTAGAATTTGGTTCATAACAAGACTTGGTGATGACCTTGAGGTCAATGGAGATGATTTCCTAAGTTGAGACCATTAACAGAGTTTGTATGGAGAATGATATCATTGACTAGCTTACAGACGGTGATGGGGATCCAACAGTTTCAAGTCCTCGAAAGATTAAGAGGTCCAACAGAAGTATTAAATGCACGCCGTGCTTTTTGGAGGGCCCCCAAACATTTTAGTCAAGCTCCGCCACTGCATACTAATATATTCATTATCACAAGTAAGGTTCTAAAAAGTAGTAGTCGCAGAGGGTCCAGTAAGGCTCTTAAGAGGAGAAGTTTATCATTCTGATGTGAAAGGATGGGAGGTCTTGAGAATCTTCCCTCTACGCTCTTTGGTATTCATTTTGGCTTAGAGATGGCTGGCTTATGGCTTGAGGTTTTATGAGGCTGTGTACATACTGTGTACATATCAATTCTGCATTTAGTCCTTATATTCACATCATTTACTGTATAAACAATTTGGAGTCAGCACGACTTAAATCCTTGTCTCGAGAGAATAAATGACTTAGCTATATATCAATGCTATCATCATGCACCTTTCGTTATTTTTATATATTATTTTTTATATTTTTATTTTCGTAATATATATATATATATATATATATATATATATATATATTTGAACCAGGTAAATTGTTTAGGTAAATTGTTTCTGGAATCGCTCCCACTGGGATTCGAACTCCTGACCACTCGAGCCGCATGCATCTCTCTTAACCACTAGGCTAGAGGTCATCTGCTATATATATATATATATATATATATATATATATATATATATATATATATATATATATATATAATCGTCTACAGAGATTAGACTGTTAAAACCTATATCATATTTCTACATGTAAATGATCGAAAGGAGAAACTATTTCAAGACCCCAAGAAATAAGTAAAACCAATTCCAAGTCCTAGATTTATTAGCTAAATCTCACGTGCCTAATTAATTTTCTCTGTGATCATACTCTCGGTAATTGTTAGCAGCTTAGCATAATGCAATCACATGAAATTGCATTCCAGGTTTTGGATGAAGGTTTGAGGGTCCAACAATTGTACATGCAACAAAGAACTAAGTTTCAGAACAGAGAAGAAATGAAGAGGTTTAGTTGTTTGCCTTTCAAATACCTACAAAACATTCAGCATAGGACCAATTTAGCAACCAAGATGTTGTTTCCAGAATCATAATATATAGCAGGTACAAATCATTCATAAACTCAATTTGAATATTGGCCATAACTAAATTAGAATATATAGCAGGTACTCATCATACAATAACTAAATTGGAAGACGATAACTCATAACCATTGGATATAATTGAATCTAAGGGGACACGTAGGAAAAACTTATCTCTAGAGCATCTCTAGTGGACTCCCTATTAAACCTCCTAGCCAAAATTTAGGAAAGAAATGTAAATTTCACACTCCCTCCCTATTTAGCTCATAGGATAGCAAAGTTGCAAGGAGGTACCCTAAATATATGGAGAAAGAGCCTCCTAGAGGCTCCTAACATTAATGATTAAAACCTATTTTAAAAGGCTTATTGTCTCTCTTGGTCATCTGATTCATCTTTGTATTCATTTTTATTCGGTGGTAGAGCATAAATTTTCATCGTCAAATTCTGCCTGGACAACATTTACCATGTGACATCTTCCAATAGTTATTGGCTTGTTTCCTTCACCAGGTTCTTCAATTTCGGCTTCTTCAAAGTTTTCACAACCCTTAGCATCATATAGAAATTCTGGAGACATATACTCTTTCAATGTGATAGTTTTACCCGGACCGAATCGTATAGCTCGAGTTCTTCCATCTCTTGTTGGAGTTCCATTAGTTGTATTGTTGTGATGGTAGGCATTGAGTCCATTTTTGTTCACCCACTAAAACTAGGGTGTTTGTTCACCCTCCAATAAAAGATTGACACGTGCCAAATTTTTAGTCAAAACCACTTTGAATGTTTACAAAACCACTTCCAAAGTGGTTTATGTTGAGTGGATTTGACACGTGTCAATCTTCTGTTGGAGGGTGAACAAACACCATAGTTTTAGTGGGTGAACAAAAATGGATTCGGTAGGCATTTGCACAAAGAGGATAGTGAATCGTGTCTACTTGCTTGTAACCCTGGAAGACCTACACCATTGCTCCTAGAGAAGTTCATCCAAGAGGGAATAAAAAGAATTTATTACTCCAAAATTAGGGACCATCATTGGAGTAAAAATCATATAAAAAGTTCACTAAAATAGCTCTTTAGATTTATTTTTAGCTAAAATTTAACTAAAATAGAGAGCATCATTGGAGATGCTCTTAATTCTTGAGGTGATGTCCTACTCTCCGAGGAAACTTTGTTATTGTCTTGATGAATTTTTGGTGCAAACCAGTTGGGTTGCGATCAAACGATCAGGTTGTTATCAGCAGAGCATGGAACCGGATAAATGTTGCCATCATCCAAGTTGAACATACCAAAATCAACTCTGTAACATTACTCCGGCAGTTGTATAGCCTGAAGATGTAGGTTGTCAACTTACGTATCATATCGTGTATCGTTTCATAAAGTAACTCTACAGCGTAAATAGCTTTAACAACGTAGGTCCATACTTTTAAATCCATATAGATACATAATTTAATATAATTTTTATAAAAAAATATTTGTTTCATTTTTACAAGTCTATCTAGTTTAAGAACCCAAATTCTTAAGTATACTACCTATCATCTTATATTATCATCCTATATGTATCATACCGGATTAACCAATATGTACAGAAATTGTAATATATCGTATGGTACCGTAAGATACTATCAACATAGGTCCTGATACAAGTCTAGATATTATAAGAAGCTACAAACAATGTAATAGTTACTTTTTAGTCTAAATTTTTGGAAAATCCCTTGTAGAGTTATGACATGGAACTGCTTGACCCCAAGAAGAGTATATGCCGTCCAAGCTTTACTCACTTTGACAAGATCAGATTTTCCACCTTAAAAGATACGTCAAATCTTTGGGCCAGTGTTATTGGCACCACATAATCCTCTCGAGGCACCGGAACTTTAGCATTCCAAGAGGACGGGATTGCCAAAGTTTTGGTTGTCCTAAAGACACATAAATATGTCCTCATTTATTCAGCCCATTCATACGCACATTAAGCCTGAAATTTCAAATTATGATGAGAACGATTTTTATTTTTTCGGTAAATTGTTTGGATTTGAGTGAAGCATCAACACGAGAAGCTCTTCAAATGATCACAGTGGATCAGAAAAGACACAACTCTTTTTTTTTTTTTTTTCTTCTTCTCATTAATACTTGCAATTACCCGGGTCTGTCTGCTACTAAATCTGAATCTATTACTCCCAAAGGACTGATTTCAAAGTCATGACAACTATATTGATAAAAGAAACATGTACATTCAGTCAGTTGAACCACGTAGATATATATGTTGGGCTCAATTTTCTTGTATTTGCTGTTGGCATTGAAAGAAACACAAACTTGGGGGATTAGGGAACACTATCTAGCTCAGCAATAGGGGTGAGTATTCGGTTTATTCGGTTCCAACCGAACCGAATAACCGAAAACCGAATTGGACCAAAACCGAATAAGTAAAACTGAAACCGAACCGAATTGGTCAATAACCGAACCGAACCGAATTAAATCGGTTCGGTTTTCAGTTTATTCGGTTTTTGGGTTTATTTGTGTTTTTTTGGTTAATATATATAATAACTAAATATACCTAGATATATTTATTATATACCTATAGTATATACCTATATATATTTAGCATATACCTATAATTAATACCTATATATATATATATATATATATATATATATATATATATATATATATAAAATAAAATTTCTTATTCGGTTTTCGGTTTTAGAACGAAACCCGAAACCGAAACCGAATAAGAAAAATTAGTATTTTCAAAACCGAAACCTAACCGGTTTTTTTTTAAAACCGAACCGAATCTCTTATTCGGTTCGGTTCGGTTCGATTTTCGGTTCAAAACCGAATAATGCTCACCCCTACTCAGCAACCAGTGCAGGGATTCATGCTGTAGAAATGTTGGGCATAATGCTGTTTTAAAAGGAAAGATAACACGCATCAAAACTCCGCAGAATAGGAAATTGGCACATTGGGTTGGAATACTCTAACTAATGCTTACGTATTTATACTTTTCTTCAACCTGGAGCACATATACATTGTATATGTCCATAGAAAAGTAAAGGATTTGGTGAAGAGATCGGCAACCTGATCTTCAGATTGAGTAAAAAGAGTGCATACTTAGATTACCCATCACAGCATCACGAACAAAGTGACTCTACCTCAATCAGTGTTAGTTTGGTCCTCTATCAGATTTGCTTGCAATAAGATGGTTACTTTGTTGTCACGGTGCTTGCATGGAAAGATAGATCTGCATACTGAACACCAAGATTCAGGACGAGTTCAGAGTTTTTGGTCCTCTCATAAAGATCAGATTGCGTGCAATAAGATTGTCACTTGGTTTTCACGGAAAGATGATCAACGTACTGAACACCAATATCCAGGACCGGTCCAGAGTTTTTGGGTGAGACAAAAATTAAAATGATACCCTTTCTTAAAAAAATTGAAAAGTTCTAAAAAAAAAGGCCACTAGTCCTTGAACTCATGCCCTTTTTCATAAAGGGTTTAAATAAAAACCATATTACAAAATGTTATATATATAAAAGTGCTTTTCTTTTGGGGCCCTCTTGATCATATTAGAAAAGGTTATATATATATATATATATATATATATATATATATATATATATATATATATATATGCAAGTGTTTTTCTTTTGGGTCTCTCCTCATCTCATCTGTAGGCCCCGGACAGTCGTCCTGGTTGCCCTGGACTAGAGAAGTCCTTAAATCACATCATTTCAAACTGTATTAACCATCAATACTAATATATAATTCAAATACTAATTTTTTGGTGTAACACTTTCTTGTCCAAAAATATAATTATTTAGGAATAAAAACTGTCATTTGGTAAGTAAAACTCTTTTTCTCATTATTTCTTTCTCTGTAAATTAAAGGCCACAATGAAGACAGTTCCAACCGTGATCCTAATTTCTCCAAATCTCCAAATAATAATAATAATAATAATAATAATAATAATCAACTTTAAAAATTGTTTATTTTTCTTTTTCTTTACCTTTTCCCTCGCCATCCCCGTATTGCGCCGGCGTTGGTGTTGTCAAACTCCCGGAAGCCAGAAAAGATGGCCCGGGACGGAAAGAAAGAAAAAAAAAAAATACATAAAGCAAGTGACCGACCGACACGACGATACGGAGCTCTACCTGGCGGGGAATCTGGCGGCAGCTGGGCAAATCCTCGACGATTAAAGATGCAAACCCAAAGAGTCTTTCTCATCAACTACGTTGCAAAGTCCTAAAACAATGGATGAACCCACTGTGTAGAGAAGATGACTAGGAATACCTTTCCGATCGAGGAAGAGGAAAGAAAGTTTTGGAGTTTAAAATGGTGATACTCCTAACAAATGATATACCCTCTAATATTTTTAGTCCCTTATCGTGTGATAGTCCGGTGCCCTTGATAATTTTCTTAATTAATGGGTGACCTTATTAAAAAGAAAAAGAAAAATCTATGAACACCAGACCCGAACAATAAAAGTCCTAGCAAGTGCACGTTATTTGTAGCTATTTGATCCAGTTTCCCATACAATTTTCATGCCGAAACCGGAGGACAGAATATCAACAAATATAATTTGCAACATTGTAAATCTTGATATAGAAATCCAGATGAATTAATAACACTATTCACAATATTTGGCGTCAAGGAATTAACACGCCCTATGATACTGTCACACATTTCACTTTGGTGAGATTTTAGCATGATACTACTGCATGTGAGAGATGATCATTGGGGAAAAAAATTGCAGCATTCTTTCCTAGTCTTTTCTTTAAACTACAGGATCATCTATGAAGAATTTACAGGTCGCACGCCCGAACTAGCTTTGACAAAACAAACCTGCAGTAAGACCAAACAGATTGTTTAGTTCTGGAGAAGAGTACTTATTACTAGGCAATATTCATGTAGACTAGAACCTCATTGTGAACAATGATCAAATGAACACAAATGAAAGCATGCACTAGAAATTCTAAAATAAATGTCTTTTATTATAATGTCTCCGACAAACTGTACAGGACCGAACCATGAAGTTCTGAAATGGTTCATGTAACACTAGAATATCCATGGCACGTCATATGCCGTCCGTCCTCGTATATAAACATTGTGTAATCAACAGGTAAATTTACAACACGATCAAGATCAAGCACAACTTCGACCTTCGCTTAAATCTAGCAACTCAATTGATTTCACGATTCTCGTCAGAGCAAGAACATGATTTTTCAATCATCTTTCCCATGGGAAACACGAGGTAGACTATTACCATTAAGAGCAGCATGATAGACCCGCTTCTCAGCCAGTCCGATATCTGAAAGTATCAAATTACCCTGCAAAGCCGGTAAATAGATTATATATGCAAATATCCAGAATCAGAGAGGAGAATACTCTTAATAGGAAAAGAAACTGTAACTTAAATCCACGCAAAAACTTAATAACAAGTACATCATTTACATGTTCAACTAATACCAATTATCAGCATCAAGCAATCCTAGCAACTTAATTCATGTTTCTATGTGTGACATGTGCGTAACTGCTCAAAGTTGATCACTCTCTCTTTTCCATCATAAGACCAAGTAGTGTATTTGTGGGACTATAAATTTACCGTTTATCTGGAGGAAAAGTATACTGAAAGCTTCAAATACAACATTCACAAGAGTTTAGCTACTATTTACAAAATACTGTTTGTTTTGTTCACACTGTAAGACAATACATTGGAGCTCTAATGATCAGCATGTTCCACTGGAGGTCAAGGTTTGAGAGGAATCAGGATTACCATCTTTTGGTAATCATGCAGTTTTCCCAATTTATTAGTCATTGTCATATGCCAGCTTTCTTCACCTTCGTGATATCTTTCTTTCTTCACCTTCGTGATATCTTTCTGGTAAAGTTAGACAGCTTCATCGTATTTTGGGACAGTTTTTCAGACTTGTTGGGGAAATTTTGATTGGAGAGGATTCTGATTAGAGTCCAGTAAAAAATCAAACCTGAAGCAGTAAAAACTCTTGGGAAAAATTTCTTTTTAGAATATAAGTTTAAAAAAAAGTCGGACCTAAAGTCATCAAGGAAATTTCGATTGAAGAGGTTTCTGTTTAGAATCCAGTAAGAATTCAGACTTAAAGCCCCCACACCCACATACACACCAGTATTACTTGCTCTTCATATTATACAAATTTTTAAATCCATCATGTGATTCATAGGTGTACTCAAATTTGTTACTTTGCTAAAATTTCCCAGTAACATGGTCTCACAACCACAGGGTTATGCTTTTTGCAAGACTTGTACAGTTCAGAATGATTAGATTAACTTATAAAGTCGGGTCACCCTAAAATCCTATAAGCCTCTCTGTTTTCTTCATCTTGTGGTCATCTTTAACCATGCTTTCTGTATCATGTCCCTTTATCTAGAGATTATTACTATAGCACGAAAATGTTTGTTGCAGACCAGTGTCCGGGTGCCACTAAACAGAGTTCTTAAAAAGACCTCAAGACAAATAGACAAGAAAAAAGGGCTCATCTTGGCCCCACCCTGTTATTCTTAACCACCTGAATCTTGTCTTCCAAAAATTTAACTCTGGAGCTATCATTTGATCTTTACTACAATTTGAAAGCATACTTTGAATACCAACATAAAACACCTCCATCCCTTGAAGCATAAGACTTCCTCATCTCTTCTCCCATCCACATCATCACACACCATCATGGCTCAACATCACCACTAGTAATCTACTGAAAGAGAACAAATTATATGCATTACATGTTAAAAAGGACCCAATTCATTATGAAGTAAAACTTGTTCTTGTATAATGGATTTACTTACACAAGATAGTATAAACATGGTATACACGTCTCTAGAATAATAACCATAAAGCAATCCCTCAAAACTTAGTAGCTCAACGCCTACGCAGTAGTTATAGGGTAATTAGGTTATGCCTTAATAATCGTTCTTTACTCACCAATCCAATTGCATTCCTACTAATTGTGTGTGTGTGTGTGTGTGTGTGTGTGTACGTCTCTAGAATAATAACCATAAAGCAACCCCTCAAAATTTAGTAGCTCAATGCCTACGCAGTAGTTATAGGGTAATTAGGTTAAGCCTTAATAATCGTTCTTTACTCACCAATCCAATTGCATTCCTACTAATTGTAAGTTTGGTGCATGTCAAATCTCTATAGCATGGAAACCACATTAGAAAGATTGGACATGAAACAGAACAAAATTTATACCTCAGTAGCCAACAACTTCCGGACATTGCTAGCATAAAGTTTAGGATCCTCCTTTTCTTCTTTGGAAGGATAATAGACAGGTAAATGAGTCACCTCTAGATGATTTACAAATTGGCAAAGAAGCAAGAATATGTGACGTGCCTGCCAACAATAGCACACGTGTGAGAATATTAATTTCGAAGATGATATAAATAACTACATGGAACCAAATGATCAAACAAACTCATCATTGCATCGATAATAACATGTTTCTGAAATGATTCACTTGACTGGGTAAGAAAGAATGCACAAGCCTGAAGAAGATCAAAGAAATCATTCTCTTACCAGCTTTAAGCTGAAAATTGAATTATTGCGTATGAGATCAAAGAACGCTTTTTCTTGTATATCTATATTAAGTGCATGGCTTCTCAGAAGACAAGAGGATACCAAACCTCATGAGACAGATATGACATGAAGCACTCTAGTACAAAGTATATGCCCCGAATCTCTACGATTACCCCTTGTATCCCAATCCAACACAAATCTTCCCACTCAAATTAGCAAATTCCAATCCAGGTCCAATTGGTTTGTCTTCATCCTAGCAGCATCTTCAACTATGATCCTCCCCATCCTGATCAAGTGAACCATCTTCTCCTTTATATAGGTACAAATCATTTCAAATGCATTTCCCTTGTTCTAGCCAAGACTATAACTACTCTTGAGAAATGCACTCTCATATTTCTAGCCAGAATCTCAACTCTCAAATTTCAGGTACACTCATCCTTGGAACATGGACCTTGATTGCCCACTACTCTTACCCGCAAAACAAGGTCGGGCCACCTTATACGACCATGGAAAATGCTAGTTTTGCGACCATCATATTGAACTATTACTTTAACTTCGTGGGTATTCTATTGTCACATAATACTCGAGAACTATTCTCCACTTCAACCATCCCAATTAATTTTATGGAAACATTATCATCTCATTTTCATGATGAATGATTGATCATAACAAATGAAAACAATAATTATAGATATCAAAAGACCCTATATGTGATCCGTTATGTCAGTTATTGTACTACTAGTGTTGTCTTGATATATTATCATTTATAACTCTAAATCCTTTGGGATCTAAGCTTCTTCACGTGTTTCACTTTAACCTGTTCCCTCCCTTCAACTAGGACAACATCATTTGCAAACACCATATACAATGAAACCTCATCAAGTGCCTAGTTATAGCTTACAAATGGGGCTGGTAGCGCAGTAGTTGGTTAGTCTTACTCTCCGTTGTTGTCCTAAGGCCTACGTATCATTACTTCCTGGGATAACATGCGTCTAGTCACCGATGGATATTCCCGGTCCTTTCCCACCAGCACGCACCAACCTGATCCAGAGCCATCGACGCAAGGGACCTGATCCGTTGACTGAAGCCATTCTCCTTGGGTTTCTAACATGTCTATTTGCTTATAATAATGAAAAAGAGAGTCAATCTCTTACAGCCACCACAACATGTTCTTGAATGAAAGAGAGCTAGCTTGATGATCGACCATTCAATGGCCTTTGTTCTTCCTTAGATCCCTTATTTCATGATAGTAACATAGAGCAGTATCGATGTAGAGGAAATGAATACATTATCATACTATAAATAAGTGGAATAGATAGAACATTGAATCATTCCACATCACATTCTATTCTACGGGATCTTACGAAGCATGTTTATGCATAACATAATTCAGGTATGATCATAGAAAAGATTCTTCTTAAGCAAACCAGCCTATCACCAAGGGGACTTGTTGCTAAAAATTTATTCCTACCTCAGTGAATGTCTTCTTACTCTTACCTCAAATATGTGATCATGTAACTTAACTACAGGTGACAGACAGCTCAGTGACTAGGACAGGACTATGATGTGCATGCCCGACAAACTTGATGCTATTTGCCAAATTAATATATGCAAGTAGCATTTTTTCATCTACCTATCATTTCCCAATTGTAAGTAATTATTTACTAGTTCTAAAGGTAATTTGCCTATTTGCTCACTCATTATTCACACATCTTGTTTGAGCAGAAGGGAATTGTTCCCCAGTGTCAAGGTGGGAAATGGTGTTACTCGAGGATGAGACATGGAGCTGCCTCAAAGCATTTAAATGGGAATTGATCCAATAGATCCTACTAGGAAAAAAATTCTTCTTTTAAACTATTGATACATGATCCAATGAGAATACAAGTACTTAATCATGTCAATATTAGAATGTGAAAGCAGTTGAAGTAACTCGGGGAGCTGGAACAAAACATCTAAATGGTGCATGCCAGGTAGAACGCGTCTTTGGCAATTGCTTTATGTTTTATGACCTCATATCCTGAAAGGTATTAATACTACCATAACTAAAAAAGAGAAACCTTTACTGCTACTAATATTAGCATGAAACAAATAATGCAAATGCTGAATGGTATTACTAGTAACAAAATTGAAAAAGAAACCTTTACTGCTTCTACTAATATTAGGCTATTAGCATAAAACACACAATGCAAAATACAAAACATTGAGCATTATGGTTTATTATCTTAGTCTAGTTCATCAAAGAATGACTTTTTTGTGCTTAAATATCATGATCTTTGAATGTTACCCTTGATACTATGGACCCTTTTTCACAATGATACCTTACACCTTTTTCTTATCATTTTAATACACCATGAATTCGATGAAATTGTCAACGGAAAAGATAAAATGATGGTTATAGCCCCAGACCAATGATTTAGGTTTAGAGTTTGAATGATGAAGGGATGTAAATTTTTGTCTTTAGCGTTAGGATGATCATAAATCTTAAGTCTGATGGTGCAATAATAGAGGGCAGCAAAATGAAATTATTTTAAGAGTTCATGGTAGTCATGTGAGCAAAAAAGATCATGCTATCAAAGTGAACATAGGCCAAATTTCATGGTTCACGTGCAAAAAATCCACTAATTTCAACAAAGAAAATTTTATGATTATACTAGACAGAAGCACATCATCCAGTTCTGTTAAAATCCATGCATCTTTTTTACTAATTAAAACACATAAAAATAAGTTCATTAAGTATTAAATAGGGATTTGAGTAATTGAACAACATTAAATCAATAGAACATATGCTTACCCCGGATATGGAGTCCCAAGCTGGACTAAATCTTTTGTATGGGTATCTTAAAATCACAGGGCGCACTGGCACCTTGGCTAGGAAAGCGCCTGTCTTGAAAGGAAGAAGGTAATCTCCATTGGTAGTTGTGCCCTCTGGAGTTGGAACAATCAGGTAGTTAGACCATGGGCCAAAATGAGTATGCAATACAAATACAGTGAATACAAATAAGATTAGCCATTGAGAGTTCTTAATTATGGGTACAAAAAATTTCACATAAATTTGTCTACAATAGTACAATGCAGATTTCCATAAAGTTTGGCTTCTTCAAGAGGTAGTCTCGTTCAGAAGCAAACGCCAAATGGCTGTAATCTACAATTTAATACCAAAAGTCCATTGAGTATAGATGTCAAACTGAGATCGTCTTGTTCCATGCAGGATCCCCATGTAGAAGATGCAGCATTACTGAGTTCAAAATTAAATCATGTAAGGCATCTTAAAGTTTCCTGCATCTGTAGTCTCATCTTCAAGATTTGGAGCTATTATTTCACAAGCTTCCCAGCTTGCAGACATCATCTGCAGTCCTATATTGGGCACTATGCTTGACGCTAGTTGACCCCTTAATAATGTTGATGATTTTGTAAAGGAATTGAATCCACTTGGGCCCTTGGCTTCCATGGGCATTTCCACTTATGTGTGATATGTTAATAAAACCTTGAATTAGGTATCTGCAATACAAGTGGGACATCTATCAATAATTCTAATGTTATCTTCTGTCTAATTCCGAAAAACCAACAAATGTGCCACAGTGACCCTGATGAGTATTTGCTCATATTCCACAAAATCTGTGTGATATGTTAATAAAACCTCAAATTAGGTATCCGCAATACAAGTGGGACATCTATCAATAATTTCAATGTTATCTCCTGTCTAATTCCGAAAATCAACAAATGTGCCACATTGACTCTGATGAGTATTTGTTCATATTCCACACAGTCTACATCCCAAATCCCAATCTCTCTCCACATGATGATGAAAAATGTTCATGATCAGATCTTGTATCGTAATAGAGAGTGGCCATGCGCTTCTCATCATTAGCCAAAGGCTTGCAATTGCTCACAATAGTGATTGCCTTCTACTCTATGTTGCACCCACACAAATACGACCACACAGTACAGACAGATACACGGTCACCGCATATATTTTGGTCTGTCCTAGTCTATTTTTGAGTGTTTGTGTCATGTCCAATATGTGTCAAAAAGATCAACTATTGCAAGGTCTGTATCTCCTAGCTTCTACCTCATCTAGATAAAAAGGAAATAAAACAAGTTCTAAAATCTCACTTTTGATTGAAAATTAGGTAAGAGTTCTCATTTCCAAAGACCAGCCTGAAAAATGAACACCTATCAACAGTTAAGTAGAGAAGGAAGAGTATGGTATTAACTATTAACTTGTCATTATTTGATATAATTCCCATCACTCTGCTTTTACTTCTCATTCTTTTCAACACTCCTGGATGACAAATCTCCACTCTTAATAATTTGCCTAGGCAACAAGCCATAAGACTCGTAACATCTCATTTGTGTACTATCATAGATAAACTGATATTGGTTCCAACTCTTAGTAATTTTACATTTTGGAGCTAGAAGGTAGAGAATCGGTAGCACTTCAAAAATGGTGAAATAATTGACTAACAAATACAACCACATAAACTTGAAAAGTCATCAAATCATCGTCCTTACATGTATGATAACTAATGATTGTACTAAATTTGCAGCTAGTTGAAACATCCCTATTGAAGAGAATGCACAGTTGTCCAGAGAAGAAATTAACAAATATAATTACAATATGATCACCTGGGAAGAGCATCATCATTGGAGAATGCTTATTTCGATGGGCTTCTTGAATCCTTTCTGTCACGATACCTGAAACGCCCTTAAACTCTGATGACTTTGACTCCCTCTGAACATAAACACAACCAAGGCATTTGCTGCATATAAAAGCAGTTACATATTGATAACTGCATCTAGCAAATAAGGATTAATTACTGAACTTAAGAATAAAGAACAATATGCAGGAAGTCGTTAAAACAGTACTAAATAAGGCTGCAATCTATGCAATGAAAGATTAATTTCAGTAGAATGCTTGAAAAGGAAGCTATTTGCACAATATGTTACAACATTATTAGCTACAAGTTTACTGTAGAAAGTATAAATACACGCTCTTAACTCAGGTTTCCAACTAAATAAATAACCCTGAATTTCAACAATAACCTCTGTTAGTTTGTTCATTTCATAATAACCTGACATTTGAGGTCTCAAATAATAAAACAATTATGTACATAGCACACATGTCACATGTGTGCGTGCATAAATACATACATATGTAAGTAAATGCATGCATGCATATATCAACTGACATTCCCACCCCCTTCAACCTATGGACATTACTAACAGCTCTGGTGTACTATTTGCCAAGAAGGCTAGGACAGGGCTAACGGAGCTAGGAAGCGTTAACTGAGGCCTAGGCAGCATTAAGTGGTGTTTCTAAATATAAATGATTATATATATATATATATATATATATATATATATATATATATATAATGGCAACGGAGAAGGAGGCGAACCCTAGCTCTGCTAGGGCATCACCGAATCAACGCGAGGAGGCGGCCAAACGACCGCCGGACAGGGGGAAAGGCAAGGGGGTGGCGGGGGCGGCCGGCGGCGACCATCTGGAGGCGGGCGGCGGCGGCTGGCCGCCGGGAAATCCACTCGCGGCGGATCCACGTCCGCGCGGACATGCTGGCGGCCAGGGGCGCGGCCGGGGGGGTCCGGCGAACCCCCCCCCCCGGGGGCAGGCGGCGGCCGGCGACCCACCACAGGTGGGGGGGGGGTGGCCGGGGATGGATGCGGTCAGTGGCGACGCCGCCGGGCACGGTTTCGGTCGGTGGTTCGATGACTAGTGCTCCGGGGGGCTCCTTTATGGTGTTCACCGCCCAAAGGGCATCGCCTGGATTGGAGGATGGCCAGAGTGAGGAGGGGGCTTGGACCACGGTTCAAAATCGGAGGGTACGGCGAGGGGGTGGGCAACGATCGCATATCGCTGAGACTAGGAGGGGCTCCACCTCTACGCAGGGATCGGACAGGAGGTCAGGGATAGCCAGGAGGACTGGACCTACGGTAGGCCAGGCGCACACAGGTGGACGGGAGGGACAAGCCAGGACTACGTGGAGGCCTCGAGCGACGGAGTCTGCAGGGACGGCTGGCCCAGTTATCGGGGGGAGAGGGACTGCTACGAACGTGAGTGTCCGGCCGGCCCCGACGATCCTAAGTTCGGGCTCGCGACCTGTATCCTGGACAGATGCGTGCAAGGTGGGGCTTGCAAAAACTCCGGCATCGATGGAGTATGTTGCACCTCTGGCGGTTAGGGGTGAGCTCTGCGCCGACTTTCCGGCTGAGGAAGTGGCGAAGGTGACGGCATTCTGGGAGAACACTTTAGTATTATATGTGTTGGGTAACAAGCCCTTCTACGGACAGATCCGTGGTTATGCGGAGAGAGTCTGGCGGCCGAAGGGGTAGCATGGAGTTCTTCTCCAAGGAGAACGGCTTCTACTTCGTTAAATTTGGGATGGCAGAAGATGTGGCTCGGATCCTCCAGGGAGGGCCATGGACGTTCGATGGTCGCCTCATCATACTGAAGCAATGGACCCCTGACTTGAGATGTGAGAAGGAGGTGCTGAATGCGGTGCATGTGTGGGTTCGGTTCCCTGAATTTCCGGTACGCTTCTGGAGTGTTCCCCTTCTTATGAGACTTACCAGCCTCATTGGCAAGCCGATTAAGGCGGACGATGCCACCGCCTTCAGGACGAGGTTGATGTATGCTCGGGTATTTGTGGAGATTGACGCCAGGTTGGACCTGCCAGAGCAGTTGAAGTACCGGACACCTACTGGCCAGATTCTTATGCAGAAGGTGGAGTATGAGTGGGTTCCCCCCAGATGTCCGGCATGTGTCTGTTTTGGGCATCTCCCAAGTGCTTGTCGACGTGGAGGAGTTTCTGCAGCGGTGACGGAGGAGGCAGTGCAGGAGACAGGTGGTGTAGTTAATACCCCTGTAGTTGACCAGGCGGACTTGATGGAGGATGAGATGGAGGCAGACCTTCCCCCCGTCTCTGGGGAAAACGACGGGTCTCCGACGGAGATCCTTACCGGAGCGATGGTTGAGTATACGGGGACGAGGACTATGATCACCAGGAGTATGGGACAGGGGGACAGGCGACAAGGAGAGGATAACACCTTAGCACTTCAGGTATACAGTCGGAAGCGCCAGGCTACGGAGTCGCATAGTGAGGACAGCGGACAAGGTGGGGCGGAGAGAGTGTGGAAGGTCAACCCTCAATGGGTTGCGGTCCTAGCTCAGCCTCTTCTTCAGGGGGATCGAGATGAGGAGTCCAGAGAGATGGAGGTTGCACTCTCCCCGGGTGCGCCTTCAGAGGATGTTCAGGGGATCCCACCCGCGGATTAGATGTCGGCCCTTGCCTGGAATGTCCGGGAGGGGTGTTCTCTGGAGAGATGGAGGGAGATTAGTGAGGTGCTGAGGAAAGAGAAGTGTGAAATCTCGATATTACTAGAGACTAAGATCAGGGGGGCGAAAATCCTGTCTCGTAGAACCCCTACGGACTGGGTCCAGCTCCACAACCTTGGTCTCTGTGATATGGCGAGAATCTGGGTTAGATGGAACGGAGCTAGTTGGGAGGGGGAGGAGGTCTTCATGACTGACCCGCTGGTGGCCATCTCCTTCACCAACAAGGGTGGGTTCCGATTCTTACTTGGTGCTGTCTATGGACACAATGACAGGAGGCTGCGGGAGGTCTTGTGGCAGGACATCATTAGACTGAGTTCATTGGCGGTGCATCGTCATCTCCCCCTGCTTATTATGGGAGACTTCAATGCCACGCTATACAGGGGGGAGAAGCTGGGGGGACGGCCGGTGCCGGACCAGATTCTATCTGACTTTCAGTCCTGCCTTCTCCAGTCCGGGCTCAGGAATCTAGAGAGGGTGGGGCACATATGGACGTGGCACAACAAGGCGGTGGTTGGCAGGGTGGCCTGCCAGCTTGATCGGGCTTTGGGGAACAGTGATTGGTTCCGCCTATTCCCTTCTGCTGTTGCTGAGGGGCTACCTGCGGGGACCAGTGACCATTCGTCGATCCTGGTGCGCTTCGTGGAGTCCCAGATGGAGAGCCCGTCCGTTCCGGTATGACAACAGTTGGTTCCTCTCGCCTGGCTATGAGGAGACTGTGGCGGAGGGTCTTTGTCAGGATGTAGCCGGCACTGCTCAGTTCCGTATGGTTCACAGGCTGAAGAAGACCAAACGCGCCATCAGAGACTGGGTGAGGGTCCTCCCCCGGACCTCCTTACGGAAGAAGGAGGCAGAGTTGAGAGACCTGCAGTCAGACCTTCAGGGAGACATGATGAGTGGGGAGTTGGCGTCTATAGAGAAGAAGTTGGCTGTAGAGGTCAACACCTTGAGACTCCAGCAGGAGATTAGTGCGGCCCAACGGACCAAATGCTCCTGGCTCAAGGATGGGGACCGTTGCACCAAATTCTTCTATGATGTCATTCGGGCTCGCCAGCACCGGAACTGCATCCAAAGACTTCTAGGCAGTGATGGGCGTCTTGTGACCGACCAGGTTGCTATCCAGGAGGAGGCTGTCCGGTTCTACTCTGAGCTTTATCATCAGACGGACTATCCCTTGGCTTTCCCGCAGCTGACTACGAAGACGTTGATTACTGAGTATGGCAACAGTCTTCTTATGGCTCCTATCCGGATGGCGGAGGTGGAGGCAATTGTGATGCAGGCTGATGCTTCCAAGTCCCCTGGGCCGGACGGTTTCTCCAGCGGCTTCTACAAGCGACATTGGGGTTCCCTCAAGTTCCAGGTTCTAGAGGCTGTTCAGGAGTTCTTTGAGACGGGCAAGCTCCTGAAGGAGCTGAACCACACCTTCCTGACGCTGGTGCCCAAGAAGGAGGGGGCGACTTCTCTTGCTGACTTCCGACCGATTGCTTGCTGTAATTATTTGTATAAAATAATTACTCATCTTATGTGCAGGAGGATGGAGGACGCTATGCAGGACCTGGTTTCTTGGAATCATGCGGCATTCATCAAGGGGCGGTCTATTGCTGAGCATAGTCTGTTGGCTCATGAGATGATTCGGGAGTTCCACAAGCCAGGGGGGATGAAAGCATGTGTGAAGCTTGACCTGAGAAAAGCCTACGACACCGTCAACATGGACTTCCTCTGTCATTTGATGGGTGCGATGGGCTTCTCCGAGACATGGGTGGACAGAGTCCGAGCGTGCATCACCTCCCCTACATTCTCGGTTCTCATCCAGGGTATCCCTTACGGGTTCTTCGACAGCAGCAGGGGGCTTCGGCAGGGGGACCCGCTTTCCCCCTACCTTTTCACCCTCGTGATGGAGTATTTTACCTGTTTGATGGACATCGCGGTGCATCGGGAGAGGATTGTACCGATATACAGTAGGGTGTCTCCGGTGGTCTCACACCTCATTTATGCGGATGATCTATTGGTATTGATGAGGCCTTCCATGCGAGGGATGAGGGAGCTTGCGGTGGTGATGGAGGAGTTCGGACAGTTATCGGATCTTCGGTTGAATAGGGACAAGAGCAAAGTTTACTTCAACAGCTCTTGCACCTTGAAGGAGGAACGGGCCCTGGAGCTTGGGGTGGAAAAGGGTGACCTCCCGGTGAAATATCTGGGGGATGCCACTATCTGTCAATTACGCGAAGGACCGAGAATGGCAGAGTCTGGTGGACTTTGCGCAGAGGAGGGTAGAGGGCTGGCAGGCGGCTGGCCTATCTTTTGGAGGGCGTATTGAGCTGGTTCGATCGGTTATATCTGCTATTGCTCTATTTTGGCTCCAATCTATTATGGTCCCTTTGGCTACTATCAGAAAGATTGAGGGCATATGTGCCAAGTTCATTTGGCATGGGGGGATTCATGCCATCTCTTGGGAGCAGCTCTGTCGTCCTAGGAAGAAGGGAGGTGTGGGTCTGCGTTCTCTGGTTTCTGTCAGGGAGGCGGCGGGGATCAAGCTGGCGTGGAGGTTCCTTCAGGGCGGCTCTCTTTGGTCGGCTTGGATGTCTAGTCGGTACCTCCGGGGTAGGAACTTCTGGGTATGTGACATTGACAACAACTTCTCTGTGTCTTTCAAGCATATCCTGAGGAACCGACCTGTACTTCGGAAGGCGATTCGACGGAAGATGAGGGAGAGAGGGGAGACGAACCTATGGCTTGATCCGTGGATTGCTGGTCAGTCTCTCCTGGAGATTCTGGGTCCCCAGACGGACGGTGTGGAGTACAGAGGTCTGACTTGTAGGCGCATCATCAGGGATGGGATCTGGAGACCAGAGGAGTATCGTTTCACTGCTCAGTTAGGAGGGGAGATCAGGCAGGTACAGATCACTCCTGATGTACTGTCTGACGTCTGGGTTTGGGCCCCTCCCGGCTACACGGAGGGTGCTGGGGAGTTCAGATTTAGCAGCTGTTACGATCTTGTTCGTTCCCACTTCGACAAGATCGAGGAGTATGACTTTATATGGGGGAAGGACCTTGCCAGAAAGATGCAACTGTCTGCATATAAACTGGTGCTGGACCGGTTGCTTACTAGGGACAGACTGCTTCGGTTCGGGGTCCCTGTCCCTGACCCTACGTGTGTTTTGTGTGAGGCAGAGAATGAATCCATTGGGCACCTGTTCTTTCAGTGCCAAGTGGCGTGGAGCATCTGGGCAGAGCAGAACCGGAGATACTTGGGAGGGGTTGGAAGGGAGCGTGACTTCAGAGAAATCCTTCAGTGGATTGGAGATGGCAGGGGCCGGGGGCAGAGCTGGACCAGACGTGCTAGATTGAGGCTTGCTG
Organism: Iris pallida; assembly: GCA_029216955.1. NCBI lineage: Eukaryota > Viridiplantae > Streptophyta > Magnoliopsida > Asparagales > Iridaceae > Iris > Iris pallida. Next base: position 24,986,876 of record JANAVB010042420.1, on the reverse strand, counting down.
CATCAGTTTGGCATGTCTGGAGGGAGAGGAACCGGCGCATTTATGAGGGACTGTCCACCCCACTGGTGGGCATCCTTCATAACATTGAGTCGGATGTACTAGTAATGTCCCCCTGAGTTGGGATTGTATCTCTATGTTGTAACCTTATTGCGATGATTGTGGAATAAAATTTACCCTTTTTCCAAAAATAAATATATATATATATATATATATATATATATATATATATATATATATATAATGAAAAAAGAGTCTAATGAAACTTAAAAACACTCTAGATTAATCATTAAGGGACTATACTCTATAAAAGAATAACCTCCATATAATCATAAAAATTATGGTACCAACTTGGGCCACTTACAAATAAGAATAAACTCCAGATTGTGATAAGTTATAATTTTTCTATGTCCCGTCTTACGGAACTTGCCTTACATAGTAATAATTATCTGTATATTCCCAACACTATATAGATACTACTTTTTTGAAACTATGTCCATCTCTTCTATCAATGTTTTTGTACCTTGGATTTGACATGCACCATTAATTAATTATTAATGTAGTGCACATTTTACCTCTATACCACTTGCACTAAGGATAACCAAGTCAAAATAATAATTTGTATAACTACACCTCTATTAAGTTATAACCTCCTCGTAGTAATTAATTATTAATGTAGTGCACATTTTACCTCTATACCACTTGCACTAAGGATAACCAAGTCAAAATAATAATTTGTATAACTACACCTCTATTAAGTTATAACCTCCTCGTAGTAATAAAGCTAGTTTGGTCCCAACATTATGACTATAGAGACGTTTTATTGTACTAGAAAAAAAAGTACGCAGCTAAATGAGTGACCATTTATTCTTCACCATTCATTCCCTCGTCTTAAAAAGGTTGAATCAAGTTAGGAAAATAATCATTATTCATATCCATGGGGCATAGACGGCCTAGGCCAGGCTTACGGGTGCCTAATACCCAAATAGACAACCACAGGCCCTAGGCGTGATGGATTTGTGTCCATAGAGGCTGGGCCTAGGTGGGGCCTAACTAAGCGACCGCTTTTTAAAAGCTTGAATCCCAAATTTACACAAATTGATCTAACAAAAGGAACAGTCGATCCACTAATATTATCATTTGCCCTTGCAGGTAAGAGTGCCTTGATCCAAAACCTCCTGGTAGTTGTATTCAGGTTATACTCTGCTGTCCAGACATAATATACAGGTACACAGGTGATGCTTCATTAAGCTGAAGCACAAGTCAGCCTTGCTCACTGGTAACTCCAGTCCTAAGCTGTTACCGACTAGGAAAAAAGACCAGTTTGGGGAAGCCTAATCAAATATCTGATCAGATTTCATTGCTGGAGTTACGTATCAAACTTGACAGCTCCAAAGAAGCCAGTAATATTTGTATATATGCTTAAATTATCAGACTCTGTACTTTGATTAATTTCACTGGTAAAAGGAGGTGAAGTTTAATTGTCACAGATAATACATGCATTACATGGTTTAAGCATGTAAATACATTACAGAGTTGACTTGAGGCCCTTGTTCATAATTCACAGGATAGCGCTTTTGTAAGGAAACTGGTGTCAATTAAGGCTTTCTCTAATGATGATCCCTTTTATTTTGTACTTCTAGATTTAAAACAAGTTAGATAATGACCTTTTGGTCATCAATTCAATTTAGTTTTCTATGATGGTATTAAAAAATAGCGGTAACATCAATACGCTATTGTTGTAGTTCAAATCATAAAGCGGAATACATCAAGTGATATATGTATCATGGATCAAGTACTTAATAGAGTCAAATGTGGAAAGGGGTTTCCAACTTTATAAGAAGATGACCAGCAGCACAGACTGTCTTATCTGATCACTTTATGACAAGATATCAACTCTCTCAAGGAAAATGGATAAATCAAATAGTTACAATCCAAAAGATTATTTCATTGCTGGAAACTTGGCATACTGAAGAAGCAACGCATGAAGAGAGGCCAACCAAGACTTCGTAGTTTGGCGTTACATGGATAATAACTGGTCTTGGAGTGGTTCAATGCCCCGTACCAGCAACTCCAACTAGATTGTGACTTTTTTCTTTTAGACAAGGCCAGTAATTAATAATCGCCTGTCCTGGCCTACTAGCACCAAGACCCCTCCCATTATTTAAATCTTTGCCTGGTCTGGGATTGGAACCCATGCCCACTCCTCCCCTCCCTTACCAGTGTTATCACATGACCACCCCCTCGGTGGTTAACTGGATTGTGACATTACAGAACCTGCTTCTAATATTACTAGGTTAAAAAAAATCAGATTTTTATGCAGGTTTGATCTCTGTATTAAATAATAAATTATCATGGTGTTTTTTCACCATAAGGAGGATACTAAAAGAGGATTAATCTAATTCCCGCGCATTATACAGCAAGGATAGCTGCAAATTTAATCTGCTATATCCTAATGTAAAAAGAACATGCTTAATTTCTTATTAACAAAAATAAATAAAAGGCAAAATATAGATTAAACAATGAAGTGCAGAAACTAAAGAGTTTATACCAAAAGAGATGATATTATTAAAGACACTGAAGGCTAATTCCGTTCCCGTTTGGTATGGGGCTTTTCCCCTTTCTGTCGGCATTTTGGCCAAAACGGCAGATTTGATTCCCGCAAATACTGTTTTCACATAGAAAATTGGTCAAAACGGCAAACACCTAGCGCTCATGAGATTACCATTTGGCGTTTGCCATTTGACATGGAACAATTGTAATTTCAAATGGAAACCGAAGTAGCCTGAGTGAGAATTATATATATATAGTAAGAAATCACACGGAAAAACTGTTTGAAACAGGCTGACATGGGCTAACCTGATTATACCAACTAAAGGCAGCTTGGCCACTGATCTCTTCAATGATATCCAGGATTTATTTTGCACAAGGAAGGAATTGATAAGAACAAAGTCCCAATATAAGAAAACAAAATTGGTAGTCATATCTTGCCTAAACAGAGAGATGTTAAATTATACCATATACGGCACGGGTACCTACCTTTGCCACGAAACTTGGGAAGAATGATGACATATGGTATAGTATATCCAGATGAGATACATGATTAGACACAATTACCCCTGGCCTCTCAGATTCATCAGACTGTTCTCTGCACTCAAGCTGGATAGAGTATAAAGAAGTATAATTAGGCTTTATGGTAAGTATATAATCTATCAAGATACCAAGAGTAATGATATAAAATAAAAATAAAATCTCTCTGTCCTCAAGCATCTGAAAATAAGTCACCTACACTGGAAACAGGTTGCATTGCAAAAGGTAACTGATTTGCTTGATAAAAATCATACGAAAAATTTATCAAATACCCAAAAACCGCAAAAGTTTTATGAAAAACCCACCGCAAAATAACATTTTATCGCGTGTCCAGAATTAGCGAAAAATATATAAAAGGGTGCGGAATGACCTTTTTGCCCTTCTAATTTATTAAAAACACCCACGAAACTTACTCTTAAAAAAAAACGTTTCGATTCTTCCTCTTCTTCCATACGCTGCTCACTTTCGAATCTAGGTTTTCTCCTCCAAAATCTTCAAATCTTACTTTAAAAACTCGTCAGTGACTCTCCATTCGCAATCTTCACACCATGTCGTCATTATCAGTTTCCACTTCATCATCATCAGCAGCATCAACTGGAACCCCAGTTAGAGAAGAAAGAGTTGATGTGAAGAGAATTAAGAGAGTTGCACATAAGCCAAAGGCCGGTAAGAAAAAAGGACAAAAAAAGGTATAACTTTAAGTTATGTTCATGTTAAAATGACGAAGAATGGCCTTTTTCCGTGTTAAAATGCAGGAGAATAGTCATTCTCCGTGTTAAAATGCAGGAGAATGGCCATTGTCCGTGGTAAAATCACGGAGAATGGCCATTCTCCGTGTTAAAATGCAGGAGAATAGCCATTCTTCGTGTTAAATAACGGAGAATGGTCATTCCACGTGTTAAAATGCAGAAGAATAGTCATTCTCCGTGTTAAAATACGAAAAATTACCATTCTCTTTGTTAAATTGACAGAGAATTGTGTTAAAATCACGAAAAATTGTCATGGAGAATGACAATTTCCCGTGTTAAATGCAGTAGAACGGTCATTCTCCGTGTTAAAATCACGGGGAATGGCCATTCTCCGTGTTAAAATGACGAAAAACAGTTGATCATTCTCCGTCCTACTATAACGGAGAATGACTATTCCCCGTCATGTGTAAAACTACGAACGACGACGATGACGAGCAATGATCGGAGTTCTGCTGAAGATGAGAGCAATGGAATTTAGATCTCTCGTGAAGAAGAAGAAGACGAAAATCGCAATCCAAATCTGAGTTTGTGAATTCAAATACATATATATTACCAAATTTGCGCGAAGGGGTAGTTATGGTATTATCAAAATGACAATTTTGTAAATACAGAACATCTAAAGGAAATTTTGGAATATTTAACGTGAAAATACATAATTTTGGATATTTCATAAAACCCACCCTGCGGGTGGGTTTTTCATAAGCACCCACCACGAAAGTGGGTATTTCAGTAATTTCCAGAAAATCATATCCAACTTTAATAGAGTTTTACCAAGCACAAGAAACCCCTGGTTTTAAAAAGTGTGAACCATCATAGCAAGTATCAAGTTATCAAACATTAGTCAGATTAGAATTGGCAATTATTTGCTCATTTTATCCTTCCGATAATTAGCTGGGATTGATGGCTCCACATATTTTGAGGATGCAATATTGACCCTTTCAATAATTGAAGGCTGCTGGGTTTTCTTTAAAGTAGACAAATAAGGCAATGAGAAATCAATTTTAACAATGTTCCTATAGAGATATAATTGCAATGATTTTGGGATGCTGTTCAAAATAGCCGCTCCATAAATGAGGGAAAGCTCATTGCATCTTGACCCTTCCAAGACTCTGCATTAGTTGGAGCCTGGACACCGTTATTTTGGATGTAGTCACGCAAATATAAAGGGCTGGACTGTAGGTACTTGTTTGCTGCCGCAGATTTGGGATAAATTGAACGCAGGAACCAAAAATTCTTAGGTAAACTTCAAATAATTCTTGTAAAGACCGATATTATGTAGGTGCCAACTACACTGGATGCAATTATTAATGAATAAAGGTGAACAGTGGACAAGTTTAGGCACAACGTTGCTGAATCCAGCCGGTAGAGTTAGCAAGCTTGTGATATCTTAAACTCGTTAATCAAAATTCTCATTCATTTTACACTGGAACACACAAGGTCCCTATATAGATCAAACTTTTGTAGAATTATGCCCCCCAGTTATGATGCCGTAAGTAATTCTGAATATCAAAAACATATAATAACAGGTCGCTAGTTTATTGTTGTTGTCACATCACTGTCTTCTGCATTGAACTGATCGCTTAAAGGCTTTAACTGGAACCAAAAAGGCTTCAAGTAGAATGATGTAAGCAATTGGCATATGTATGTTTAAGATCTAACAGGTCTGTGTTGGGCCTGCCCAGGCTTTTTAACTTGGACTGGAATGAGCCTTACTTTATGCCCCTTAGGAACCCTCACATTCATGTTAAATGAGAGACAAGTAGGTTGAACATAAAGAGAGCACTTTTGGTAAAAACAAATTAACTCCTTACACATTTATGTTAAATTGGGGATTGTTATTCCTTCACTCTTTGACATAATTTATCATAGAGATTAATGCAATTCACTATAGAAAACTGTATCATCTTTACCTCTTTGTCTAGACTCTTTATACACTATGAGAACTTGGAGGGTGCTTCTTGGTTGCATGAACTTAAACTGCAATCCAAAAGGTAGGTCTACCTACCTACTAAATGACCACGTAGTTTTTATGGCATGGCCCTCTCATGCTTAGAGCAACCTTGACAAGTAATTTGGCACCAAAATAGAGGGCTGACGTGTGGTCGACAACCGGTCATAAAACTTTGTTAAATCTTGTATGGAGCCTTCTTATGCTCCATAGCCGACCCCTTTCTGATAGCAGGCTTCGATGATGATGATGATGATGACAACATTTATGTAAAATGAGGTGCAACTAAATCTATCCCTACTTCTAGCTTTTAGAAGCTCCTTCAAATAAGGGGCTGTCTGGTTTCTGTAAGCCAAGGTAACTCAGGCCAAGTTTCCTTGTTCTTTGTTTGGTTCCAAGAACCCATAAGCACCAAGAGACAACTAAGTTTTTCAGGTTACGTGTTCCCATGTCATGTCATGTCATCATTTTCAGTCCAAAAGGTAACTTTTTGTACCAGTGACCTTATAGAACTAGGAGAACTCTAGGAAATGTGTAGAACTTGGCAGTGGCACCCACTTCAACTTCTTTAACTTTTTTCTCAAAAGATCACGAGTTTCGGTGTTTGGAGACTGGAAGTTTGGATGTAAGAAGAGAAGTTGCATGAGGTTGGACCCAACATTGTAAACAACTTCATGACCTATCTTCTTGTCCTATAATATAAGATGGGAGTGCCCAGCTTTAACAAAATTTTCAAATTTCTTTACACTTCTAGAACTTTGGAGACTAAAAATGATGATGTTCCATGGGGACAAAGAGCTCAAAAATCAGAATGTCTTTTTGGCTTCTTTGGCTTCCTAGAACCCGTCTTTTTGGCTTCTTAGGGTTCCTAGAAAATAACATAAGAACCAAGGAAAGTTGGGCCGAGATTCTTTGGCTTCCAGCTAGGTTCTGGAAACCAACCTACCCCAAAGTTCACACATAATGAAGCCAGAAGAATGAAGGAACTTGAAGATATCTAAAAATCAGGTCCCACCAAATAAGAGAAAAAGATAGGTAACGATTTTTTAATACATTAGTCCCCACCGCATACCACTTTCATCCTTCTTACACCCCCAACATCTCTCAAAACATCAGAGAAATCATGTAATCTTTTGAAAACATTAGTATTGTGCTATTTGAGTACCACTTTATTATTTCATATTTGGTACTCCATATCTCATATTATGGCATGCGCAAAACAGGGATCACTTCAAAGTTCAAACTAAAAAATAAAAGTAAAACCTCATCCCTAACCCTAACTCAATCCCAAGAAGGCAAAAATATCAGCCATCAGCATCTCCCTGGCGCTCCTATGATCACGTATGCACGTACCTAATGCAGCCTCTCACATGTCTGCTGGTGATTCCTCTAGCTCAACGGCGAACATATTCGCCTCCCTTTGTCGAGCTGCCTCCGGTCACGCTCCAACTCCGCTGAGCCGAAAGTCGGTCACTGGATGTGATATCGTACAAGTCTAGATTGCACTTGTACAAGACAAGATGATAAAACAGTACATAGTGTATCTCAAACGACAACATTTGCAGCGGAAGAAACAGTCATAAGAAGTCACACAGAGTATACGAAACAAATCTCTTTTATTGATAAAGCAATTGATTACAAAGGCTCTCAATACCGCAGGCATATGCCAATTTGGCTTACAGCACCAATGATCTCTCTTGCTCACAAATGATCTCGTTGTTCCATACATCAGTGTCTTCTATATCCAAGCAAATATCATCGGCTGAACATCTTCGTGTTGTCAATCCGAGCTCCAATGCCTCGGTACAACGAGCGGATCTTCGTACCTGGGGAGTTGGATATCGGTACATATCACGTACTAGTGAATGAGGAAACCCACTCGCCTAAACCAACACCAAGTAATCATGTGAAACATACAGTTTATATGGTGATGTTTCTATCTTGCCTTAGGTGCAGTTTCATAGCATAACATTTTTTATCACATAAGCATACTCGTATCACATACACAACAGTTCATTTTCGACCAATACTTACCATCATCCTTCCCTGTCAGTTTAACATATATTACTCAATACTTACAATCCTTCTCTGTCATGTTAAAGATAATTTGTAATATAAATGTGGTAAGATCTGTCCCTGCACCAGACATTTGCTAGCCCTCATAAAATACATAAACATAAGTGTGAGTGTTCGTCCTTGCGACCAAATAGCTAAGCATGTAAGCAGATAACATTAGCATGCCGCCTAACTATACGAGGTCATTTGCATAATAAGCCATGTTGGACGATTCATCTCGATATGACAGCGTTTTTTTGCGTGTAGGTAGCTAACCCCAACGAAGGTCCGTGATACCCGTATTGCGACGCGCCCTCCTAGTCGGGTAGCAAGTCCTACTACAGGTCCCGCAATACCACGTGTCGAAGCACGCCTTTATAATTTCCCCTAGGCCGAACGGTTCCGGTAGCCTTACCTTGTGCACAAGTTGCGACCATGCAATATGTGTGAACAGTTAAGAAACTATAAAAACATATGCATGATTTAAAATCCGAATACAGAAACCACACATCAACTCACATTCTCATACTTCCATTTCCATGTTCCAATCGGCACCGTGCCCCAACTCATACACTCCGAACAATGTTCCAATCGACGACTGTAGACCCCGAACATACCAAGACACCATCCCACATCCAACAGTTTTGTGGGTACCACAACCCCTTCCAACAGTTCTGTGGTTTTGAACCGCAACTGTTCACTTCGCTGACGAAACCTACCATTTGCATACTAGCAGTTTCGTAACAATTGTGCCACAACTATTCGCTTCGATGCTAAAGCCTCTCACCACATACGACTCGTGCACTGATGCACGCTCCGATACAGTAATCAGTGTTCTAAATGGCGTCCGCCTAGGCCGCGCCTAGGCGGTAGGCGGTCCCTCTCCGTACCGCTTTTCTATAGGCGGTGGAGTAGACGGCCAACGGAGGTTGGCGGCATAGGCGGAGGTCATGCAGCGTAGGCGGGCGCCTAGGCGGAGAAATACTTTACAAAATATTTTGCCCAAAAAGGTTTTTAAAACATTATGGGCCTATGGTTCACTTTTACAAAACTAAAACTTTATAAATCTTCGTTCAACAACTTAGTTATGCATGTAACACCCTTAAAATATGCATATTATGCAAAAAAACAGTGGTAAAATAGTAAAATATGTTCAAAATGTATCGACCGCCTAGGCGGCCTAGGCAGTAGACGGACTCTCTCCGCCGCGCACCCGCCTACCGCCATTTATAACCTTGACAGTAATTCAATGTTCTACGACTCGTGCACTGATGTACGCTTCGATACAGTTATTCACTATTCTACGACTTAAGTGTTCGACATTCAAGGTGATACAATTATCTGATCTACTCAACCAGACATCAATGAATAATTATGTTACCAGCATATAAGGGATATATTTTATTTGGACATGAAGGAGCAGGAAAGAAGGATCAGAGCCAACCACCTATCCCGATAGAGTCTGATCCCTGAACTACGCGATCTGGTGCGATGCACGATCTTCTTAAGTGGTATAACCATATGAGCACCTCGTGCTCCTCAATCATCCGACTCGGCCAGATTAAGGAAAACTACACCACCGTCCAACTCCTGCTATCTTTGTACTACTCTGAACTAATCTACTGATTCATCTACGACGCTGACTCGGTGCCTTCGTCTTCAACGGGGCAAAATATTGACCTCAGAAAACTATGTGTAAAGCCTGCACAAGAAATCGAACACAAATTAATACTTCTTCGAATCAATGAACCATCATAATGCACCGTACGGAACGGGACATTACACCTCCAGCATGTGTGTGCCACCTCCAGCATTTGTAGTGCCACCTACGACGCTTATCACATCATGTCCCCCTCTAACAGTGTCACCTCTGACGCAAGTCACCCACACCAGAAGCATGGTGTATTGGTGTCCAACAAAGTTTTATATAATAAGAACTCATTGTATAATGCAACTTCATTCAAAATTGAAACTCAATAATTTCATTCTGAAATAAAATAATTGGATCAATTCACTACAGTAATAAGTTGGTTTAATTGTTCAGAAATATCTCGAATGAGAAGAAAAAAAATACAAAAGAGTACATCAAGCAAGACAACTATATACCATTGTGAATGAGAGAGTTTTTTATCAAGAAAATCTTCTCATGCGAGAAGCTTTATTAACATTTGGTGTTAGAATTTAACCAGGTTGGGATGAAGTTTTCTAAGTTTGAAGTGGGTCCCGTTGAAGACATGTCATGACATTAAAGGTACATAGCACCAAACTTGGCGGACCCACCATAGTCCGGGTGGAGCGGGCTGTCACGGACTTAGTGTTTTGCCTACACGTCGACTCAGTGCGGCGCACGAACTTCCTCCTCGAAAACCATGCAATCGTTTTCCCAGACGCTTAGCTAGATCGCCAAGACGAGAATGAGAAAATGTAAGGAACAAGATGTATCCCCCCTTTATACAGCTAAGGGCTTTACAAGAATGGCTAAGATTGCGACGTGCCCACCATCTAACAGTAACAACTTTCTAGAACATGAATATTTACAAGATTTCAGAATAAAATATTTACATGATAAGAAGAGCATGACTTCTAAAAACTTAGAAGTCTCGTGAGAGTTCAGGAGGACTCTACCATATTCTGGAGAATTCTAGAGTCTTCTAACTAAACCCATTAGCTTGACATATTGTTAAAACATGTCTCGGTGGGGCAGAAATATCTTGTGCATGACATTTCCCATACATATTTCGACGCTTAGCTAGATCGCCAAGACGAGAATGAGAAAATGTGGAGCAAAAGAGAGACTGGAACGATAAAAAGTTCACTATACTAGAGAGAGTTTACAACTTGTTAGATGGTAAGGAACAAGATGTATCCCCCCTTTATACAGCTAAGGGCTTTACAAGAATAGCTAAGATTGCGACGTGCCCACCATCTAACGGTAACAACTTTCTAGAACCTGAATATTTACAAGGTTTCAGAATAAAATATTTACATGATAAGAAGAGCATGACTTCTAAAAACTTAGAAGTCTCGTGAGAGTTCAGGAGGACTCCACCATATTCTGGAGAATTCTAGAGTCTTCTAACTAAACTCATTAGCTTGACATATTGTGCAACATGTCTCGGTGGGGCAGAAAGCCAGAAATATCTTGTGCATGACATTCCCCGTACATATTTCTTCTAAGCCCGTCGACGGGTGTACCAAGTCTCCTAACGGCTTCCACTCATGTAGTCATGGTCGTCGCATGTAATACTTTCTTTTTCTTTCTCATGCGGTCCTCCCCGCACTTGTCCATCTTCTCCTCAAGATCGAAAACAAATTGGTTCACCGCATCGCATGTCGCCATGGTCCGTACCCTCCTCGGCAAAAAAAAAAGGCTTGAGCGGCTATCACGTCGTCAGTCCACCGTGTCTCGTGGGTGCACATAGTTCTCTACACCTCCGCGTATGCGAGTACAATTGCAACTCTGTCGATCCGAACGTCTACCATGATCCTTGCATGAACCACTTCACTTTCGTACACATATCCTTGTCGCATTTGCCTCCTTACCTGTGTCCACTTTGGTTACTTTGGTAGCACGATCCAACTCCCTCCGCGAAAGTAACTCCTCGGACACCTTGTAACAACCTTGCTCTCGCTTAGAAGATCTTCCTTCTCGAAGTCCTTCATCTTGAACACTGTCAAGTAGGTTGTCTCCCCTTTGCTACCTTCCTCGAGCCGAATGATGGATATACTTTCCCTTTGATGTCTCACCTCATGCAACACTCACCAAATACTATGGTCTTCCTCCATAAAGATGATTACTCCTAATTTTGGCATTGGAATCGCCTTTGTCGCGATTAAGAAATCCTTTCAAGTATCATCTTGGCAACACATTTTCGATGTCCCACCTCTATGCGAACTTCCTTGGCTACCCATGCACAGGACGCACCTCCGAATTAACCATCTTCAAATTGCTTGAATCTATTTTCAACGCTAGACCCAAGCGACGGACCTCCGCGTTGTATATGAAGTTATGAGCGGCTCCCGTATCGATCAACGCTCATATGATCATGTCGTTGATCCTCACGTCAGCGGACATGAGCTCATCTGCTCGGAGTCTTTGGCACAACGAACTTAGCCCTAACGATGTTGAGTAAGCGCAATGCTCCCATGTGTACTCCAACTTCGTACTCCTCATCCTCCACCTCCTCGCTTTGAACGACTTTGACACGTTTGCTCTTGTTCTTGCAATCCCAAACATAGTGATTCCCTCCACATATGAAACACGAAATTATCTGCTCGAATTTAGAATTTTCACGTTTCTTTTCCTCGGACAGACCCTCTTTAGAAGAGCTCGTCTTCTTTCTCCCGCCATTCTCCTTGGTGGTCTTTGGCTTGGCCTTAACTTTGTTGTCATTCTACCTATACTTGACGAGCCTCTCGGCTACTATAAGGCGGCATTCAAGTCTTACACCCTATGTCGCTGTAATTCTTGAGTCGTCCATGGTTGAAGTCCATCGAGGAAGAAGAACAAGCGATCCTCCTTGCGCATGCTAAATATTGCGAGCATCAAACGTGTGAACTTCCCAATGTACTCTTTGACCGTCCAAGTGTGCTTGAGTTGCCACAAATTTCGCCTGCAAACTCCATATTTTTCAAGCAAAACTGAGACTTGATCTCCTTTTTGAGATCCTCCCAAGTCTCAATTGAGTACAAATCCTTCTCTTTTCATGCACGTGTAAAGCGACCACAACATATCATCATCTGTAAAGTAGAGTGAAGCAGCGTTTACCTTCTTGGCCTCATCCATGATCTACAGTACGTCAAAGCATAGCTTCACATTCCACAAAAAGTTATCTACCTCTTTGGCATCCCGTACCCTGCTAAAAGGTTTCGGTTCGGGCATCTTCCTTCCCGGTGTCTCCCTACTCGAAGGTCCGCCGTTCGTAACGGTCTTTTCCAAAATGGTAACTCTGGTCTTGAGTTCTCCGCAACTCTCGACCACGGTTAATATCCTCTAGCCTCGGACCTTCCCGTACAAGTCCTCAATCTTCACACAATGTGCCTTGAGCTCCTCCTCAAGTGCGGATCGGATCACTTTGATTTGCTACCATAGACGAAACGACATCACTCTTCAGTCCATCGTAGAATTACTCTAGCCTCGTGTTGCTTTACTCCACGGGGTCCATATGCATATTCCTATGCCCTCGAACCCGTCTCCAAGGTCTCGAGATATTTCATAAGATTGGCAAGTGTACGCTATGTCATATGCTCCTTGCTCTTGTCCCTCATGTTGTTCTTGGCATTTCACTCCTTAGGTGACGCGGGTCTCTCCTGGACGTTCTTGGATGTCGACATGGCACAAACCGACCTTCAATACCACTTGTCACGAACTTAGTATTTTGCATGCACCTTGCTCCATGCGACGCATGAACTTCATCCTCGAAGACCCATGCAAGCCTTTCTCAGACGCTTAGCTAGATCGCTAAGGTGAAAATGAAAAAATATGAGCAACAGAAAGAGAATGGAATGTTGAAAACTTAATTATACTAAGAGAGTTTACTACTTCTTGGGTGGTGACGAACAAATGAGGCCTCTAACCTTTATATAGCCCCAAGGGCTTTACAAGAATGGCTAAGATTGTGACATGTCCACCATCTAATGGTAGAAATTCTAAATGGTTGTCGAAACAGCCGCCTAGGCTAGATGATCGCTCTCCGCACCGCTTTTGAAGTTGGTGGTGGAGTAGGCAGCCAACGGAGGTTTAACGGGATAGGCGGAGGTGAGATGGCGTAGGCAGAGGTGAGACGACGTAGGCGGAGATGAGGCGGCGTAGGCGGGCACCGAGGCTATCTACCTAGATGTTTTAGCAAAACATTTTTGCAAGTATTATGGACCTATTATTCACTTTGACAAGACTGAAACTTTATAAATCTTTGTTCTACAACTTAGTTATTCATAAAACATCCTTAAAATATGCATATTATGAAAGAAAAGAAAAAGTGGTAAAATAGTAAAAATGTCCAAAATGTATAAAGCATATAGGCGGCAGGCGGAGCCTCTCCATCATGCACCCACCTATTGTCGTTTAGAACCTTGATATTTACAAGACTTCGTAATAAAATATTTACATGATAAAAAGAGCAAAGAACTTCTAAAAACTTAGAGAAGTCTCGTGAGATTTCAAGAGAAGTCCACCGTATTCTGGAGAATTCTAGAGTTCTTCCAACTAAAACCCCTTGACATATTGTGCAACATTGTCTCTCGGTGAGACGCAAAATCGTGTGCGTGACGGGATGCTCCACCCGACCTTTTGATTTCCCTCTATTAATCCATGGGTTTTTTGTTATTTATTTTGTTTTCCCTATTTAACATATTTGAATGTTGGCTTAGTAAACTAATGTTGTTTTAACCAGATCTTGGGATCAATCCTTACTACCCACATTATGAGGAATATATAATTATATCGTTTTATAAATACCATAAAATGTTCCTTAAATTTTAAGTTAATGGACTTTTTGCTCCGTTAAATCTTTTTATGACGGGTCTTAATTATATTTTTTTCAATTACATAAATTTTATACTGCGTCCTTTTAGATTTAAATGAATGTATTTTTTTTCCCTTTGGAAAAAATATGTTTGCGACTAGCAATGTGATCGATGATGGGGTGCACTAAGATCATTTAGTAGCTCTCATTCTCTTGAGAAGTTAAAAAACTTGAACAAAGTCCTACACATTTCCAAGAGTTCTCCAGACTAGGCTGAGCATTATTCAGGGGCGGCCCTGGCCCAGGGCAGGCCGGGCGACGGCCCAGGGCCCCTGACGAAAGGGGGCACCAACAGGAACTGTCTATAATAGAACTAGTATGTATCATATGCCTTTTTTTAAAACAAAAAGCATGGTGGTGCAGTGGTTACAATGTTAGACTTGTATTTAAGAGGTCCTTGGTTCAAATCTTGACTACAACAAAATTTTCTTTCATTTATATTTTTTTTTACATTATGTATGGGGCCCATTTAGAAAATTTTGTCTCAGGCCCCCAATTGCTCAGGGCCGGCCCTGGCATTATTTAGTTTTGGACCGTCGGTTCGGAAAAAAATTTGTTTGGTTTCGGTTTTGAAAATACTAAAATTCCTTATTTGGTTACGGTCCAAAACCGAAAACCAAATAAGAGTTATGCAATTATGTAAATACCCTCAATTTTACGTATATTTTATGATTAAAAATGTGTATATTTTGAAAATAATAATTCCATATATATATGTTTTGAAGTCCAAGTTTGATAATTTAACAACTAGTCCAACTTTGAACGCAACTTTGAAATACAACAAATGTGTGTATAAAAATTACAATTTTTAATATAATTTAATTATGATTCGAACTTCGCACCCGAACCATTAAACAATACAAAGATTCTAACCGAACAAACCGAATAAACCACATTGATTATTCGGATCAGTTCGGTTTTGGTTTTGGTTTTGGTTTTGACTAATTTCAGTTCCTTTTGGTTTTGGATTTTTAGAAATTTGATTTATTCGGTTTTGACTATTTCGGTTCACGAAACCCAATAAACCGAACGCTTACCCCTACTCCAGACTCGATACAGACCCTAAAATACTAGCACTCCTCCAATTGACCAAAGTAGCCACACATGCAGCACGCAACAGATTTCTTTCCGACGTCGCCAGCTACCTCTTCTTTTTTAGCTTCCTCAAGCCCTATTTGTTCCGGCCAAGCAACCCCCCTTCGACTAAAATTCTACTACTAATTCTTCATGTCTACAGCATTTCAAATAAACACACTCCATTATACCTCATCTAGAAAAATCGAGACGCATCGCAAACGTTTGAAATTATACCTCATCTGAAGCCGGCCCCTTGCGAGTCTCGCGGATCCAGTAGAACCCGAAGTTGAACAGCATCACCCTCGCGAGGAACCGCCCGGACCGTACCACCGCCACCCGCCTCCACCCGACCATGTGCGCATAGTGCTCCTGCCCGTCCTCCCGGCTCGGCGCCGAGAACAGAGTGCAGAGCCGGCATATCGAGTAGTAGACCACCAGTAGCAGCACTCCCAGCACGACCCGGATCGGGACCAGAGTGACGCACGCGAACCCCAGCAGCACCTTCTCCTTCGTCGGCAGCTCGCCTCTCCCCATGGTGCCGTACGCGTCCTTTCTGACGTACGCAGCGTACTTCTTCTCCATCTCCTCGATGCTCTCGGATGCGGGGGCGGAGGTGGAGGAGGAGGGTTTGAGGAGCGGATGCTGGTCCTTGGCGGCGACGCCGCCGGCGGGATCGAGGGATGCGTCGGCGCCTAACGCCATCGAGAAAACCCTAACCCTAGATTTGGGTTGGAGACGAGGAAGTGGAGACATGCCCATGGAGAACTTTTATGGATGGAGTCTGGAAAAAGGTTTCGAGAAGTTACGTCAGGCGTGGGTTTCTCAGTTTCTGGAATGCCAGCGAAGAGGAGGATTGGAGTTAGATGGAGGGAAAGAGATCGGACGGCGGACGTGAGTCCGATAGGATTTGGGCGGTGGATATTTGTAGTGAGTTGTTTCGGGAAATTTGTTAGTTTTTGTCTGATGTGTATGTGTGAACTCGGCATTGAATGTGTGACTAACATATTGTCTCTCAATACTTTCAACTAAATAGTAAGCAGGGCCGGTCCTCAGGTTTACAAGACCCAGGGCCCAGAAAAAAGGTTTGGTGCCCTTTTTTTCAAAAAAAATTTCAAATTTTTTCAATGAATAAATTTTATTAATAACGATGTAAGTCTAAAAAGGTACATAAAAAACAATATGGTCCAATCAGGAAACAAAGAACCAATATAGTGATAAAAAAAATTAAAACTACTTCCTTCGCATTTTGCAATAGATCTTCTAGTACATATTTTTTGGACTAAGGTCTCCTCCAGTCTCTGGCTACCGACAGAGACTTGAACCGATGCCTTCCCACTCAAGAATATCGAAAACGTACTAAAATCCATGAAGGACTTCCCCTGATCTGAATGCTAATTTCAAAGACTCGGAGTAAAGAATGCTCTGACCATCCATGGTTATCAATCGGTCTACCAATTCGTTGTGGACAACAATGTCTTTGATGTTAGGATAATGAGTAATAGTGAATCAAGAATCTTGATACCACTTTGAGTTGGGGATACTAATAAATCTTTTATCAGACAACTGTAGCTTATTGTATATTAAGTTATGGCTCTAATATATCTATAACTTTAGTTTTAACCTCTTTCAGCCTTGAGAATACCTTCGTTTGAAATGGACAAGGGTGGGAGTGATGATCTGCTCATGGATCAAATGTGTATATATAATTTTCAAGAGGGAATGTGAGTTGATCCATTATAGCCAATACCAATGATAAAGCAAAAGGTGAATGTTGGTACTGAATGGGTCCTATGACATTTCATCAAACAGAAGAACAACGAAGGTTTAGATTCAAGAAAAGAAAGAACGAACTCCATGACACATTTCATCAAACGAAGAAGGTTGAAGGTGCAGGCTGAAGAAAAGAAAGAAGGAACCTTGAGGCAGTGGAGAAGGAAGCAGTGTTCAATCCATGATCTTCATGTACTTACCCAGCGTCAGTATAATATTAATCACTCAAATCTCAAAAACTAACGACGAATTTTGAACATATATCTATTCTACGTATATAATTGGAAAACTTGGTGGTGAAACTTTTGAATTCATGAAATAACCTTTAGTATTTTATGACTTGATGTTATTATATCAACTTGCATCTCATTTATATTTAAGAGTCAAAGCAATAAAGTTTGCATGCGATGGAGTTTTTTTTTTTTTTTTTTCCGTACAACTCTTCATATTCCAATGGTAATACATTTTTATGTATTTACCATTTTTCAAAGGTTATTATTCTCAATAGAAAATAAATAAAAAAATTCGTAATTCGAATTTTTTCGTATTGTAAAAAGAAAACATACACATAAATAGTCATCTGCAAAAGACGAAAGACAACAGCTGACATTATGGTATTCTAATTAAAATACGTGCAAAGCACGTATATGTAGACTAGTGAGAAGATAAGAAGAAATGTTGGAATATGAATCGACTCTCCCGAGAATATTAACATATATGAGAACTAGCATATGTGCACGTGCCTTGCACGTATTTTAACATTTCTTAATTAGTTTAGGAAGACCAAAGGGTAGTCTTCCTAATTACTAAGTTGTCCTTATTAAAATTTATGAACTATTTTTAATTAGTATAAGTATATAAAGGTATTTTCGGAATTCAAAAGTTTCACCATCTAAGTTTTCTTATGGGAGGATTTATGAAATGCCCAAAAACTAAAAAAGTTTTATGTAAAACCCACCGCTAAAAAAAAAATTTCGATACTTCATCTTCTTCCATACGCTGCTCACTTTCGAATCTAGGTTTTCTCCTCAAAAATCTTCAAAAACTCGTCGAAAAATTTCGGAAAGATCGGGACAAACGGCAAAAGTGCTAAAACGGAGGTCCAAACATCATTTTTTTGCGATTCTAAAATTTCGGAAGGCCGTTTAATTGTAAAACTGTTACTTTCAGTCTCCTCGACGATACGCTCATTTTGCGACAAACGGGACCTCGTTTCGACCTCCCAGTCAAAAGTTATGGCTCTCCAAAGTTTCAGCTGACCATAAAATGCAGGAGAATGGTCATTCTCCGTGTTAGAACACGAAAAATGTTAATTTCGCATGAGGGTGGTCATTCTCCGTGTTAGTAACACGGAAAATGTCATTATCCGTCTTAATTTACACGGAGAATGGCATTCTCCGTCTTAATTTACACGGAGAATAACCATTCTCCGTGCTAAATTACACGAAGAATGACTATTCTCCGTCTTAATTTACACGGAGAATGCCATTCTCCGTGTAGTTTATCACGGAGAATGGTCATTCCAGTGTTAAAACACAGGAGAATGACCATTCTCCGTGTTATTTAACACGGAGAATGCCATTCTCCGTGTTAAATAAAACGGAGAATGTTATTCTCCGTGTTAAATAAAACGGAGAATAGCATTCTTCGTGTAATTTATCACGGAGAATGGTCATTCCAGTGTTAAAACACAGGAGAATGACCATTCTCCGTGTTAGAAACACGGAGAATGCCATTCTCCGTGTTAAATAAAACGGAGAATATTATTCTCCGTGTTAAATAAAATGGAGAATAGCATTCTCCGTGTAATTTAGCACGAAGAATGGTTATTTCAGTGTTAAAACGCAGAAGAATGGCATTCTCCGTGTTAAATAAAACGGAGAATGTGTCATTCTCCGTTTTAAATAAAACGGAGAATGCCATTCTCCGTGTTAATTTACACGGAGAATGGTCATTCTCCGTGTTAAATAAAACGCAGAATGGTCATTCTCCGTGTAATTTAGCACGGAGAATGGTCATTTCAGTGTTAAAACGCAGGAGAATGGCCATTCTCCGTGTTAGAAACACGGAGAATGGCCATTCTCCGTGTTAGAAACACGGAGAATGGAATTCTCCGTGTTAATTTACACGGAGAATGGTCATTTCCAGTGTTAAAACGTAGGAGAATGGCCATTCTCCGTGTAATTTAGTTTTTTCAGGAATAAAGAGTTTCGTTCTTCTTTTAAAGCGATGATAATTCTTATGGAAAAGAAGAAGAAAGATCTTCTCTCCACAATTGACGTCGATGAAGATGATGATGATGGTGATGATGATGACGAGCGATGATCTGAGTTCGACCGAAGAAAAGCACACCGAACTACGAACGATCTTTGCGATCTCTGCTGAAGATGAGAGCAATGGAATTCAGATTTTCCGTGAAGAAGAAGAAGACGAAAATCGCAATCCAGATCTGAGTTTTTTGAATTCAAATACATATAGATGACCAATTCGCGCGGTGGGGTAGTTTCGGTATTATAAAAATAGCAGTTTCCAGCGGGTGGCATCTAAAAGGGAATCTTGGAATATTTAACGTGAAAATACTTAATTCTGGGCATTTCATAAAACTCATCCAGCGGGTGGGCATTTCATAAAAGTCTATCCCGAAATTGGATTTCTCAGCAATTTTCAGTTTTCTTATTATATAGTAGAATAGATATTGGAAGAAATGTTGGAATATGAATCGGCCATCTCGAAATCTTCTTCAGACAATTCTATGCACAATAAATGCATGTCCCCGCCGATTCTTCTTTTCCAGAAATTATAAAAAACAGCAGCGGAGCCTATATTGCTATGTGGAGGTGTAGCTTGGCATCATTATGCCCTTTGCTAGCAGTTTTTGGCGAGGGAGGAACATTAGCAGTTGAAGTATATCATCTTCTTGACCTGAGATGTGAGTATCTGAGCCTCATTTTACTAAGACGTCTAGAGAGATTAATATATGCCGTGTCTGTCTTACATATGGCAGATACGAAGTAGACACTCCAAAATGCACTAAGACATGTCAAAATTAGGACAAATGTCGTGTCAAAATTAGGACAAATGTCGTGTCAAAATGTCTGTATAAGAAAGTTACTATTTATTTTGTATTAGTTGGAATTTGTCTTGCAAACCATATTGGTTGTAATTAATTATTTGTTAAAAGGATTTCAGAATCACTTTTCTCTTCACACTTCAAGCATTTTCTCAACTAAACTGGATCATATGGTTCTGTGTTCAGCTTTCATTCCTTGTTCTTTATACCGTATAAACTTCTCCATACATATTAAGCAACAAATTAATTTTTCTTCTTCTTAAGTTTCTACTATTACTAAATGAGTGCCGATCTTTTATTTGTAGACGTCCTTGCGAGGAAAGTGAGGATACTTACCAGGACACTAGCAGTGAGACCGGTAGTAGCAATACAAGCCAAGTAGGCCAAGAAGGGAAAATTTTGGGACGGCAAAAATAATAGTATAAATCGATTATCGGTTCAGTACAAATAAAATATATTAAAAAAATCGATTAAATATTAAAAAGTAGAAATATTGAGGTTAGAAACTTCACATTTTTAAATATGTTGTCACATTTGGTTAATTAAACATGTTTCCACTACTTTTTTTTGGCCAAATTTTTCAATAATTTATGTGGAACACGTTTTAAAACTTCTCATGCTTAAAATTTACATATTGATTAGAATCATTTAAAAGTACTCACGTATTATACCTTTCTGAAAGATCCAGAAAAATTTACGTATAATACGAGTTTCATTAGGTTCGAGTCAAACGTTTCATAAAGCATACCAAGCTACACAATCCAGCTCCTGAGCAGTTCTATTTCCAGGCTCCAGCTAGGAAACATATATATGTTGGTTGGTCCTGTGGCTGATGGTAAGTCTTGTAGTCATGGAGTCTTCCATCTTCTTCGACTGCTTCCTATTCTTGTCCAACCGAGATAGCCAGTGTAACTGTAGCCGGAAAAATCAGTTTTGAGTGACTACTAAGTACAGTAATTGTAACAGCCAAGTGTACAATACACATAAAGGATGTACTAAATTCATACACAGAATATGAAGAACATGGTGGGGGTTTCATTCATTATGATTCCATATGTAGTTGCATGTTTCAAGCATATACTTCAGTTTTTGTTTTGAAGTGTTGATGACTAGTAAAAAACTACAATGTATGCATCAAATTTGAAGATTAATGTTTCATGATTTTGTTCTTTATGCTTCAATGTTCATACTGGCGAAGAATGTAGATTAGGCTTGCATTACTGTCATGCTCCTTTCAGCTATCTCTGTATGTGATTTTTTGAACGAGGACATAGTTTTTAAACGTGGAGCCTGTGTTGGTGGACAGAAAACCTTGCATCCAGCTCTAGAATATTCCTATCCAGTTATCTTGTTCGAGGTGGTTTCCTTGTAGAGTCTATATGTAGTGTCTCGCTCCACGAAGGCACTAGATAAACAGAGAGATCGAATTACTGGCTCTGCAACAGAAGACGATTGGTCTGGGTGAGTGGACGAAGACTCATTTTCTGATTCGCTTACGCTTAATAAGAATCTGAGTTTTTAAATGAATGTTATGCTAATAACAAGATGGTAATCGTTGAGTATGCTTATCAGAGAATTCATATATTGCTATGCTAATACAAGAAAAAGAGATAATCTGCATGCTAAGAAATGAATGTTGCATTGATCAAGAGAACATTGCCATGCTAATAAAAAGAGAAAATAGATGCTTTCATATATGTATCATATGCTATCAATAGTATGTTTCAATGCTTAATGATATTGAACAAGTTGCAATGCTGTGTAATTAGATGTTGCATGTTATCATCTGTTGCAAAAAGATTGGAATGCTTGATAGAACTACTACCGTATAAGAGTTGTCTAAAAAGAGATGGTACGGCTTGTCCGTATAGAGAAAAGAGTATAGCTATTAGCTCGATTATATGAAAAGAAGAGATGGATGGAATATGTCTGTTGATTGATCGATGAATTGTTAACAAGAAGAGTTTAATTGATAGATGTTGCATTCATAGAGTCGGTCCGGACAACTTGCGCACAATGATGTAATCTCTCGACCGGTTTCAGAACACTGTGGTCGCTCGGCCTAGGAGGGAACGTGGCACCAAGGGGTTAGAAGTCCCCACAATTAGGGGGTATCAGTCTATCAGTGAGATGGACTAGAACGTCCCAACTGCTAATAATAGGGATACCCATGGACCATCATATAGATAGGTGTGGATTGGTGAAGAGCTGAATCCTGAGCCACGGTTGTTAGTATGTGGGCATATTGTAGGATCGTTGAGCACCTCTAGAGGGGGGGTGAATAGAGTGCGTGTGTGCAGCGGAAAATAATCACCAATTAAAAACTTAAACTATGGCAGATAAGTAAGAGACAGTAAATAAAGATGGGAGAATCAAACTCAGTGAAACAGCGATGTATACTGGTATCCCTCTGAGAGGACTAATCCAGTCTCGAGTACTCTTGCTCGATGTTAATCCACTATGGCACAAGCTTTAACTGAGAGCTTGCAATCTCTTACAATACCGTGCTTGGTGACAAGCGCACGACCGGCTTCACAACACCGTGCTTGGAGGCGAGCGCACGACCGGCTCCACAACAGAAAAGTTGTTGAAACTCAAACGACCTCTTACAACTCTTGAGTAACCAAAAGACTCTAAATCAACTCTGATAGTACTGGCTTTTGGCTAAGAGATGTGTAGGTGAGATTTGAAAATCTTAGATCGTTTAGAAAACACTTGAATAGTAGAGAAGAGAAGATGAAGAATGAATTGATGATTTGAAGTGAAAAGTTCTTCTCTATTTATAGGTGTTTTTACCAACCGAACTCGGGCAGAACTCGGGCAGAGTTCGGGTGCAAATATCTCGCAAAATAGACGTTGCTCGCAGATTTGGAGGCAACTGAAGTTTGAATACAAACTGACCGAACTCGGTCAGAGTTCGGACCGAACTCGGGCCGAACTCGGCTGGGAGTTCTGTCAGGAGATATTTTGAAATTCTTTTGTAAAAAACAGTTTTCAAACTGGTTTTTGGTTATTTGTAAAATCATTTGAAAAGAATATTTTCGAAATATGATTTTGTAATATTTGTAACCGAAAATACGAAAGGGTAAAAATAGGATTCTAGAAATGAGGACAATTTTAACCCTAAGCCAGTATTACCATAATTGATTTCACAAAGTAATTCCTAGACTCAATAAAATGTAAAATACAGAATAAAAGTAGAAAAGAGTCTTCAGAAGATTTTGATGACTTTGACGCTTTGATTTATGCAGTACATCGTCCGTTGAATATGATTTCATGCATCCTGAAATAGTTAGCAGCATTTTCTATATTTTGTGTATTGACTGAAGTATATGTTGATTATCGAAATCGGGTGTGACCGTGGAATGGGCCAACAATCTCCCCCATTTTGATAATTGACAAACTTGAGTCTATACCAAAATATATTTATCAAATAGAACAAAATAACAAAAATACCTGAAAATTGAATTATTTTTGTTTTGTGGATATGCGTTTGGTATACTCTTTTTCTCCCCCTTTGTCAAGTAGTAAAATGAATAGGCTCCCCCGTAAATCATGAAGCCAACAATAGAATAGACACGACAAAGTGAAGTAAAAAAGAAGTAATCACAGCATAGACAACTGGAATAAAATGAACTATAATAAACTGAAATATCATAGAGGTTCCACTAATAATCCAAAAAATACAACTGATAAAGTCTAACTGAAACAGTTTAGACATGAAATAAAAATAAAACTACTACATAAACTGTATCAACTAAATCAAAACTAAATCCACTATCCCATGGCTGAATCCATATCACAACGCTGGGTCGTCCGCACCGGGAGGATCATGAGGGAAATAGGCAGTGGTCGGGTCGAAATACTGAAAAGTGACCTCATCAGTAAAACGAGGACCAGGGAAAGCCGGGTGTGGAAGGATAGTGAGTGGACGGACTGGATCCTGAACCAGACTGTAGTGGAGATCGGCAATACTGTTTCTCAGCACCTGGGCCTGAGAAATGTGCCGGAACTCGGAGTCCTGATAACGTTGCGTGGAAACGGCAACGAAATCATCAAACCGCTGGTAGAATGCCTGATCAAGTCCTGGGGCAGGGGCCGGAGCAGGATGAGCATCAGCTGGAGGGGCCTCAGCATCAGCAGCTGGGACAGCAGGAGCAGCACCAGGAGGTTGAGGAAACCGACGAGAGCGGGTCAACTCAACAGGTGGAGAAGAAATGGCACACGTTTCGAGATCAATCTTAAAACGTCGAAAAATACTAGCTAGGTGCATAGGAAAGACTAGGTTCCTACCTGCATTCTTGCAGCTGAGCATCCAAGACATCATAGTTTTTGGAACGGAGAAAGGAATTCCAAAATAAATGTGATAAAGAGCAGAAAGTTCCAAAAATGTAACTTCATCGGTAGAGCCTTTCTTCGGAAGAAGGGCCGAGAAAATCATACGATGAAGCTCGTAAAAAGTTTGGTTTAGATGTCTAGAAAAGATTCTCCGTGGAGGAGGAGTAGGGTGACAAATCAATTCCCTAAAGGAAGCTAAAGTGACATCGGCAGGGAATTGAACATGGTGGATGTCAACAAGTGCATCACCAAGATCAGGAATGTGAAAATATTCACTGATATCGGTGGCGCTAAATTCTAATTCCTGTCCAGCAATGCAGGAATAGAAATTCCCATTTTGTTTTACTTGCAAATTGCAGTAAAACATACGGACTGCATTGTCGTAAATGCTATCTTGGACCTCGAAAAAGTCACGGAATCCAAGTTGATCAAAAACAGGAGCATATTCAAAAAAAGTTGTAAAATTGACGAAGGCTCCAGCACAAATACGACGAAGAGAGAAAGAATCAAACCAAAGATCGGAGAAGTCTTTGTCGGGAAACAAAGTGCTATCATATTCCTCGGGATCTCTAGGTTTGGCTGGACTGAAGAGACTTGCCGGAGTGTAGTCGGATGAGGAGGAAGCACCTTGAGAAGAATTTCCTCGTTGACGTTTCAGAGCCATGAGGAAGAAGATCGCCCACTTGAACTTGTCGATTCCTTGCAAAGAAGGAGGAGGAAGGATTTCTAGTAGGAGATGGAAGTATTCCACGTTTTGGTGTGGAGAAAAAGTGGAAGAAAGGATGAATTAAATAGGTGCTAGGGCCGGCTGTTCGGTTCTGGAACCATCACAGCGCCGACCGAACTCGGTCCGAATTCGGTCCGAACTCGGTCAGAGTTCGGGCCGAGTTCGGCCACTTGCATTCCCGAGACAATCAAAGCAGTCAGGTAAATAAAGACTGTAAAAAGTAACATTTGACTGGTTTATTAAATAACTGCTATTATTTTCGGGTTAACTATAGGGGTTGTCCCAGCTAACGGTGGTTCACCGGGGAACTCTTAAGTACCGCTTCGCTTCGACCGTAGCCGTGGTGACAGACATACCCTTTGTAAGTTTGTCCCCAAAAATAATTTTCATTAAATAATAAATTGTCAAGTTATAAATGCAGTTTTAATTACCATATGTTTTAAGAATCCGAGAATTCAAGAATGCCGAGCTCACGTCTCAAGATGTTAAAACGGTCTTCAGCCAATGGTTTAGTAAAAATATCAGCTAGTTGATGTTCAATATCAATAAATTCTAAGCAAATATCCCCGTGTTGTTGATGATCACGTAAAAAAATGATGTCTAACTTCTATGTGCTTTGTGCGTGAATGACAGATAGGGTTCTTAGTCAAATTAATTGCACTAGTGTTATCACAATAAATAGGAACATTTGTATAGTGCAGATTGTAGTCCTCTAAGGTTTGCTTCATCCACAAAATTTGAGCACAACAACGTCCTGCGGCGATATACTCAGCCTCAGTTGTTGATAATGCTACTGAATTTTGTTTCTTGCTAAACCAAGAGACTAAGTCCTTTCCTAAGAAATGACATGTGCCACTGGTACTTTTACGGTCCACTTTGCATCCAGCAAAATCCGCATCCGAGTAACCTATAAGGTCAAAGGATTTGGTTTTGGGATACCATAAGCCAACTGTAGAAGTTCCTTTAAGGATACGCTTAACGGCACTAAGATGTGATTCCTTAGGGTTTGCCTGATATCGTGCACATATGCAAACACTAAACATAATATCAGGGCGACTAGTAGTTAAATATAATAAACTACCAATCATACCTCGATACTTACGCTGATCAACAGGTTTGCCACTTTCATCAGCATCAAGCTTTGTAGATGTAGCCATAGGAGTCCCAATTGGCTTTACATTCTCGAAGTCGTACTTCTTCAGTATGTCCTTCGTGTACTTGGCTTGGTTGATGAATGTTCCGTTCGAGTGTTGTTTGATTTGCAATCCTAGGAAGAAGTTCAGCTCTCCCATCATGCTCATCTCAAATTCACTCTGCATACACTTGGCAAATTCCTGACAGAGTTGTTCATTAGTAGAACCAAAGATAATGTCATCTACATAAATTTGTACTAGAAATATATCATTATTCATGGATTTAATAAAAAGAGTAGTATCAATCTTGCCTTTTGAAAAACCATTATCAAGTAAGAAGGCGCTTAGGCGTTCATACCAAGCACGAGGTGCTTGTTTGAGTCCATAAAGTGCTTTCTTAAGCTTGAAAACATGATCAGGTTTTTGAAAATCTTCAAAACCAGGGGGTTGTTTCACAAAAATCTCTTCTTTCAAATAACCATTTAAAAATGCGCTTTTCACGTCCATTTGAAAAAGTTTGAAATCATTAAAACAAGCAAAAGCGCAAAACATGCGGATGGCTTCTAGTCTAGCAACAGGAGCATAGGTCTCATCATAATCAATTCCTTTTTCTTGATTATAACCTTGTGCAACTAGACGTGCTTTGTTGCGTAGAACTTGTCCATCTTCACTAAGTTTATTTCGGAATACCCATTTGGTACCAATTATCGATTGACCAATAGGTTTAGGAACGAGTTCCCAAACTTGGTTTCTCTCAAATTGATTAAGTTTCTCTTGCATGGCAGAAATCCAAAATTTATCAGAAAAAGCCTCATCAACATTCTTAGGTTATATTTGTGAAATAAATGCTACATTAGCTGCTACTTCAGAATCTCTAGGAGATGAACGAGTACTTACACCTTTGGATACATCACCTATTATGAGAGTTTCTGGATGATCTGGTTTGAATCTCAATGATTCGAATCTTTGGGTCATACCTTTCACAAGGCTCTTCTCAGTTCCTACATCTTCGGAACTTTTATCAGTTCTTGCCTCTTGGGTAGGATCTTTCTCAGAACTCTTCTTTGTCTTTGTAGGTGCATCTTCATCATCACTGTCGCTAGATCTATGACTATTCAACTCATCAAAGGTAACATTAATACTTTCTTCAACAATCAAAGATCTTTTATTAAAAATTCTATATCCCTTACTCTTAGCAGCATATCCGAGAAATATCCCGTCATCTGCTTTGGAGTCGAACTTACCCAAGTTATCCTTGGTGTTCAGGATGAAACAGCGACAACCAAAAACTTTAAAATCAGAAATGTTTGGAATTCTTCCAAACCAAAGCTCATATGGTATT
This sequence comes from Iris pallida, assembly GCA_029216955.1. Lineage (NCBI taxonomy): Eukaryota > Viridiplantae > Streptophyta > Magnoliopsida > Asparagales > Iridaceae > Iris > Iris pallida. The sequence continues at coordinate 24,959,056 of JANAVB010042420.1, read as the reverse complement.
TTCTTCGAGATAGGTCGAATTAACACCCTGTTTAAAATATGACAGGCTGTACTAACAGCTTCTGCCCAAAAATATTTAGGAAGATTATGCTGATTAAGCATGACTCTAGCCATTTCGCTTAGAGTACAGTTCTTCCGCTCCACAACACCATTCTGTTGGGGAGTTCTAGGACAAGAAAATTCATGGTAATATCCACTATCATCACAAAACTTTTTGAAATCAGAATTTTTGAATTCGCCACCATGATCACTTCGGATACGAGTAATCATGAAGCCTTTTTCGTTTTGTACCTTTTTACAAAATATCTGAAATTCAAAAATAGCATCACTTTTGTTTGATAAAAAGTAAACCCATGTAAAACGAGAGAAATCATCAACAATGACAAAAGCATAGAGTTTACCGCCAAGACTAGCGACTCTACTTGGACCAAATAAATCCATATGAATCAACTGCAAAGGTCTCGAAGTACTTACAGCGTTGATGGATTTAAAAGAAGATCTATGTGCTTTGTTCTTTTCACAGTCAGCACATACCATGTCTCTCTTGAATGAAATTTCTGGGAGTCCTTTTACCAACTTCTTTGTGTTCAGACGTGAGATAGTATCCATGTTTGCATGTCCTAGTCTCATGTGCCATAGCCAGCTTTCATCTTGATTGGCTACTAGGCACCTTCCTGCATTATTAGTATTCTCCAAAAAGAAAACATAAATATTGTCTTCTCCAATCCCTTTATATACGGGATCACCAGATGACATATCATATATGGTACATTTATCTTTCACGAAATTGATACCATAACCATTATCTGCCAAATGACTTATGCTCAATAGGTTATGTTTCAATTCAGTTACTAGACAAACATCCTTTATTATTGGATAAGGAGAAATACCTACAGTACCATTACCTATAATATCACCTCTCAAGTTATTTCCGAAGGAGACGTATCCTTCTTTCTTCATCGATAGCGTAGCGAATAAAGATGCATCACCAGTCATGTGTCGCGAACATCCGCTATCGAGGATCCATTTGCTTCTAGCATGAGAGGGTTGAGGGTCCACCTACAAAACAAGTAGATGAATCCTTTGGTACCCATTTTCTGAAGGGTCCATGCTGATTAGCTTTAGGTCTCCAGACTAAAGTATGATTATCAACAAGCTTTCTTGCAAGACAATACTGTGATATGTGTCCGTGTGTACCACAATAAGTGCAAGTCAGTTTAGAACCAGATGTGGTTGAAACTGTGTTCACATGCTTGTTTGGTTTCTTGGAGAACCTATAAGTGAAAGCATGATGATACTCGTATTTCTTCTGTGCTTTCTTGTTTTTAGTCCTCTTAGGTGTATGCTTTGCATTAGAACTAAAATTAGGCTGTGTCACAGGCATTTCCTGTTTGCCTAACTTGATTTCTAACTTTTTAGAAATCGCAATAGACTCTTCATATTTAGCAGTCATAACTGAGAGTCTCTGTTCTGTTACTAAGTGCATCCTCTTCTCTGTGTCATACAGTTTTTGCATCTTACCATAATCTCTTTCTTTCTTTTGAATAGTAAGGATAGCCTCATGATAGTCTACCTTGAGTTTGGCTATCTCTTCCGTGTTACCGGTAGTAGACGTCTCTTTAATATCTTGAATAAGATTGGACAGTCTAGCTAACTCGGTTGTGTATGCCTTAATCTCTTTTCGAGATTGCTTATACTTGTCAAGCACATTTTTGTGTTCTTCAAGTAAATCGCTAAAGGCATTTTCTAACTCATCGAAAGTAAATTCATCATATAGAGGGTTTGAAGATACCTTGTCAAATGCCATAAGACAGATATTTGCATTTTCGCAGGGTCTATCCTCTTCTTCAGAATCACTGGCGTCGCTTTCATGCCAGATACTTGTGTTGGCATACTTTCGACCAGTTGTAGCTTTTCTGCTTGATCTTGATCTGTCATATGGACTGCTCTTCTTGGTAGCTGGACAGTCCTTCTTCATGTGCCCTGACTTCTTATATCCAAAGCATATGGTTTCATCTTCATTGCTTTCTTGGACGTCTTTCTTCTTTCTGCTTGTAAACTTTAGGTACTTTCTGAAGTTCTTCACAAGTAGGGCTTGTTCATCACCACTTGAGGATTCTTCATCAGAATCATTGTATGTCGGCTTTCTTGCATGAGCTTTGAAGGCAATAGTTTTCTCCTTTGGTGTTGCTTCTTCAAAATCTTGCAAGTCGAGTTCATGGGTCATGAGCTTGCCCATCAAAGTTTCCAACGACATTGTGGTGAGGTCGTTTCCTTCAATAATTGCTGTGGCCTTTGGATTCCAATTCTTTGTTAGAGCCCGCAGCACCTTTCTAATCTTCTCGTGATTGTTGTAATCTTTACCAAGAGATTGCAGAGGATTAGTTATATCAAGGAAACGAGTAAACATCTGTGTAATTGACTCGCCGGGTTTCATCTTAAAAGATTCATATTCCTGAGTCAGTCTACTAATTTTGGATTCTTTCACTTGGAAAGTCCCTTCATGGGTTACCTCAAGAAGTTTCCAAATTTCGTGAGACGTCTTGCAGGTTGAAACTCTGTTGAACTCGGTTTTATCAATTGCACAGAATAGTGCATTGATGGCTCGAGCATCAAGACTAGCCTTTGCTTTTTCAGCATCGGTGTACTTGTCATGCGGCTTTTCCATAAGAATACCTTCAACCACTGTAGGTGGTGGTTTCTTATACCCATCAATGACTATTGACCAAAGATCAAAATCTAGAGACTTAAGAAAGAAAGTCATACGTGTTTTCCAGTAAGTGTAATTTGTTCCATCAAATAGGGGAGGTCTATTTGTGGATTGCCCTTCACCGTTGAATATAGATTTCACGGCTGCCATATATATACTCTCTAGGGTATGTTATATGAGAATATAACCTGCTTTGATACCAATTGTAGGATCGTTGAGCACCTCTAGAGGGGGGGTGAATAGAGTGCGTGTGTGCAGCGGAAAATAATCACCAATTAAAAAATTAAACTATGGCAGATAAGTAAGAGACAGTAAATAAAGATGGGAGAATCAAACTCAGTGACACAGCGATGTATGCTGGTATCCCTCTGAGAGGACTAATCCAGTCTCGAGTACTTTTGCTCGATGTTAATTCACTATGGCACAAGCTTTAACTGAGAGCTTGCAATCTCTTACAACACCGTGCTTGGTGACAAGCCACGACCGGCTTCACAACACCGTGCTTGGAGGCGAGCGCACGACCGGCTCCACAACAGAAAAGTTGTTGAAACTCAAATGACCTCTTACAACTCTTGAGTAACCAAAAGACTCTAAATCAACTCTGATAGTACTGGCTTTTGGCTAAGAGATGTGTAGGTGAGATTTGAAAATCTTAGATCGTTTAGAAAACACTTGAATAGTAGAGAAGAGAAGATGAAGAATGAATTGATGATTTGAAGTGAAAAGTTCTTCTCTATTTATAGGTGTTTTCACCAACCGAACTCGGGCAGAACTCGGGCAGAGTTCGGGTGCAAATATCTCGCAAAATAGACGTTGCTCACAGATTTGGAGGCAACTGAAGTTTGAATACAAACTGACCGAACTCGGTCAGAGTTCGGACCGAACTCGGGCCGAACTCGGCTGGGAGTTCTGTCAGGAGATATTTTGAAATTCTTTTGTAAAAAACAGTTTTCAAACTGGTTTTTGGTTATTTGTAAAATCATTTGAAAAGAATATTTTCGAAATATGATTTTGTAATATTTGTAACCGAAAATACGAAAGGGTAAAAATAGGATTCTAGAAATGAGGACAATTTTAACCCTAAGCCAGTATTACCATAATTGATTTCACAAAGTAATTCCTAGACTCAATAAAATGTAAAATACAGAATAAAAGTAGAAAAGAGTCTTCAGAAGATTTTGATGACTTTGACGCTTTGATTTATGCAGTACATCGTCCGTTGAATATGATTTCATGCATCCTGAAATAGTTAGCAGCATTTTCTATATTTTGTGTATTGACTGAAGTATATGTTGATTATCGAAATCGGGTGTGACCGTGGAATGGGCCAACACATATAAGTGCAGAGATAACCCGGAGAGTCACAACTACTGGTATATGCGTGTACGAGTACAGAGTTGAGCCTTGAGTCACAGTTGTCAATCGGGTTGCACGAGTCGGTAAAATTTTTGCTAAGAGTTAACAATGCAAAGACGAATAGAGAACAAATGTTGGTTATATTATGTTTATGCTAATCATTGTCTTCTGCAAGGACGGACCGCCGGCTATAGGTAAGAATCACTGCATAAATGATGTCCGTAAATGCTTTACGTTTTCATCATAAATTGATCTTATGAATATCTGTCCCATATGAAATATTGCTTGTCCCTAAAGAATGAATGATATGTTATGCAAATGAACATGTTCTAAATCAATGAATTACTATGCCCCAAAGAATGATTGTGCAATATGTTCCTAACGAAATGATATGGCTCATGAAACAAGCTGCATACATCAGATGAAATGAATTGTCCCTTGAATGCTTGGAAATGAAATAAACTGTGACTTTTTCAAAAGATGTAATATGACTTTAATTTGCATGAAATAAACATAGGTAAAAATAGCAAGATCACATCACAATAAATATTTTCTCACTAAATGAATTAGTGATCATTTCAAAAAAATAGAACTTTTGTTCACAATCACCAGTATGTTGATATACTGACCCGCCAACAGTGTGCACGCTGGTGTAGATGCATCGAGATGGATAGTCTGAAGCGATAGCCCGAACCTCATCCTCAGGAGCCAAAAATCAGAAGAGATGCCAAGAGATGGACATCTGTTGCAAAAAGTTAATTTTGTATATAAAATGATGTAATGTATAGAACCGAATCATTGTAATCTGTCACGCCCCAGAACCAGAACACTGGAGATCGGGGGCAGACATAGCCAGCTACGTATAACGAAATAGAATCCACGCCGCTATACGATCACGGCTGTCTAGATATGTGAGGGTTTCACTACAATCCATCAGTCTCTTAAGGTCATAAAGTAGTCTATTGTCTCAATCTCAACCAACTAATAATAGTTACAAGATGTCAGACCACCAAATACACAATAGTAAGCGTCCCATACATTACATATTCGGAATGATCACGAAGCTAGTCGTTACAAAATATGAGGACTAGCAAGAGTTCAGTCATACATGATCAACCCCCGGGGCTTGTCAATCATGTTACAGCCCGTAGGCGGACAGTAAGTACAATCGAGCTAACACTTGCTCATCGGTTAAACGCCTCAAAAGAATAATTTATAATATTACAGTGGAAGAACAAATGAAACCCACTCGATGCCCTGGTTACGCCTGGTGACCACCATCGGGCTGGAAAGCAGGAAGATCCTTTGGTGCTGCTCCGGTATCTGGCCATACAAAACCAGCTGGATCAGACCCCAGAAAGAGCAAGTGCCACAAAGGAGGCTTCACTTAAGAACTAAAACCAACAAATCATTAGCATTCAATACATAAGAAAATAACAATAAATAACACAGATTGAGGTTTGTGCACTACCAATGCACTTATCCCAATCAGAGAAAATAATTAAGTGAAGCATCATTGACATACGATAACTGGAGAATCATGCTAAATAAAATATAGCTGGACAATATATGAAGAGAAGACGAAGGTACTATTCCGGAAGCCAGGTTACAATCCTTAAACCAAACAAGGACCGAGATTGTAACCCTTCGCCTGAACAGAACTTAGTCTCTGATCATTTATTGCTAAAGGTGCCAATCATTAAGGTGAAAACGAGAGAATTCAATGATAAAAGTGACAATGACGAGTGCAATACGCTAGAGTGACAATAGAGTACAATCGTTATAGTAACAATCTGGAGTGACAATCATTCAATCATTCTAGTACAATCTTGCAATCAATCACTTCTAGACAATACTATACTGGACTAGACTCCATCCATGCAATCACGGCCAATCATTGCCTACGGCTTTCTACATTAACTAACTAGGGTTATCACAATCCTAGTTACTAGCAAGATGCAATGAGATGCTCCAAGTAGTCACAGGCCCTGCAGCTATCCAGGTTATCCAGGCGAACATTATAGTGACAATTTAGAGAGTATAATACATAAGAGTGACAATAGAGTTCAATCATTCAAGTGACAATGGTGGGTACCCCACATAACAGTGGGCTGGAAATGTGCCCTACTCGTCGGCAGGCTACAAGTCCAAACATTTGCGGCCGGGATAACGGGATCGCCTGTAACTGGGGAACATCTCTTCATGACTAGTGAATTATTCTAGTCGTTAACCTTAGTCCGTTTCAGTAGTTACTCCTGACCGTGGTACTCAGGAGTCCCCTCCTAGACATGATGCAAGACAGGACTGGATTATTTGTACAAGCACAATCGCCCACGGTGTCCAGCTTACTTATACGGGCCAGGTCATGTCAGGTAGCCGTCGCAACAGCTGTTCAAGATATATCAGGTCAGGTTATCATGCCAAGTGTACTTGTCAGGAGTGCGCTACGGCGGGCCACTATCATGTCATATCAGTTTATCATTCAATCGTGTCAATCAAGTTCAGGACAAAAGGCGTAAGGATATAAAATGGACGTAAAATATACAATAAAGGGGTTACAAGACATGGGCAAATAGTAATAAAATAATAGTACACAGGGCTATTGGAGAGCCATGCGGCTTAGGGAGAACATGTATATGCGGCTCAGGAAGATCGGTCCATGCGGCTGGATCAATGCGGGTCAGAAATCGAGCCCATGTGGCTCAGGTAGATTAGGCTCATGCGGCCAAGAGTGAACTCTTATGCGGCCAGAAAATAATCTCTCATGCGGTCAGGATAGAGACTAGCTCATGCGGCTGGGGAACAATATGCGGCAGGATCAACTCATGCGGCTGGGTAAGGACTAGTCCCCATGCGGCCAGGCAAAAACAGGGCGCATGCGGCTCAGTCCAATGCGGCTGGAAATGGGCGGGTCTTCATGCGGCTAGGATTCAATCAAGGGTTCATGCGACTAAAATAACCAATAAAGTCCATGCGGCCCGAGTTAAGTCAAATGCGGCTAAAATAATGGTCCTAAGTCATGCGGCTGGGATTGAAAGTTCATGCGGCCGAGGATTGAAAGTTCACGCGGCCGAGGATTAAACCTTTATGCGACTGAGGAGTTAGTCCCTACGCCATAGGCCATGCGACTAAACAGTGCAGCAAGGCTTATGCGGCAGGAAGGAAACTTGCCGCATAAAGGCTATGCGGCTAAGTTCATGCGGCTGTGAACAGTTCTTCTTCTCCATCCTTCCGAAGAGAAGAACTCTTCAAGCCATGGCTCCCAAGCTCTATAAATCTTTCATCCAGAGTCCAAATCCGAACTTCCATAGGTCAAAATAGGGCAGAACGAAATGCTCTATAACATGGAACCATTAAAACTTGATAATAACAAGATTAAATAGATCAAAACCCAATAAATCTAAAAATAGTATAAACTTAGATCTACGAGAATCTAGCCATAGAAAGTAGAAATACCAAGTACTAAAGTAAGTTAAAAGGCTGTAAGGAAGAGAATGAAGCACTAAAATTGGAGTTCCTTCATGAAGCAAGTTGCACTTGTCTAGACCCCTCTCTCCCTCTGGTAGGTGAGGAGTAAATAAGGAAGAAGAAGAAGAAGATTAATGAAGAGAGAGAAAGGAGAAGGGGTTAATAAATGGGGATGGTGGTGGTAGGTAGGGGGTTCACCCCTTGGTCCATGATGAACCAAGGCAAAACCAAGCCAAGCCGAACCAACCAAGTCAAGGCCAGTAAACTCTCTCTTAGCAATTTAAACCAAATGAATCATGAAATAAACCAAGTCTCACTAATCCAAAATAAACCAATAAACCATTAAAACCATTTAAACTATCAATGCCAATAAAACCAAGCCAGTACAAAATAAACCAAGATAACTAATCACGACTAAATAAAATATGGGTCCAAAACACGTATACGTACACTAAATACGTATCACGAATTTGGGACATTACATCCTACCCACCTTAAAAGAATTTTGTCCTCGAAATTTAATCAAGAGGCTAGAGATGTAAGGGTAAGCTATTCTATCATAGGCAATCTACCACTACCAATCAATCATACAATTATTCATGCAAGCAAGGATTCGAAGCGTAAGACATAAGGAAGATATTACACCTTACGAGTCAAACCAGCCGGGATGACCTGATCAGATATCATCCTCATGCTCCCAAGTTTGACTCTCCCAAAGAGGGATGACTCTAAGCAACACGGACTGAACTGATAGTCTTGCGCTCGAGGTCTCTCTCTTTGGTCAAACATGGACACGGGCATATCCTTATACGAAAAGGTTGGTACCAATAACCAGTTTTGAATGACCTAGGATATGGCTCGGGTCCGAGATGTACCGTTGTAATTAGGATACATGAAATACGTCATGCACCCCTCATAATGACGGTAGAAAATCAAGATGAGAGGACACATATACCTCTCGACCAATTCTGAACCTGAGCCTGGGCTAAGGCAAACTGCCGCGGGTTCTGTTGCTGGAAAGTCTGGGCCTGAGTCGGCAATGGCCTCGGGAACGGAAACTGCTGTTGCTGGTGAACTGGAGCTGGGGCTGGTCCCCTAACCGAGGGACTAGATACTATCGATGCTGAATCAACTCTGAATGGGCAGGACTCCACCCTATGGCCCGACACTACAACAGATATGGGATATGATAGCGTGCGCTAAACGCTGTAGAATGCATATTATAGCATATTCCGTCCGCTATATGCCCCCGCTATAATAATCCCATGTACAAGAACGCTATAAAGTTATAGCGTTCACGAACGCTATTCATGGATTATAGCGTTCTTTGACGCTATAGACAATGTATAGCGTTTTGAAACGCTATATGATAGTTATAGCAATTAGGAACGCTATAGAACTTTAATAGCATTCATGAATGCTATTAATATATTGTAGCGTTCATGAACTCTATAGACATGTTATAGCACTTACAAACGCTATATAGTTTACATAGCCTTTATGAACGCTATAGTTCATTAATAACATTTGTTAACGCTATAAATGTGTTATGGCGTTCCTGAACGCTGTTTATTTTTAATTGTGTTCATGTTTGTTATTGTTTGTTAATAGCGTTTCGATATATATCTGCTTTTTATAGCATTTCTTTCCTGCTATTATATGTGCAACAATAGCATGTCAGAATGCTATTGCAGAGTCAAAATTCTGTATTCAAAAATTTGCAGAAAGCAGCACATCAGAATACTATTACAGATAATGCCACAGTTACACAAAATACAGGTATTCAAAAATTTAAATGCGAATCAATCACAGAATGAATTCCGAACATAAGTAAATTCATTAATTTCACTGTCTAATATATGTAGAACAACGAAGTAGTACCAAACATTCAAAATCCTTAATTTCTCCATGTAGAACAAAGAAGTAGTACCAAACATATGTCCAAAAATTAAACATTAACAGTGTAGTCAGCTACATATATCCCAAAATGGACTATCAAACATTTAGCTCCCTTCGAGCCTATCCACAACCAAAACTCCTCAGAAAGCATCCTCTTCCTTCATCCAACCTACACAAAAATAGGGGGTAAATCATTAGTGTAAAGAAAAAACCATCTCGAGCCGATCCAGACAATTAACGAAAAGTAAATTATTGGGATAGGAAAATGATACTAAGAAAACCAACTGAGGCCAAAGGTGCCCCCCTCACAGGACCATTACAAACTGACTATACACTCTACTTCATATGCAGGCATACCAAATGTTTCGAGGCTTCAGAAAGAAAAATTATATGTAGTTCTTCATACAAACATAAGTACAGTTCAAGTGATAATCACTCATCTAACCCTTAAGATGCCTGATTGCAGCTAACCGTTAGATTGAGATATCGTTCATAATTCAATGAAGTTTCTAATGTAACTGCATCGACATACAAGTCTTTCAAATAATAATAGAAATGTAGTTGGGTCATAAGTTCAAAAATCATACCATGGGGAGCAAGTAGGCACGAGTAGGTTCTCGGTATCATTTGCTTTTTCTTCTTATTCTCCGTATTATCTTCATTTTTCTTTTCCTCGGCCTGAAAAAATGCTAAGAAATTTTGGACTCCGTGGGATAAGCTAAGAAGACATGAGTCATTCTATAATTTATCATTCTACCATATAAGGATCCCATCTACCACCAGAAAAGTTAAATCTTCTCATCGTATGTATACAGACATGAAGAGAGAGATTTTAAAATTTGTGGATCATTGGCGCCTAAAAAGGAAACAAAGATTACTTGTTTAGGTAAATAATTCTTGTATGTAAAGCAAAGTGAAGCTTGTAGGTTTTTGCTTGATCCTAGAAACATGTTGGTTAAGTACATATTCGAGAAACATAGCTACGTAACACTTGGATGCCCTTTCTTATTGCCTAGTTGCGGCTGTCGCAATGGTGAAAATAACAAATCTTATAGAAGTCAAATTGTTAAAACTTGAAATCAACCCATACCAAAACATAAATGTTTGCTGAATATATATAAGTAGTATCAATAGTGAAAATAATAAATGTAAGAAAAATATAACTAAAGGTATTTGCTTGTGGTGGTGGTGGTGCTGGGGTGGGGTGGTTGAACATATGATATCAATACTAACCTGTAGCATTAGTTGTTCCTTGTTTGCCTGCACCCTTATATAGCCAAATTCGCTACCTATACATAGAAAAGCAACGGACTAAGTAAAATGCCCACTCAGAAGAAAAAGGAAAGGAACTATCAGTAAAATCACTAAGTAGCAAATAACAAATAGTCCTATATATATTCAAAAGATAGGCATTTTAATACTTTGAAAAGTAGCCAAGAGGCGATTGTTACAACATTTTAAATATCTAGGAAGAATATAGATAGAAACGTTTTTTTGAAATGAATGATGGGATCAAGGACATCCCAGCCAATTTCATATGAAGTAGATATATAGTTGCATAATTTAGCAAACAAACAGCTCCATGTGTTGCTCACAGTCGACACACAAGTTATATGGGAATGGGGTAATCCTCAGTGCAAGTCCATAGATCACTCACTATGTTAGGGAAAGTGTTTAAGGAGAATCCTGCCATTCCAATGATCACATGAACTGGTGCTGCTATTGTCATAAGTATCCACCCCATCTCTGCCCTTTCTCGGCATTCCTATACATTTTCTCTGATGTACGGCACAAGTCCTCTCGTAGTTATGGACATGGCCGAAAAAAGCTAGATCAACCTACATCAAAAGAAAAAGAATTAATATTTTTATTGAAAAACTTCTTTTTGTCTTTTGAGAAAGTGAGAACTAAAAATTAAATTGAAATGAATCATATATTAAATAAGCAACTGATTCCTGTTTCATTTAGGTGTATGAATGAATGCTATTATCTTCAATAATAAATATGCAAATCTCTTCTTCCCTTTAAGAAATCTCTAAAACCTATCACAATTTGTTTCAACTTTTAATAGAGTAATTTATATTTAGGACCTCACTTTTTGGTTATGCTGTTAAGCTTGGGGCTATACTTTAGCTTGCAGTATCGGCCGATGTCGATCCATACAGTCGATACCGATATGGTTTGGCATGTTCCGATTCGTTACCGGCCGATATCCGATACTGACCGATACCGACGTTGGGGATCTCTTTCCGGCCCCATTATCAATAGCTTTCCCAAGTTGTTTCCTGTCTCAATTTTGTTAGTGTTATAGTTTAGATAAATCAGGTGAGTATCTAATTGGAAATTTTAATTCCAAGTACTTCGTTATAATTTCTATACCAATCTATGGGCTTATCTTCGTTTTATACTATCTAATTGCTGCAAGTTCCAACTTGGAGAAGAATTCAACTAAGAGAAACGATATATAACCTCTCATCATCCTCAACAAGAAAAATAACTAAAACAACAAAGTCTTTTCCTAAAGTTTTGGGACTAGCTAATTAATCCTTATCAATTGACTTTAACCTAAACGTATCAACTTAATGCTTCAAATATTCATAGAAGAAAATATTAAGTTTGCAAATAAGTATCCCACATTTTTAGAATTCACGACGAAATCATAAATGTTACTAACAAGCAGAGGAAGAAATTCATCTGCTTGCTATGCAAAGTAGTAGGAGGGAAATGGCGTCAGAGAGAACCATCAGCTTACGAGAAACAGCCCTTAATTCCAGAGCTCGACGATTTTGGAAGGCAAATGGCTGTTGCGACTGCATCATAGCATTTTAAGTTTTTAGATTTAGAACACAGGTTAAAGGGAATAATCTCTCACTTTAGGTGGTAGAATTGCTAGGATAGGTACATATATCATTTTTACCGTTCAAAAGTGCATTCTGAAATGAAATTATTATCAATAAAAGTGTATATACAAAATTCTTTTCTTCTCGGTACTTGCTGTTGTCAAATCTAGGCTAGTTTGCTGTGTTGAGATGAATGAAGTTCCAATTGTTGTAAACATAACAATCTGGACCCCTAACTGGATATCTTGGATGTCATAAACATAATAATTTATGTTTTTTGCTTAATTTAAAGGTAAATCGACAATAAAGATGCAATTGACGTAAATTTTGAAATTTACTCGTGCAATTCCTTCAATTATAATATAACCGTAACTAATTTATTTTCAGGATATTTTTCTTTATGGTGTAACCAAACTATTAGACAACCAAATGGTCGAGTCCTTAAACAGGGGGAGGAAAGTATTTGCTTCGAAACTCAAGAACAGTCTTTATTTGGAACCACGTCAGATCATCTAAGAAACCAAAACAGTTTAAAATTACAAGTATAAGAACTACAGTAGGCAAACAATTATCAACACTTAAAAAGCAATAGTGAAACTAATAGTGCGTTGATCCATCTGGGAAGAACTGTCCATCACCTATCAAAAGCTAAAAAAATTACCATAAAAAAAGGGAATTCAGTAGTCAAACAAGTGACCATGTGAATGTGCCACCAAAGGCCATAAATGTTACCAGCACCAAAAGGAAGAAATTCATCACGCATTCTGTAATTAGTCCCCAATGAAAACTCCCTTTTAACGTATGAAAAGTAATGTAGACTTCTATGTACATAAAGTTCTCACCAGGATAGATTTCAGTTCTTGTTATGCAACTCTAGATTCCTTTCTTCATGTCAATATATTGACAACCCAGTTATCAATTGAGCCACACATAGTACACCTGAAAGTTCATTATTCCCATTTAAATTGAGCCACACATAGTACCCTAACAATTTAGAAGAAGGGGATATTCAATTAAGTAAAACAATGGAAGTTCAATTAACGAGTTGCTGAACTTAAGTTTTTAGTTGTAAATGAATGAATGGTACTTAATAGTATTTATTAGCAAATAAGCCTACAAATGATTGCATTAGGAAGGAGACATTTATGTCCAACTATAGTGAGAATGACAGCTTACCAATGCAGTTTGAAGTCCCACAGCTTACCCTGCTGCAATATTCCTCTCGCTGTCATCTAGGAACAGCTGAAAGGAAAAAAGAATAGAAAAAAAAAATCTCCAACTTAGACTGAAGTCTTGAAAAGTTACTGAAAACAACAAGATGTTTGGTTGGCTGAACTTCTAAAAATGCAATACTGTCTGTTGTAGTATTTACCATAGTTATCCGACACGACCGATACCGATATAGTTTGGCATGTCCCGATACGATACTAACCAACATCCGATGCTGACCTATACCGACTGATACCAACATTGGTTTCCGATCAATTCGGCCAATAATTGAACGAAAAAGACCAAGAAAACTTATTTATTGCATCGCATGTAAACCAATCGGCAAGGGTGACTACTATAATTCATTCAATTTCAAAACTACTAAGAAACAACATTGAAGATACTTAAAATTATGCCTAAATGTATCAAATATATTTTCTAAAATATTGATAATTCATGGCACGAATGGAAGGCTTCAAGATCACCTGAGATGCGTAATTATCGTGCAGTGTGGTTTGTATCTTGCAAGCCTGATGGCAGCCTCCATGGCACGAACGGAAGGCTACAAGATCACCTGAGATGAAGCCTTCTTGCCGAGGAAAAGATGATGGTTCAGAGTTTCGAAACATATAATGAGTTCAAAGCACTCCTCCTCAATGCCTAGCCTTTCGAGAACCCTCTTGGCATGCTACATGCAATCAAAACATAACAAAAATAAAAATACCTTCCAAGAGATAATGAACCGGAAAAGAAATGAACCTTTTCACAGTAAAACATTCAGATCAACACCCCCTAGAGAAGCTTCCCTATCCATTAGATATCTCGGCATGTGCATTTAGTAAGAACATATGATGTACCCAAGGAGGAAAAAAAATACGAAAAAAATTATGATGGACCTCTTGGATGAACTTCATGCCGGAGATGGAGAACCCTAGCTCCTCGGCCGAGGTCACGAACGAGTCGGGGCTCCGCATGACGAGTCCATCGGAAGCCATCGACGAGGTGGAGGATGCGGCGGGATCCCTCGAGAGCGGCGTCGGCGGAGGAGGAGGAGGAAACATTGGGGAAATGGTCTAGGAAGATGTGGAGGTGGACAGGTCGGTGTCGTAGTCAATGACGGACATGGAGAGGAGGAGTCGATGCGGTCAAAGTACTGAGGAGCTTATTAATGGTGAAGGTAAAAGAGTTAAGGTTAGGGTTAGGGTTAGGGGAGGAGAGGTCGACAGAAGAATTGTAGTGGAAGGAGTAGAGGAAAGAAAAAAATGAGCGCCAGATCCAAAAAAAAAAAAAAAAGTGAGCGGGCTGGTAAATAGATTTCTATAACTTCTTATAATACTTGAGTTTGAAATTGATACATCTCCCTTAGGACTTGTTTGGTAAATGAATTTGGAAATCCAAAATTCAAATCCAAATCCAAATTCAAATTATAGATTTCAAACTCCAAATCCAACTCCAAACAAACATAGGATTTGGATTTATGATTAATAACTAAATTATAGTCATGATTAATAACTAAGCTATTAATTAATTATGATTAATTATAGTTATCATTAATTATAAAATTAATAATTAACGATTAATAATTAATAATTAACGATTAGTTATTATTAATTATAAAATTAATAATTAACAATTAGTTAATTTTTAAATAAATAACGATTAATAATTAACGATTAATAATTATAAATTATAAAGTATAATTAACGATTAATAATTTTTAATTAACGTTTAATAATTATAAATTATAATTAATGATTACTAATTATAAAATTAATAATTAACGATTAGTTAATTTTTAAATAAATAACGATTAATAATTAATGATTAATAATTATAAATTATAATTAATAATTAACGATTAATAATTTTTTATTAACGATTAATAATTATAAATTATAATTAACGATTAGTAATTAATAATTAACAATTAATAATTTTTAATAATTAACGATTAATAATTTTTAAATAAATAACGATTATTATAATTATAAAATTAATAATTAACTATTAGTTAATTTTAGATAAATATTAGTTAGTTTTTAATTAACTATAAATTAAATATTTTAAAAATAATAATTATATATTAATATAATGATGATTAGTAAATTATTAATTAAATTATCATAAAATATGATTCTAATTGTGATTAAAATATTATTAATTAAGATTATAATAAAATAGTTATTAACAAATTATTAATTAATATTATAATAATACTAATAGATTATTAATTATGATTATAATTGGATATTAATTAATAAATTATTAATTAAGATTATGGTTATGATTAATAAAATTATTATAATTATGATTAATAAAGTAATAAATTATTAATTAGGATTATTATAAATTATTAAATAATAAAATTATTAATTAATAAATTATTAACTTAGAATATAATTATGATAACTAACTATTAGTTAGTTTTTTATTAATTAACTAATTTTTAACAAAATTATTAAAGAATAAATATTTTAACAAAATTATTAAATAATAACTAATTTTTAATTTACTAAATTTTAACAAAATTATTAAAGAATAAATATTTTAACAAAATTATTAAAGAATAACTAATTTTTTCTCCCAAATCCAAGTTCTGGATTTTGTCATACTTTCCATATCCAAATCCATTTCCAACCAAACATAGGATTTCATAGATTTCTTTCCAAATCCATAAAAATTCAAATCCTACCTCCAAATACGGTTTACCAAACAGGCCCTTAGGGCTTGTTTGGTAACCGGATTTCACTATTTGGATTTAGATTTGAAAATCCTCCAAATTCAAATCATGGATTTCAATATTCAAATCCAACTCCAAATCCAACTCCAACCAAACATAGAATTTGAATTTATGATTAATAATTAAATTATAGTCATGATCAATAATTAAGCTATTAATTAATTATGATTAATTATAGTTATTATTAATTATAAAATTAATAATTAACGATCAGTAATTAAAGATTAGTAATTAATAATTGACGACTAGTTATTATCAATTATAAAATTAATAATTAATAATTAGTTAATTTTTAAATAAATAACGATTAATAATTAAAGATTAATAATTAATAATTAATAATTAACGATTAATAATTAATAACTATAAATTATAATAAATGATTAATAATTAATAATTAACAATTGATAATTTTTTATCAACGATTAATAATTATAATTATAATTATTGATTAATAATTAACAATTAACGATTAATTAACTATAAATTAAATATTTTGAAAATAGTAATTATAAATTAATATTATTATGATTAGTAAATTATTAATTAAATTATTATAAAATATGATTCTAATTGCAATTAAAATATTATTAATTAAGATTATAATAAAATAGTTATTAACAAATTATTAATTAATATTATAATAATATTAATAAATTATTAGTATGATTATAACAAAATTAACTAATTAACTAATTTTTTTAATTAATAATACTAAACATAGGATGTTATTATTAATTAATATTATCATAATACTAATAAATTATTAATTAATAATATAATAATACTAGTAAATTATGATTATTAACTAATTAACAAATTATTAATTAGTATTATAATAATACTAATAAATTATTAATTATGATTATAAAAAAATTAACTAATTAATTAATTTTTTAATTAATAATACTATTTTTATTAATTAATAATACTAATAAATTAGTTGGTTTTTTATTAATTAACTAATTTTTAACAAAATTATTAAATAATAAATATTTTTAACGAAATTATTAAAGAATAACTAATTTATAATTTACTAATTTTTAACAAAATTATTAAATAATAAATATTTTAACGAAATTATTAAAGAATAATTATTTTTTTCCTCCAAAATCCAACCAAATCCAAGTTTTGGATTTTGTCATACTTTCCATATCCAAATCCATCTCCAACCAAACATAGGATTCCATGGATTTGTCTCCAAATTCATAAAAATCTAAATCCCACCTCCAAATACGGTTTACCAAACACACCCTTATACGTAAAAGCAGCTATAATGTACCAAAATTTAAAATTTTCCTCTACTTAGACAAGAATATTTTTCCTAGCCGTCTTAGTTGTCTTAGTTTTATTCGGTTCTTGGACCGAAATCCGAACCGAACCTTATACGAAACGTCTATATAAAGTTCACCCCTAGACATACGGGCATAGCAACGTTAAAAAAAAACTATACCTTTAACAGCGTTCATAATACGCTATATAAAGTTCTGTTAACAGCACTGCATAATGAACGCTATTGATAATGACATTCTAATAGCAGGAAGGCTTCAACGTTATAGATAAACTGCTATTGTATGAACGTTTAATAGCACTTCAATATGAACGCTATGGATGATTATATTATAATAGCAGTGAGGCTCGAACGTTATAGATAAACTGCTATTGTATTCTATTTTAATAGCACTGCGGAAGGAACGCTATTGATGATTACATTCTATAGCAGGGAGGCTTGAACGCTATAGATAAACTGCTATTGTATGCCCTATTTGTTGTAGTGCGGTGCTCCACACAATAAATACAATCCCAACGCCTTACGACACTCCGCTTCCACGTGTCCAGGCTTCCCACAATAAGAACAGCCCACGACGGAAGACTGCGCTTGCTTCTGTTTCTGCTGAGAGTACGTCGGGGTTGAGTGCTGAACCGACGTCACTGAGGCCGCTCGTCTCGGAGCTCCAATAGTCAAAGCCCTGGCTGCCGGGGCTGGGGCTGAAGACTGATTCATTTGACTATGGGACCGCTTCCGACCTCCGGTCCTGTCCACTATTCTCTGGGAGGTATACTCGTGCCTCCTTGATGCTCGCAACACCGCATCATAGGTCTGATGCTCGAACTGTTCTACTGCCAATATAATCTCCAGGTGAAGTCCCTGTTGGAACCTCTGCGCTCTGTCAAACTCGGTTGCCACCAAGGTGGGAGCAAATCGACTGAGTCTGGAAAACTCGGCCGCATAACTGTCGACCGTCCTCCCCATCTGCTTAAGATTACTGAACCTGGTCTGCAAGTCATATCGAGCCATTGCATCATAATACTTGGTCTGGAACTTTTCGCTGAACACTGCCCAGGAGACATGTGTTGCCAATCCCACTGCTTGTGCGGCCCACCAACTGCGGGCTAGATCCAATAACTGTAGGCGCACCACAGCCACCTTCTCGTCTTCTGGAATCTTCGCGGCTTCGAAAATCACCTCTATATCTTGTAGCCAAGCATCGGCAGCAATGGCATCCTCGCTGCCATCGAAGAAGGGAGGGTTCAGGCGCTTGAAACTGTTGACCGCACTGTTCCCTCGGGGACCACTTCTATTCAGAGCATCTTGTACTACTTGGTGCAGGGCATCTCCCTGACGATCTTGGGACGCAAGCAACTCACGGATGAGTCCTACCAATCCTCCATCCTCTGACCCTGCTGGCTGGACGGGCTGAACTGGTGGTACTGGTTCTCCAGGAGGCACGGCTCGGAAGGCTGCTGCTTTGGACTGAGCTCCTTCTGGCTGATCAACAGGAACGATGTCACTGGAGCAAATGACATCAGGGATATTAAAGAAGGACCATGATAGATCAATGATACAAGCATGTTATCAAGTCAGGAATTCAGGGAGATAAGAAGATACGAGTGGAGATCAAAGGCGAGTACAGATTGAGACATCTATCCGGTAAACCCTCACATTTTTTGATTGACAAGACCTGCATGGGCCACCACTTAAACCATGTCACGCCCCAGAACCAGAACACTGGAGAGCGGGGGCAGACATAGCCAGCTACGTATAACGGAATAGAATCCACGCCGCTATACGATCACGGCTGTCTAGATATGTGAGGGTTTCACTACAATCCATCAGTCTCTTAAGGTCATAAAGTAGCATATTGTCTCAATCTCAACCAACTAATAATAGTTACAATATGTCAGACCACCAAATACACAATAGTAAGGCGTCCCATACATTACATATTCGGAATGATCATAAAGCTAGTCGTTACAAAATGTGAGGACTAGCAAGAGTTCAGTCATACATGATCAACCCCCGGGGCTTGTCAATCATGTTACAGCCCGTAGGCGGACAGTAAGTACAATCGAGCTAACACTTGCTCGTCGGTTAAACGCCTCAAAAGAATAATTTATAATATTACAGTGGGAGAACAAAAAAAACCCACTCGATGCCCTGGTTACGCCTGGTGACCACCATCGGGCTGGAAAGCAGGGAGATCCTTTGGTGCTGCTCCGGTATCTGGCCATACAAAACCAGCTGGGTCAGACCCCAGAAAGAACAAGTGCCACAAAAGAGGCTTCACTTATGTAGGGTGTGAAAAATTCTGACACGCTGACATAAGACCAAGTCAGCCAAAGGCCATACGCTCAGTGCAAAAGTCATACGCTCAGTGAATATTTTATTATTTCTCGACTGACAGCACAACATACGCTCAGTGGGGAATGAATCTGACACTTCGTCTTTCGTGCAAAAAAACAGCTGTCTTAGGAGAATTAACCGTCGTATGGATTTTCGAGAGTTGATTTTGTCTTTTACGAGGACAGCTCATTAGCCATCATGAATGCATAGCCATCATTACTGTCATTTCTGACAGTCTATCAGCCGTCATATCCGCAACACGACGCTCGAGAGATATTTGTCAGTTATTGGGAGATATGGCGTATTCGAGAAGATTGAGGACAGCCACGTGTCTACTTCCCCAGTTATACGACTCCTCATCAAGACAGCGTATGTACTTCATACGACTCCTCATCAAAGCAGCGTATGGACTTCATACGACTCCTAATCAAGGCAGCGTATGTACTCCATACGACTCCTCATCAAGGCAGCGTATATACTCCATACGACTTCTTGTCACCCAAGTGAGCGTATAGACTCCATATGACTCCTTGCTATCCAAGTCAGCGTATGCAAGACATACGTATCCAAAAGACAGCGTATGGACTCCATACGACTCCTCTTCAAACAAGACAGCATATGCTAGTCATACTTCTCCAAAAGACAGCGTATCAAAGCAAATGCATTCAGAATGACTTCAAATGTACAGTCAACACACGTTCTCATGTGTCCTGTATTCGGTTACCCACTCATTCAGAAGTTATGCAATATGGCATTCATGCCATCAATCTCTCCTGGATATACTCCACTACTCTCAACCGCACTCCAACGTGTCTCCACCAAAATTTGCCACGCGTCCCTGCAGTTATGCACACGTCAAATAACTGACTGAGCGTATGCCCAGAGCAGTTATCCAGAACTCTATAAAAGAGAGTTTCTCCACCTTCAACAGACACCAGATTCAATTCAGAGAGAACAGAGAGATTGCCCAGTTGCTGTCCAAGTTCTTCGAGGTCCGAGCCTTCTTCATCGCATCGTCCAAGGGATAAAGTGATCGTCTTCTAGATCAGATTCCTATAGTTGTAATTTTCTCAGAAACACAATAAACAAATAGAATTTATTTATGGAAAATAAATTGGCGACTCTGCTGGAGAAAGCTGTCTCCTATAACGAGACAGCAACAACTCAATGCGATACTTCGTCGATCGGTTCGACGAAGAAGATGATGGTCGTACAATTCGACTAATCTGCTTACGAAGAAATGCTCAAGGCGAAGGAGGGCCGAACGGCTTCCTCCGCTTTTCTCTCTGCCAAGAAGAAGGGACGTTCTGTCTATGTCCCTAAGTCTTCTCCGGTGGCCCGAGACGCTTCTGTTACTTCCCACGCTGACAAGAACACGTCTCCAACCTCAGCGAAGCACGCCTCGGCTTCTCTGAATACAGCAACAGTGGCTTCTCCTAGTCACGCTGACAAAATGGGTTCTTTAGCCAAGTCAGCGTGTCCAAGGAAACCCATCTCTGGACATGTCAAAGTCTCTTCTTTTTCTACTCCTATGACAGCAGTCGGCTCTTTAGCCATTAATGACTCTGTGCGTATGGCAATCATTGACCAACCATACGCTAGTCAAAAGGCAGCGTATGACAAGAATTCTCTGAAGATTCCCCCACAGCTTGCACATCTTGTGCCAACCAAGGAGAACGACTCTTTAGTCAACTCCTCTGCTCCTAAGGTTTTTACCTCTGGGGTTAATTTGACTAGTACTCTTACTAGATCAAACAAAGAAAAATGCCTTTTGGCTACTTCCTCTAAAGATGGATTATTACCGACTCCCAGTCGGAATAATGTTCATCTTCCTTCTCTCAAAATTTCCCGATCCGAGAAAGGTAAATTGCAAGTATCCAGGACTGATACCAAAGTTGTACCTCATATGGACCTTCGTAACAAGCTTAACCGGAATCGTCTCGATTCTACTTCCGACATAAAGAAGCCTTATCAAACTGGGACAAGTATAATGGACCCTGATGCACAATATGCTAAGAACTATATCGCTCAGATCAATCGGTCTTTATACATTCAAGAACCAAAAAGAATAAAAGACAAGTTTCTACACAGAGACTATCTTCAAACACTTTCCAGTCTGTTTTCGCAGATCTCCGGGAACATCTGCAAAACAAGCGGAGAATCAACACTCCATCTGTCTCTGATATTGCTCATATTCGTCATGAAGAGCATTGTTGTAACGTCCAACCTCGGGTCGTGATCCAGTGTTGTTGTTCACCGAAAAGACGATCTGTCTTCGAACGGATTCAACATGAACCAATACCAGACGAAGACGAACCTCTTTATGCTTCCGTCAACATGACCTCCAGAAATACTGGGGGTAGAATACGATCTGATTCTATGTTAGATTCTGAAGACGGTGTTTACCTCGGCACCAGATCCAGAACCAGAGCTTCGACTAGGGTCTCTTCTTTTTCTCATCCAGATGATAATCCTGAGACCAGGGAGGACTTCCTAGGAGAGTCCAACTTCCTAGTATTAACTCCCGTGAATAGCCCCGAGAAAGATGCTGACTCTCATAGCGACGATTCGGAATAGGCTGTTTCATCGTCGATACCTCGAATGATTACCACTTATATGGTAGATGGCAATCACGAACCTTCGACTAGCACTGAGGCTCATGAACAAAGGATTTCTTCCTTGGAACAACAGTTACGAGCCATGGCGGATACATTGACTGCTATGCATACTCTTATACAAGCTCAGCAACAAACTCAGCAAGTTCAACAAACAGTACCACCAGTGGTATTAAATACTCATGTTGCCCCAAACCTGGAACCTTCTACTATTCCGGGGGTACAGTCTAATGTTCATGTACAGCCCACTCCAAGTCAGTCCGGAGCTGGGGGTGGTACATATACTGCAGTTCCTCCTCCCAATTATGTCCAACAAGCAACGATACCGCAATCTTCCGGAGCGGTCACTGAAGAGTAGAAGAATCTTCGGTCTCAATTCGAAGCGTTCAAGCAAAAGGACGGCTTACAAAGATTAGATATCAAGCAGCCTTACCCCATACAATGGAAGGATGTATCGTACCCCCCAAAATACAAGCCTCCGACCATCTCTTTCTTTGATGGGACCACCTCCCCAAGTCAGTTCATTAATCACTTTGAGGTAATGACTGATCAGCTGCAACCGAGCGATGCCCTCCTCACTCGGGTATTTATTGGTTGTCTTAAAGGAACCGCTTATGAATGGTATCGAAGTCTTCCTGATGGGTGCATTACTTCGTTTGCCGGGTTCAAACAGATGTTTCTAGAACGATTCTATGAAGGCATTAACGACATGACTATGCCAGCCCTTATACGAATCAAACAGAAAAATAATGATAGCACTGAGAGCTTCATTGAAAGATTCAGAAAAGAAGCTCTAAAAATGTCTCTCGGAACTCCCGATGCCGTCACTATCGACACTTGCAAGTCGAACCTCTTACCAATCATCAGCATGTGGACAGGATCCACTCAGTTCCAAGATTGGCCTTCCTTCATCGTCAGTGCCAAAGCTGCCAAAGTCAGTGCTGAGACTTTCAAAGGTCTGGGGGTACACATGACTCCCAAAGAATCAAGTCAAAGTACTAGCAATAGTGCGCGACCCAACAATCGCAAAGGAAAAGAGACTCTCGAAGTCAATCTCCAGAGCAACAATCAAGAGGTAATATCTGCCCAAGCTACCCTAGCTCCAACAAATCAACAACAGAGACCTCCTCGGCCGAAGGAAGAATACTCTTTCGACGACGACGATGTTCAAGGCATCTTCGAATGTTTACTTAAAGGTAACAAGATACAACTGCCAGATATCAAAAAGCCTGATGAAGCCAACAAGACGGATCATCCAAAATACTGTCCATATCACAGAATGCTGGATCATACAATCCGGTCTTGCTTCATATTAAAAGAAAAGATCCAAGAAATGATCAAATCAGGAGCTGTGACACTAACACCTAAAGACAAAACAGTCACAGCAAATGTGATTTCGATACAGTTCGGTGACTTCCCTCCGTTATTGGTGGAAAATAGGATTGTCCCTATCCCCAAAGCAACCCTTGAAGTTGTAAATATTCCGCCAGCCCAGAATGAAGGACTTGTTCCCGTCACCACTAAAAAGGGAGAGATTATGTGGATCCACCCCGATTTAGTGACGGAGTTCGAGATGTCTTCCTCTTCTCCTCGGAAGGCTCCCCTGTCTAAAAAGAAACCTGGGAAGACTAAGTCATGCCATATGACTTCTAGCATCACACCAAATCTTTCTCTAACCTCTACTTTCATCCTAGCAGAAAAGTCACCTCCTACGGAGGTAAAAACTGTACCTCGATTCGAAGACAGATACAAACCTGCGTTTCATCTATATAGTTCACAATCTCGTGAATTAATGGCAAAGATAGGTTATGATCTAGCCACTGCTCCTGGTTTAAGCTTCGACAAAGGACTCCGAGCACCTCTAGCCCTCACTTTGAGACATAATCAATCCCGTGTTGGCCTCGGTTTCTGGACTGAAGCTCTCATCAAGCACCAAAAAACCAAGAACAAGATGAAGGATTGCAACATGGTTTCGGTAGATTCTGAACCTGAGCCTGAAGTCGAAGCTCTCGCCGGAACCCGGTCAGGAAAAACATATCTGAAAGATTACGCTGAAGCTCCTGAGGAAACTTCTGATGTCCCTCCGGTTGCAGCTCCAGCATCCATCTCTAACGAAGGACCTTCAAATGCTCCTGCTGAGACGATTCCCTCTAAACCAACAACAGCCGACAAAGGGAAGCAACCTGCCCGCTTCGACAAACCAATCAAGAAGTCTCTTTCTTTCGGATTGTAGAAGCCATATAATTTTGACATTCTGGCTCAACTTGCTAACACTCCAGCCAGGTTGTCCATCTTCGAACTTTTACGTTTATCCAAGGAAACTCGGGAAACGTTAAGTGAAGCTCTACTGCAAGCAGACTCTTACCTGACTCATCTGAAGAAGCCGGAAGCAGAGCCGGTGACTTGCCTACATTGCAACAGTGTCTTGGAAATCATTCCGAACATCACTTTTACCCAAGACGATATGCTTCTAGAGGACAATCGTCATGATCGGCCTCTCTACTTTACTGGGTACATTGACACGATGAAGGTCGACCGTATTCTAATTGATCCAGGATCAGCTCTAAGTATTATACCTAAGAGTCTCTTGGATGCCTTACGGATTCCAGTTCATCATCTAGTCAAGACAGTCACTACCATTTTAGGGTTCAATCAAGGCAAGAGCGAACCTCTGGGGAAAATTAGCCTAAAAATACAAATAGGCAATTTCCGGGCGAGTGTCACATTCTACGTGATCGAGTTAGTTGGATCTTACAACTTGCTCTTGGGAAGACCTTTTCTCCATGAACACAATATCGTCCCCTCCACTCTTCACCAGTGCTTCAAATACATTGATGAAAAGGGAGAAGTTCAAAAGGAAGTCGCGGACATTAATCCTTTCAGAGGAGTCGAAGCTTACTACAGTGACTCTCGCATGTACAAAGATGAGTATTCAAAAGTCTTACAAGCTATGGATGATGATGAGACATCGAAAGTTGACACCTTTGTTATTCCTGTAAAAGGGCGTATCACTCATCCGCGGTCTACTAAATCATCTGAAGAAAGCCCACTGATAATTCCTGTCAATGGATGTACCACTTCATTGCCTTCCCAAGCTCCACAAAGTTTGCTGATAATTCCTGTCAGTGGACGCACCACTCTCTCACCATCTTCTCAGGCTAGACCAGATACTCTAGTCATTCCAGTCAGTGGACGCACTACTTATCCACAATCCTCTTCAAGGGAGCTCACCTTTTCTGAGCCTTTTGTTATCGACCTTAATTGAAACAAAACTTCTGCTCGCTCTTCTTCTCCCCCTTTAGTCATTAATTTGACTAAATCTACTAAGGCTCAGCCTTCTTCTGTAAATACAGCATCTGATATTAATAAAGCATCTCCTTTACAGTATATTGATGTTTGTAATCATGTACAAAGTTATTTACATTTGCTAGATAGCTTAGAGCCACTAACTATAGGAGTTGTTCAAACTCTTCATACAGAAGTATCATTAGAGTCTGTACAAAATTCGTACTTCCTTGTTCCTATTAGAAAGTCAGGAGAAGCTCCAATATTCTTCTGCAAGGGGCCCCAGAATCCTCCTAATCTGGAAGACGACGACAAAAACGATGATACCGGAAGGTTACAACTACGTCGCTACAGTCAGCAGTCCAAAAACATCATCAAGAACATGGGCTATGACTTCAGAACTGGCCTCAGTAGTGGAAAAGGAAGAAGAATGCCTGTTCGAATTCCTCCCTTGAAATACGGAAGGACAAAAAGTGGATTGGATTACATTACTCCTACCCCCTTCATCAACACAGTCCATGAGGATCCAGAATCCGACGGAGACGAACGATCTGATTCTTCCGATTCCTTTTCTTGGGATTCCGACACAAGTATTGGCGATTTTCATCGTTCTACTCTATCCGCCAATATGGTCTCCGCCAACGGTCCGCAAGAAAATGATGAAGATGAAGATGATTTTGAAATATCACCCGAATCGGAACAATGGGCTCAAAGATTAGACAACCAATGGGAATTCAGGTTCGAGCAAAGAGAACCTCCTACTGAAGATAAATTGATCCAAATTGATGTTGGTGAGGAGGGATCCCCCAAGCCAATATTCATCAGCGGAAGTCTTTCAGAAACAGATAAGCAAGACATGATCAAGCTTATTCATGATTACATCGATGTCTTCGCCTGGAGCTATGAGGATCTGCCAGGGCTAGATCCGAAGATCACAACATACAAACTTAATATCATGTCGAATGCTAAACCGGTCAAACAACAACATCGACGATTTCGTCCAGACATTATGGATGCAATTGAAGCTGAAGTCAACAAGCTTATGGCTTCCGGATTTATCCGAGAGGAACAACATCCTGAGTGGGTGGCTAACATTGTTCATGTTCTAAAAAAGACTAGCAAGATCCGAGTCTGTATAGACTTTCGCGATCTCAATGCGGCTTGTCCTAAAGACGAGTTCCCTCTTCCAATCACCGACGTCATGATCGATAACACGTGTGGTTTCGAACGAATATCATTTATGGATGGGTATTCGGGGTACAACCAACTCAAAATGTTTCCAGACGACGAGAGACATACTTTCTTCAGAACGTCGATCGGTACATACTGTTACACAGTGATGCCGTTTGGTCTCAAAAATGCAGGAGCAACGTATCAGCGAGCAATGAGCACTATATTCCGCGAACATCTCCGAAAAACAGTCGAATGCTACGTTGATGATATTACAGTCAAGAGTCGACAAAAGGAGGATCATATCCAAGATTTGAAGACTATCTTTGATTTAATGCGTCAACATCAACTTAAGATGAACCCTACTAAGTCCTTCCTGGACGTTTCTAGTGGTAAATTTCTCGGCTTCGTCATTACCGCTAAAGGTATACACGTGGATCCCGAGAAGATCAAAGCCATCCAAGAGATGCGTCCTCCACGCACCTTAAAAGAGCTACGAGGATTTCAAGGAAGAATTGCTTATATCAGGAGATTCGTCTCTAACTTATTAGGATGCTGCAGACCGTTCAACAAACTTCTGAAGAAAGGTGTGTCCTTCGTCTGGAACGAAGAATGTCAAAAAGTATTTGACGACATCAAACAGTACCTTATGAACCCTCCGGTTTTGGTACCTTTCGTCTCGGGAATACCATTCCTTCTATATGTTCGAGCCATGGATCATTCTCTCGGTGCATTGCTCGCCCAGAAAAACAAAGATGGCCATGAACATGCTATTTATTACCTCAGTCGCACAATGACAGGTGCTGAACCGCGTTATTCTCCAATTGGGAAAGAATGTCTAGCATTAATATTTGCCATTCAGAAGACGCGACATTACATCATCGGTCAAACGATTCATGTCATTTCCAGAGTGAATCCCATCAGGATTATGATGAAGAAACTCGGTATTCTCAACTCCAGACTGGCTAATTGGGGAATCTTGTTAGCTCAATATGACATGCATTATATTCCTCAAAAGTCAGTTAAAGGACAGGCTCTTGCTGATTTTCTGGCAGCTCATGCAGTTCCAGAGGATTCTAAATTATACGATGAGATTCCAGATGAAGTTATGGATTCAAATCAGGTTTCTGAAGAAACTCCTACCTGGCGTCTATTCTTTGATGGAGCGTCTAGAATGGGTCCCAATGGCGATATTGTCGCCGGAGTCGGGATTGTTCTTGTATCCCCGGAAGGGCTGACTATTCAGAGGGCTTATTCTCTGGATCAATCGTGTTCAAACAATGTAGCCGAATACAATGCGTTACTCATCGGTCTTCAACTTGCTAAACATCTGGATATTCAGTATTTAGAAGTTTATGGAGACTCCAAACTTATCGTCAATCAAATCAGAGGTACATACGAAGTCCGTCATCAGGATTTGATACCTTATCACCGAGCAGCACTCTCTATGGCCTCTTCCTTTGAAGGTTTCTTTATTGAACACGTTCAGCGAGCCTGTAATACAGAAGTCGATGCTTTGGCTAATCTTGCCGCTGTGCTAGCCATACCGGTCAGACGTCAACAATTGATAGTGGTTTATAACCGGAAGCTATTCTACGTCGAGAATAATTTGGCTTTGGGTTTTTCCCATGACCCAGACGAAAATTCTCACAACCCTGATGAATTTAACCTTAACACTGGATTAGGGTTTGACAGAGCATCCTCGTCTTCTTCCGATTCTACTATAGAATACGTCTTTTCTAACAAAACAGAAGCCATGACCGAAGACTGGAGACGTCCATTTCTAGACTTTGTATTGTATGACATACTTCCCGATAATCCGAGTGAAGCAGCGTCTATCCGACGTCGATCTCTCAGATTCTATTATAATCATACGACAAAGACACTATATCGTCGGGCCTATGACGGTCTTCTCCTCCGATGCATCGCTGGTGAGGAAGCACAACGGATTATCCGTGAAGCACATGAAGGTGTATGCGGAGCCCATCAACCAGGTCCTAAACTTCAAGATCGCATCCGACGTATGGGTTATTATTGGCCCACGATGGTGGCTGACGCCATTCAATATGCCCGGAAATGTAAAGCCTGTTAAATCCATGCAGACTTTATCCATCAACCGTCAGAGTTCTTACACCCGACAGCGGCATCATGGCCCTTCGAGGCCTGGAGCATGGACATCATTGGTCCCATCAACCCACCGTCATCAAAAGGACACCGGTTTATTCTAGCAATAACCGACTACTTTTCTAAATGGGCTGAAGCAATCCCGCTATCCGAAGTCAAAACTTCCAACGTCATCAACTTCGTCAAGCATCATGTCATCTATCGATTTGGTGTTCCTCGGCGTATTATCCATGATAATGGACCACAGTTCGTCAGTCAAAAATTTACTCGATTCTGCGACGACCATCAAATCAATAACCTAGCTTCTACAGCATATAATCCAACAGCTAATGGATTGGCAGAAGCTTTAAATAAAATCATCATCAAACTCCTAAAAAAGTTCGTTTCTTCTAACAAACGCAACTGGAACGAGAAGCTTGGTGAATGTTTATGGGCCTACCGCACCACAGTTCGTAATGCGACCGGGTGTACGCATTTCTCTTTGGTATACGGGTGTGAAGCTGTCCTTCCCCTTGAGATCCAGATTCCTTCTCTGAGAATTACAATCTCCAATGAACTTACAACGGAGAACAATGATCATCTTCGACTTCAAGAGCTAGAAGCTCTAGACGAAAAGCGATTGTATGCTCAACAAAATATCGAGCTGTATCAGGCCCGAATTTCAAAAGCTTTTAACCGGAAGGTGAAAGTCAGAGCATATCGGAAAGGAGAACTTGTTCTTACCGTCAAACGTCCGATGACTATGACACATATAAGCAAAGGCAAGTTCGACGCAAAATGGGAAGGCCCATTCGTCGTAAACAAAGTCTTCTCAAACGGAGCATATCAGCTTACCTCTATGGATGGTAAAGTCACGATGATGCCTATCAACGGCAAATTCTTAAAGAAATATTATGTATAAGTCTCGTTAATATATGATATTTTCATCTGCTGCGATTATTCCCCAGCAAATATAAAATCAGAGTTTATTCTTCCCCACAAAAGTCGTCTCGATATCGTTATCCCCAGCGGAAATTGATATTCTACCACATATCATCTTTCCAGAGAATTTGATATTCTGTCTTATTAGATCCCCAGTGGATTTAATAAAGATCTCATATAGAAAATCACGTCCATATTACCTCTGAATTTTCTATCTCAGTATCATATTTTCTATTCTATGAAAATGATATCTAGTCTTTTGATTTCCGAGTCCAAAGATCATGGAAAATTGAGTTCAAAGATATCTTTATATCTGAATTCTGTTTTCTCTAATCAGTATTAAACTAAAATTTTTGGTTTAATATCATCTGATGAAATTACAAAATTTATTTGTATATTTTATTCTATTGAAATATGTCATGTATTATTTACCTCTGAACATATTTTCTACAAAAACATCATACACAAAATCGAAATCAGGTCAAAGTGTTCATTTCCTCAGTCAAAATCAAAATACTGATTACAAGTGAGTACACACTCGTGCCAGCGTGTCAAGACTTATTCCCACTTTGAGTTCAAAGTAATTTCGAACTTTCGAAAATCATAAAGTTCGAAAACTTTGAAGGGGGTCTTGTAGGGTGTGAAAAATACTACACGTTGACATAAGACCAAGTCAGCCAAAGGCCATACGCTCAGCCAAAGGCCATACGCTCAGTGCAAAAGTCATACGCTCAGTGAATATTTTATTATTTCTCGACTGACAGCACAGCATACGCTCAGTGGGGAATGAATCTGACACTTCGTCTTTCGTGCAAAAAAACAGCTGTCTTAGGAAAATTAACCGTCGTATGGATTTTCGAGAGTTGATTTTGTCTTTTACGAGGACAGCTCATTAGCCATCATGAATGCACAGCCATCATTACTGTCATTTCTGACAGTCTATCAGCCGTCATATCCGCAACACGACGCTCGAGAGATATTTGTCAGTTATTGGAAGATATGGCGTATTCGAGAAGATTGAGGACAGCCACGTGTCTACTTCCCCAGTTATACGACTCCTCATCAAGACAGCGTATGTACTTCATACGACTCCTCATCAAGACAGCGTATGGACTTCGTACGACTCTTCATCAAGGCAGCGTATGTACTCCATACGACTCCTCATCAAGGCAGCGTATATACTCCATACGACTTCTTGTCACCCAAGTGAGCGTATAGACTCCATATGACTCCTTGTTATCCAAGTCAGCGTATGCAAGACATACGTATCCAAAAGACAGCGTATGGACTCCATACGACTCCTCTTCAAACAAGACAGCGTATGCTAGTCATACTTCTCCAAAAGACAGCGTATCAAAGCAAATGCATTCAGAATGACTTCAAATGTACAGTCAACACACGTTCTCATGTGTCCTGTATTCGGTTACCCACTCATTCAAAAGTTATGCAACATGGCATTCATGCCATCAATCTCTCCTGGATATACTCCACTACTCTCAACCGCACTCCAACGTGTCTCCACCAAAATTCGCCACGCGTCCCTGCAGTTATGCACACGTCAAATAACTGACTGAGCGTATGCCCAGAGCAGTTATCCAGAACTCTATAAAAGAGAGTTTCTCCACCTTCAACAGACACCAGATTCAATTCAGAGAGAACAGAGAGATTGCCCAGTTGCTGTCCAAGTTCTTCGAGGTCCGAGCCTTCTTCATCGCATCGTCCAAGGGATAAAGTGATCGTCTTCTAGATCAGATTCCTATAGTTGTAATTTTCTCAGAAACACAATAAATAAATAGAATTTATTTATGGAAAACAACTTAAGAACTAAAACCAACAAATCATTAGCATTCAATACATAAGAAAACAACAATAAATAACACAGATTGAGCTTTGTGCACTACCAATGCACTTATCTGTAGCCTCCCTTCCCGGAATTATTTTTATATTATTTTTCTTTATTTATTTTT
Source organism: Iris pallida (assembly GCA_029216955.1). Lineage (NCBI taxonomy): Eukaryota > Viridiplantae > Streptophyta > Magnoliopsida > Asparagales > Iridaceae > Iris > Iris pallida. Next base: position 24,927,128 of record JANAVB010042420.1, on the reverse strand, counting down.
AATGGTGATTCTTAGATTTTTATAAATAATTAATTAGTTTATTATTACGTTAGATGATTTCAATCATGGCAGTGAAGGCCTTGTCTTTCTGGTGGCAGAAGTCGCGATAGCAGCATAGGTTGAGAGTTGTCATGCTACGAAGAAACGACAGTTGTTCCGAGTTGGCGAGCCTCAAGGCAATGTTGTTCCTATAGTTGTGTAGTAGAAGAAGGATTCGTTTTATTCCTGAGATCGAACTAGACCAGAAGAGAGTTATATTGTTTTATGGGTCGTGCACCCAAAAATGTCTCTTAACAAAGGATAAAGAGAGCTAGTATATTTATACAAGTTAGCTTAGATATATATAATATGTGTGTGGATGTATATATATATATATAAATTACCATGTCTATAAATATATGGATATATAAATATTTATATAAAAATGTGTACATATATATATATAAGTATATACATAGCTGTATATGTGTACGTGTACATATATTTATACAGGAGTATACGTGTATATATATATATATATATATAATATAAATATACTTATATAGGCGTACGTGTGTATGTAAATATAAATATATATGGGTAGATGTATAAGTGTATGTATATACCAATATACGCATATAATTATATATGGGTGTGAATATACTTATATATATATATATATAATGGCTAATAATGAATAGAAGGATAAAAGACTAAGGGAAGCAGTAGCTTCCTGAGCTAGCCCCTCACAGCTCGGCCTAAAACCGAGCTCCCCAAAACCATTTTCCTTTAGTTGCTCAACCGAGCAACAATTCAAGCCTATAGCAGTTGAACCCAGCCCGGCCATCCAAGGCCCGAAGCCCACGTGCAGCAGCTTAGGCCAAAACTCTGAAAACCCGAGCGGGCTCTTCCTTCCCCCACGGCTAACAGAGCCTTATTTTAGCCGCGTTTATATATAAGAGCGAGGAGTTGATCGAATAAACAAAACCCTAACGTCAGAACCCGACGCCCACCCCAGTCACCTGGCGGCCACACCAGCGCTCGCGGCGCCGCCGCGCGCGGCCAGTGCCGCCGGCCAGAGAGCCGCGCGTGCGCACAGCAGAGCGAGATGACAGCGCTCAACAGCAGTAGCAGTAGCAATACGAGCGGAATCAAGGTGAGTTTTCTCCGCCCATACTTCTCCGTTTTTCGTTCCGTCGAATTCATCGGGTAGCCAACCTAACCAACTCGACGTCCTGTCAATTAGTTCAGGCAGAACATAACGAGATTCGACAAGAGATCGAACCAAACTTCGACAAAACCTGTCCAAAAACAGGATAATTTTGCAGTCCAGGAACCTACGTTTACGGACCGATTCCGATCAATCCTGTAAACTTTTAGAAAATCTATTTGAACACATGTTTAGACAACCTATAGGAGATCGGAAACAATTTCGTAGTTTTGAATTTCATACACTGTGTACAGAGTAATCGATCCTTGAATATCAAGAAAAACCTGTTTTAGAAAATATGGAAATTCAATAAAAACGCTCCGATACCACGTCCGTCCCGCCATTCCGGGCAACGTGGTTGCGCACCGAAGACATCGAAAGCTGCGTAACGGCTTCGTGGTCGTGTGTGCTTTGACGGAATTCAAATTGGTCGCGTGTGCGCGACGAATTCGACGCGTATCCGTCGAAATCGCCCCGTATCCGTCCAATGCAAATTCAGTCATAACTTTGTGCATGCTCGTCAGATCGAGACGAAACTTACACCAACAGGACCGTATCGTTTTTCTGGTCCTGCATGCCAAGTTTGGTCCGATTCTGAGACTGTTGATAAAATCACCGTTTTGCGGGCCCCGCGGTTCCACTCAACGGACGATTTTGTGCACGGTCCGCCGGAATCTAACTCTGGACATACGGTTGGGTTCGTATCGAAAAACTGAATCCGTAGACATGTAGTTTGACGACTTTAGAGACCGTTGACTCTGGCACATTTTTCGGTGCAAAGCGGGTCCAACGGCGGACACCGTTTTGGCCCGAAATTACCGTTTTGCCCCTGTGTCCAGAATTGGACTTAAGGACAGGAAATCCTAGCTAATTGGACTATTCTGAGATCATTGGTATTGTTTATTTCAGCTTTCGGGGACTGTTGTACGGGTTTTGACTATTGTGGCACATTGAGTAGTTCAGACTGTCAGTTTCACCAGCAGAGGACCACAGGCGAGTACAGTTTATTGTCTGCATTTCGATATTGATTTTCACTATATTTCATTGATTGGTCATTGGTTATGTGATTATTTTCTATTATAAATTGTTGAGTCGGGAATGAGAAGTACCAAGGATGTGTGATCCGACCGTAGATCTCGTTTACTTTCATGCAGTAGATCTCGTAGACATTGTTACTTTTATGCAGTAGATCTCGTAGACATTGTTACTTTCATGCAGTAGATCTCGTAGACATTGTTACTTTCTTGCAGTAGATCTCGTAGACATTGTTACTTTTATGCAGTAGATCTCGTAGACCTCGTTTATTTTATGCAGTAGATCTCGTAGACCTCGTTTACTTATTGCAGTAGATCTCGTAGACCTTGTTTAAATTCTGCAAGTAGATCTCGTAGACCGTGCGGTGTAATGTCCCAGACTGATCACATATCAAAGGTACTTCTAACGGTGGAAAGTATATGAGTCTATTTATTACTATTGATTTTTCTTACGGCTTTACTGTTATTTTCAAAACTCATGATTAATGTCTAACCTTTGTTTTATAGTCATTTTCTTTATTTGAAATTGCATTCAGTGAATTGTGCTCGTTCCATTCCTGACTGGAAACCAACATTTTCAGGTTAGCCGTGGATTCACTTAGCTTGGGGAGTGACGGAAATACTTGCAGACAAAGGCCTAGAGATTAGCTAGATAGTTGAGTTGTAGTCATTCTTTTATTTGTACAAGTTTATATTTTCTACAAATGTAAAACTTGTGATCAATGTAAGTTAAATTAATTTTGTGAATGAGTATTACTTGTGAATCTGATCTTTATGGCCGTGACAGCGTTCTACCGCCGACACTGCGGCGTAGGCTGGCTTGGACACGTCTTGTATCCGTTTTAAAAAAAAAAAAACGGGTGCGGGTCGTGACAAGTTTTTGTGGTGGCCCATGCAGGTCAGTCTTTGCAAATCATGCGAACTCGTGATAGTACTCAAGTTAGTTGTACTATTGCGAGCCTGCGCCTAATAAATGCTCATTCACAGATTAGGAATTAATTTAATTTACGAGAATGACTAGGACTAGGAGTCCCTTATACAAATTGACCGATGGGTAGTCTAGGCCATGCAGTTTAGATGAGGAGTTCTTAAGGTTGATTGTTTGCCAGATCCCCATAGGTACACTATTATCTCTCGATAGGACGACACGATCCAAAGTGGATAGATTATTCACTTGGTGAGATAGGGCTCCATATGATTTATGATCTAAACTTGTTGAATTGGGCAGCTCCTTCTCTTTGCCTCTTAGATATCATCCCCATGTCTTAGTCGAACTGCCTATTTAGTTTCTATTTGCCCTAGGAATTAATATTTTGTATAAATTCTGATTATTGTTATCCCCATGCGGACCTCGAGTTAGTTTCGGTTCAAAGTTTTTCCTCAATGATTGAATACACATGGAATTGACATTAGAATGTTTGTGTATCTTTTTGTCTTCAATTATTTCCTCCCCGCTTAATCTTTTATTTTAAGGGTTGATAGGGCAAATATTTATGCCTTGTTTCATAGTCAACTTGTTTGAATCTCTAGAAGCTCAGGAATTTATTTATAGATATAGTTACGAGAATGTTAGTTAACTTATACTGGCAAAACAGTAGCGCACTGTCGCCATTTATTTAAACTTTGGAGACTAGGGATTCACTGCAGCCAGCAGCGCACTGGCGAGACACGACACCTAGAGTGGGAAGGAGATTAGGAAAATATCCGTTATAGAATTTTGCTAGAAATATGACTAGTGGTCCACTCTTGATCGTAGTTATCCTTGAGCCAATATTGGATAGAGTTAAGTAATGTTCGACTTGTATCATATCCGAGTTACGAAACCAAGGGTTTACCACAGCCTGAGTATACGGGCGAGGCGTAATCCTCGGTGAAATGACTTCAAACGTGATTACAAGTTTAGGATACTAGGGAGGATAGGACAATACCATGTATGTCCCATAAGACCCAAAGCCAATATTAGTGGAAGTTTTATAAGTTGGGTAGCCTATCTCCCGATTTAGCATCATGTGATCCTTGTGATATATTGACAAGGTAGTTGACTGATATCAATAGGTTACCTAGAATATATAGAATCTAGAGTCCGTAATCCATTAGTCGACCAAGGCCTTATGAATATAAGATAATAGGTTGACTGTATAGGCAAGAACACCAGGTAAGGAATTGATTTTCTCAAAACTCGAACTACTTATTCCTCCTTTCAAAAAAAAAAAATTTTGCCTATTGATATTTTGACTATCTTGACCAATGTTGCTATTACAGCCTAGTTTTTGCAAGCTTGCTCTTTTATCGAGCTTGATTCAAGACATATATTTATTGGGGACGCCCACTAACTTATTGTCTAATCAGAATCAGTGTATTATGGTCTGATCAACCATGATACATCTGGTTCGCTCTTTCGTTTAATTACACAACGTGGATGGAGATATACAGGTACCTAGGATCTCATCCGCAACTGCTTTGACAATTCCTCTTGAATTATACGTTCGCCCTTGAATCACGTGATTGTATTCAGTAACATCTTTCTTGAACTCCTTATTGTTTTGTCTTTCACTGGTTCGGAAAGGCAGAAGCTAGAAATTGGTAGAAAGATACCGAGTATCCCCATGACTATGGTAGTTGTATACACAAGTGTAGTTATCATCGGCCAACCATGTGATTGAGTTACTCGTTCTCCTCTTGACCCCAAGCTGTTATCGGGACCTTCTAGCCTTCTGAATTGGAGAATGAGTAGGATTTTATCCTTAGCCAAATTGCCAACCCAGAAGACTGTCTATTCTCAAGAAACCAAACGTCGTGAGTCTCTAATCATTTACCGTAACTATGGTAGAATCTCATTTCGAGATTGGTTTCCAACAAGTATTGTTCTAGTTGTGTAAATTTCATTATTAAGACCTAACTAGTGTTGGAACACCACAGTCACTAGCTTAGCCAATACCATAGCTTAAATACCCTGTAACACTATGACCTACCAGTTGTCAACAGCAATACCTGATCACTACAACCCTTGTGACCATAGTCTGGCAGGTTTGACACAAATAGAATTTTTTGACTCAGTTGTTAGAAATCTTTTCTTATGTTGTGCCATGGAGTTGGTTACCCCGTCGGAAACTCTCGTATACTGCGGACGAGTAGGTCATTCTATTTTACCGACCATGTGTCATTGCACACGCACTCGTTTTCTATTTATTGAGGAACGACCCTTGACCTGACTTATAACTACCGTACCCCGTTACGCCATGCCTTAATTCTCTATTAACAAGAATCGAGGTACGGTATTCGAACTTTGGGAACCCTCTAACCTCAATATTCCTAAAACCATGTCCTATTCTTAAGGTGGGTAGACTGCAAGCCTCCTAAAGTTTAGGACATACAAAGATCACTGATTGATTAGAATAAAATTTTATTAGAATGATAGTTAGTGCCCTATAGACTCCCACTTTCCATTTAGATCATTTTGTGTTCTCGACTGTGTCATTAGTATTCGGAGCACGATACCAGTTGTTACCTTCCAACAAATTTTACATGCAAGATATAGACAAGTCCACCTTCATCTAGATATATCATGTCCCACTCAAACCCGTCCCCTTGTACTCTATTTTTATGGTACGACTTTCAGGTAAAAAGGACTAGCTATAACCTTTACCATAATAGCGGTATACTTCCCGACTACAAATAGAGACTTAACCTTGACTCAATGCACTCGGCCCAATATATGGTTGTGACCTACTCGAAGCCCACTATGCACCTGCCACTAGTGTACCGTCCAATTGAGGCCTCTTGTGCTACTTAAACACAAAAGTCACTGAAGGCGCATTTCAGGCTTATGGACCTAGCTAACCAACCCGACTAGCAACTAGCTCAACCACTTGGAAGGAACCCTATTCTAGGTTACCCTAACCTAGTAGAAGTAGTTCAATATTGGGATCTTGTCCAGTCCACGTAGATTGAAGTCCAAGGTTCATCCAACCGACGATTGATGTACAATTGAGGAACCCATTAAGACCCAGTAAGAACCCATCCATGCATACCACTATATTCGATTATAAGCTGAACTATTTGAGATAGGTCCCTATACCTATTATGTAGTCCCCACCTCTTCGAATGTGAGGTCAATTGTAACCCTTAATCCATCCACCTGGAAGTTACGATACGATCTTGCGTTGCATTTACATCCCTTGCTTATGTGTTTAAATAACCACGGAAAAGATCACAATCTTGATTTCTCAAAAATTCGTTCTATTATGGAACTTTGTTCAGAATTTCGAGAACGAAACCCCTGTATTACACGGATGGCAAGCTCCTATAAGAAAGGAAGGGTTCTTCGATTTCGCAAGTGACTGGACTAGAGTAGCCCAATCTAGCAAATAAGCCAGTGGTTCATAAATTTCCTTTCTAGCTGTATCATTGGATACCGGCTACTACTCTTGAAACCTTATTTTACTCACGATTGTTCTTCCTTATATGCATGACCTTCCTAATTCAGAGCGAAGATGGTCATGCTTATTGGGATGTGTCAATAATTATTAGCGACTTGCGTAAATTTGTTGTATGTTAGATTTGGGGTGGTTTGATAGATAGGAGAGGATTATACTGGCCATAAGCATTAGATATCTATTGGTAGCAATTTTAGCAAGTAGTTGGATGATTTTAAAGTTTTCATGACATGAGATTTGAGGAAGCAATGTGAACAAAGGTGGGTAGAAGTCCTCGAAGTTTCGTAGTTACAAAATGACAAGAAAGAGGATACAACTATTTTGAGAAATTAAATTTGAGGAGATTAAGGGAATACTAGAATTTGAATTTTAAGAAATAGTTATGAATTAGAATTTCGAGGACGAAATTATTTTTAAGGTGGGTAGATTTGTAGCCTCCCTTCCCGGAATTATTTTTATATTATTTTGCTTTATTTATTTTTAATGGTGATTCTTAGATTTTTATAAATAATTAATTAGTTTATTATTACGTTAGATGATTTCAATCATGGCAGTGAAGGCCTTGTCTTTCTGGTGGCAGAAGTCGCGATAGCAGCATAGGTTGAGAGTTGTCATGCTACGAAGAAACGACAGTTGTTCCGAGTTGGCGAGCCTCAAGGCAATGTTGTTCCTATAGTTGTGTAGTAGAAGAAGGATTCGTTTTATTCCTGAGATCGAACTAGACCAGAAGAGAGTTATATTGTTTTATGGGTCGTGCACCCAAAAATGTCTCTTAACAAAGGATAAAGAGAGCTAGTATATTTATACAAGTTAGCTTAGATATATATAATATGTGTGTGGATGTATATATATATATATAAATTACCATGTCTATAAATATATGGATATATAAATATTTATATAAAAATGTGTACATATATATATATAAGTATATACATAGCTGTATATGTGTACGTGTACATATATTTATACAGGAGTATACGTGTATATATATATATAAATATAAATATACTTATATAGGCGTACGTGTGTATGTAAATATAAATATATATGGGTAGATGTATAAGTGTATGTATATACCAATATACGCATATAATTATATATGGGTGTGAATATACTTATATATATATATATATATATAATGGCTAATAATGAATAGAAGGATAAAAGACTAAGGGAAGCAGTAGCTTCCTGAGCTAGCCCCTCACAGCTCGGCCTAAAACCGAGCTCCCAAAAACCATTTTCCTTTAGTTGCTCAACCGAGCAACAATTCAAGCCTATAGCAGTTGAACCCAGACCGGCCATCCAAGGCCCGAAGCCCACGTGCAGCAGCTTAGGCCAAAACTCTGAAAACCCAAGCGGGCTCTTCCTTCCCCCACGGCTAACAGAGCCTTATTTTAGCCGCGTTTATATATAAGAGCGAGGAGTTGATCGAATAAACAAAACCCTAACGTCAGAACCCGACGCCCACCCCAGTCACCTGGCGGCCACACCAGCGCTCGCGGCGCCGCCGCGCGCGGCCAGTGCCGCCGGCCAGAGAGCCGCGTGCGCGCACAGCAGAGCGAGATGACAGCACTCAACAGCAGTAGCAGTAGCAATACGAGCGGAATCAAGGTGAGTTTTCTCCGCCCATACTTCTCCGTTTTTCGTTCCGTCGAATTCATCGGGTAGCCAACCTAACCAACTCGACGTCCTGTCAATTAGTTCAGGCAGAACATAACGAGATTCGACAAGAGATCGAATCAAACTTCGACAAAACCTGTCCAAAAATAGGATAATTTTGCAGTCCAGGAACCTACGTTTACGGACCGATTCCGATCAATCCTGTAAACTTTTAGAAAATCTATTTGAACACATGTTTAGACAACCTATAGGAGATCGGAAACAATTTCGTAGTTTTGAATTTCATACACTGTGTACAGAGTAATCGATCCTTGAATATCAAGAAAAACCTATTTTAGAAAATATGGAAATTCAATAAAAACGCTCCGATACCACGTCCGTCCCGCCATTCCGGGCAACGTGGTCGCGCACCGAAGACATCGAAAGCTGCGTAACGGCTTCGTGGTCGTGTGTGCTTTGACGGAATTCAAATTGGTCGCGTGTGCGCGACGAATTCGACGCGTATCCGTCGAAATCGCCCCGTATCCGTCCAATGCAAATTCAGTCATAACTTTGTGCACGCTCGTCAGATCGAGACGAAACTTACACCAACAGGACCGTATCATTTTTCTGGTCCTGCATGCCAAGTTTGGTCCGATTCTGAGACTGTTGATAAAATCACCGTTTTGCGGGCCCCGCGGTTCCACTCAACGGACGATTTTGTGCACGGTCCGCCGGAATCCAACTCTGGACATACGGTTGGGTTCGTATCGGAAAACTGAATCCGTAGACATGTAGTTTGACGACTTTAGAGACCGTTGACTCTGGCACATTTTTCGGTGCAAAGCGGGTCCAACGGCGGACACCGTTTTGGCCCGAAATTACCGTTTTGCCCCTGTGTCCAGAATTGGACTTAAGGACAGGAAATCCTAGCTAATTGGACTATTCTGAGATCATTGGTATTGTTTATTTCAGCTTCCGGGGATTGTTGTACGGGTTTTGACTATTGTGGCACATTAAGTAGTTCAGACTGTCGGTTTCACCAGCAGAGGACCACAGGCGAGTACAGTTTATTGTCTGCATTTCGATATTAATTTTCACTATATTTCATTGATTGGTCATTGGTTATGTGATTATTTTCTATTATAAATTGTTGAGTCGGGAATGAGAAGTACCAAGGATGTGTGATCCGACCGTAGATCTCGTTTACTTTCATGCAGTAGATCTCGTAGACATTGTTACTTTTATGCAGTAGATCTCGTAGACATTGTTACTTTCATGCAGTAGATCTCGTAGACATTGTTACTTTCTTGCAGTAGATCTCGTAGACATTGTTACTTTTATGCAGTAGATCTCGTAGACCTCGTTTATTTTATGCAGTAGATCTCGTAGACCTCGTTTACTTATTGCAGTAGATCTCGTAGACCTTGTTTAAATTCTGCAAGTAGATCTCGTAGACCGTGCGGTGTAATGTCCCAGACTGATCACATATCAAAGGTACTTCTAACGGTGGAAAGTATATGAGTCTATTTATTACTATTGATTTTTCTTACGGCTTTACTGTTATTTTCAAAACTCATGATTAATGTCTAACCTTTGTTTTATAGTCATTTTCTTTATTTGAAATTGCATTCAGTGAATTGTGCTCGTTCCATTCCTGACTGGAAACCAACATTTTCAGGTTAGCCGTGGATTCACTTAGCTTGGGGAGTGACGGAAATACTTGCAGACAAAGGCCTAGAGATTAGCTAGATAGTTGAGTTGTAGTCATTCTTTTATTTGTACAAGTTTATATTTTCTACAAATGTAAAACTTGTGATCAATGTAAGTTAAATTAATTTTGTGAATGAGTATTACTTGTGAATCTGATCTTTATGGCCGTGACAGCGTTCTACCGCCGACACTGCGGCGTAGGCTGGCTTGGACACGTCTTGTATCCGTTTTAAAAAAAAAAAAAAAAACGGGTGCGGGTCGTGACAATAAATAAGATCAGATTCCTATAGTTGTAATTTTCTCAGAAACACAATAAATAAATAGAATTTATTTATGGAAAACAACTTAAGAACTAAAACCAACAAATCATTAGCATTCAATACATAAGAAAACAACAATAAATAACACAGATTGAGCTTTGTGCACTACCAATGCACTTATCCCAATCAGAAAAAATAATTAAGCGAAGCATCATTGACATACGATAACTGGAGAATCATGCTAAATAAAATACAGCTGGACAATAAATGAAGAGAAGACGAAGGTACTATTCCGGAAGCCAGGTTACAATCCTTAAACCAAACAAGGACCGAGATTGTAACCCTTCGTCTGAACAGAACTTAGTCTCTGATCATTTATTGCTAAAGGTGCCAATCATTAAGGTGAAAATGAGAGAGTTCAATGATAAAAGTGACAATGACGAGTGCAATACGCTAGAGTGACCATAGAGTACAATCGTTATAGTAACAATCTGGAGTGACAATCATTCAATCATTCTAGTACAATCTTGCAATCAATCACTTCTAGATAATACTATACTGGACTAGACTCCATCCATGCAATCACGGCCAATCATTGCCTACGGCTTTCTACATTAACTAACTAGGGTTATCACAATCCTAGTTACTAGCAAGATGCAATGAGATGCTCCAAGTAGTCACAGGCCCTGCAGCTATCCAGGTTATCCAGGCGAACATTATAGTGACAATTTAGAGAGTATAATACATAAGAGTGACAATAGAGTTCAATCATTTAAGTGACAATGGTGGGTGCCCCACATAACAGTGGGCTGGAAATGTGCCCTACTCGTCGGCAGGCTACAAGTCCAAACATTTGCGACCGGGATAACGGGATCGCCTGTAACTGGAGAACATCTCTTCATGACTAGTGAATTATTCTAGTCGTTAACCTTAGTCCGTTTCAGTAGTTACTCCTGACCGTGGTACTCAGGAGTCCCCTCCTAGACATGATGCAAGACAGGACTGGATTATTTGTACAAGCACAATCGCCCACGGTGTCCATGTTACTTATACGGGCCAGGTCATGTCAGGTAGCCGTCGCAACAGCTGTTCAAGATATATCAGGTCAGGTTATCATGCCAAGTGTACTTGTCAGGAGTGCGCCACGGCGGGCCACTATCATGTCATGTCAGTTTATCATTCAATCGTGTCAATCAAGTTCAGGACAAAAGACGTAAGGATATAAAATGGACGTAAAATATACAATAAATGGGTTACAAGACATGGGCAAATAGTAATAAAATAATAGTACACAGGACTATTGGAGAGCCATGCGGCTCAGGGAGAACATGTATATGCGGCTCAGGAAGATCGGTCCATGCGGCTGGATCAATGCGGGTCAGAAATCGAGCCCATGTGGCTCAGGTAGATTAGGCTCATGCGGCCAAGAGTGAACTCTTATGCGGCCAGAAAATAATCTCTCATGCGGTCAGGATAGAGACTAGCTCATGCGATTGGGGAACAATATGCGGCAGGATCAACTCATGCGGCTGGGTAAGGACTAGTCCCCATGCGGCCAGACAAAAACAGGGCGCATGCTGCTCAGTCCAATGCGGCTGAAAATGGGCGGGTCTTCATGCGGCTAGGATTCAATCAAGGGTTTATGCGGCTAAAATAACCAATAAAGTCCATGCGGCCCGAGTTAAGTCAAATGCGGCTAAAATAATGGTCCTAAGTTATGCGGCTGGGATTGAAAGTTCATGCGGCCGAGGATTGAAAGCTCATGCGGCCGAGGATTAAACCTTTATGCGACTGAGGAGTTAGTCCCTGCGCCATAGGCCATGCGATTAAACAGTGCAGCAAGGCTTATGTGGCAGGAAGAAAACTTGCCGCATAAAGGCTATGCGGCTAAGTTCATGCGGCTGTGAACAGTTCTTCTTCTCTATCCTTCCGAAGAGAAGAACTCTTCAAGCCATGGCTCCCAAGCTCCATAAATCTTTCATCCAGAGTCCAAATCCGAACTTCCATAGGTCAAAATAGGGCAGAACGAAATGCTCTATAACATGGAACCATTAAAACTTGATAATAACAAGATTAAATAGATCAAAACCCAAGAAATCCAAAAATAGTATAAACTTAGATCTACGAGAATCTAGCCATAGAAAGTAGAAATGCCAAGTACTAAAGTAAGTTAAAAGGCTGTAAGGAAGAGAATGAAGCACTAAAATTGGAGTTCCTTCATGAAGCAAGTTGCACTTGCCTAGACCCCTCTCTTCCTTTGGTAGGTGAGGAGTAAATAAGGAAGAAGAAGAAGATTAATGAAGAGAGAGAAAGGAGAAGGGGTTAATAAATGGGGATGGTGGTGGTAGGTAGGGGGTTCACCCCTTGGTCCATGATGAACCAAGGCAAAACCAAGCCAAGCCGAACCAACCAAGTCAAGGCCAATAAACTCTCTCTTAGCAATTTAAACCAAATGAATCATGAAATAAACCAAGCCTCATTAATCCAAAATAAACCAATGAACCATTAAAACCATTTAAACTATCAATGCCAATAAAACCAAGCCAGTGCAAAATAAACCAAGATAACTAATCATGACTAAATAAAATATGGGTCCAAAACACGTATACGTACACTAAATACGTATCACGAATTTGGGACATTACATAATCTGTAAAGTTTCTGAGAGAATGTAAGCTAAGTATGGTATTGTATCAGAGAGATTTGAGAGCTTATAATTTGTTTCAATATATCAATAAAAGAGAATTTGTTTATGTTACCATTGTGTTTCAGTTCATATTCTGCAATATGTCCGTTGCTGCTTCAAATATCTACATTATGTTCCGCTACGCTATTGTATATCTTGTCTAAATTGTCATTGTACAGGTCTTGGCCTTGTGCAAGCACAACTTAGGTTTGCACGGCATCACGTCCAAGCGAGTACGAACGATTTCACAGAGTCTGAACATAGGACGAAATGACTCTGCAGGATCAGGACGTGACACTATAAGGCCACGTTTGGTTCACGAAATCAGGATCTTGGAAAGGAAAGCCATATATGCCAAAGGAAATGAGCATATAAGGAAAATGGTTTTCAAAGGAAAGAAAAATAGGGGAAAAAATTGATTCCCCTATCAACTACAAGGATTCACTTTCTCCCAATTTTCTGCATTTATTACAGAAATTTAGGACTAAACTATCATGATCAAAGATGTATTCTGACTATATCCATGACATTTTCGAACACCGGAAAGAAAAAAATTGATAAGAATTATAATTTTTCATAGGAAAGTGAAGAGCAAAGATTTGATTTGATTTCCTTTCTTTTCCTTTTCACAAAGTCTAAGACCATGTTTGGTCCGCGGAATCAGGTCCCTGGAACAAAAAAATTATTAATTTCGAGTGTTTGGATGCCAAAGAAAATAAGTAGGAAAGAAAATTGATTCTCAGGAGGAAGGGAAATAGAAGAAAAAAATAGTTTCTCCCACCAATCCAATGATTCACTTTCTCCGTCTAAAGATTCACATTTTTCCCCAATTATTTTTTGACATTTCTAAACATTAAAAAAATAATTAGAATTACAATTTCCAAAAAAAGAAGAACAAAAAGATTTTTTTTTTCCTTTTCTTTCAATGAGGCCAAAGGTGGACTTGAGAGCCTCCTCTGAGAGTTGAGAGTTATTTTGCATTGAACTATAGGATAAATTTACGTGGACCTGTTTTGTCTGCGCACTGTAATTTCTGGGTCTAAACAATTAAAGAATAGTTCAGTCCATTGGACTCCCACTTTGGTATATATAGAAATGAGAGAATGCTAGTGAATTACAATTCCATGAAAGTCCAATTCATTAATCAAACTACCACTTGAGAATTGTAACTTTATTTCTATGTGCTCAGGAGTCGGGACTCGCCTAAGACAAAAATCGAAATTGCATTTAATAAAAACAAGACTATTAGACTCCAAATTTGGAGAAATTATTGGGTGGTCCACGCTCACTACATAACAATGACAATGGTGAATAGTAAGTCCGACTACTAATTTCTTGACACTTGGCATAATCCATTATATTACTACATTTCACTTATTTTCTAGGTAAATTTTTTTATTGTTTTTGGGGAAAAAAAAATCTAATCATATGTCAAGTAAATTTTTATATATTTTATATATTTAATATAATTTTTAAAAAAAATTTATGCCAAATATTATGCCAAGTGTCAAAAAATTAGTGATCGGGTTCACCATTCACCCATTGTCATGTGGTAAACCTAGATCATACAATAATTTCTTCCAAATTTGTGCCCCTTTACATAAGAGGTTTAAGTGAAAGCCAACTTTATACTAATTGTGTTTATATATCATGTTATGTAACGAACCTAATTCTTTTGGTGGGTACCAAAATTTGTGTCCGGGACGGTTGTCCTGCCTCCCCTATGCCAAGGCAGATCCTACATGTGCTTGTACCCCATTAAGGTTTGTTTAATGTTTGTTTGTTAACAATGATTAGGTGTAATCTTTTTGGCTGGACGGCCGATTTCGGAATCGAACCGCAAAGGAGATGTAGACAGTGGATCTAAATGGCATGTAATATAGTATGCAGAAAGTTCCATATGTTACGTTGGGCATCTCAAAAAAGAAAAGAAAAAAAAAAGCCGGCTATTTTATCACTCATTAAGGGGCTGTTTGGTTTGAAGGAACTGCATTGAAACTGGGTGAAAAAAATTGAAACTCCGCTGAACTCGGATGAGTTCAGCTGTTTGGTTGTAGGAATGAAGCTCCTCTGATTTGCTTGATTTGATTATGGAGCAGTTCATGTCTCCCATATTTTGCTCCAGTTTCACTTTCCTTCAATTTTGCTTGAAACTCGTCGGATGTTCGGAGGAGTAAGAGAGAGAAAGAGAGAAACTTTTTTTTTTTAGAAAAGCTTGTGGTCACCCTCCTCTCGTCGGCGGCGGAGCTTGTGGTCACCCTCACTCTCGTGGATGACCGGAGAGAGAAGCGCGTGTGCGGTGAAGACGTCGGCGGCGGCGAGAGAGGCCGTGGCGGGAGATCGAACTCCATGAGGTCACAGCGACGTCCACCTCCGCGAGCAGCGTCTCCCCGGGTGGAGCCGCCGCGTGCACTGCGAGGAGGGTCTCCGGTTGGGGGTTTTCTGGAGAGAAGTTCAAAAGAGAGTTGGAAAAAAAAAGAAGTTTCCTGAAATGGAGAAATGTTCCCGGGAGAAAAAAGAGGTGATGCTCTCCATGGGATCAGGACCACATGTAAAGAAGTCTCCAGAAATGTTTTATTATGGGAATTAATATAATTAGGATATGTTCAACTATAGTAATGCATTTAAAATGGATTTAAAAGATTCTTTAATTGTTAATTCAATAAAAAAACTTAATTACAATTCATCGGTTTAATTTTGATAATTTATTTAATTATGATAATATATATATATATATATATATATATATATATATATATATATATATATATATATATATATATATATATATATATATATATATATATATATATAGGGTCGTTCTACCATACATCCCCTGGAAAAGGATGTATCGATACATCCAAAATTTGGACCGTTGGATGTTGATCCAATGGTTCAGATTGAATAATAGTGTAGAAACATCATTTAATGCTGATTTAGACTTTTGACCTGTTGGTAACTTGCTTTAGCAGGTCATTCTTTACTTTAATTTTTTCAATGAACACCCTAAATTAACTCATATTTACTCTCTTTTTCGTACATCCAATTTAATATTTCGTAATTTTTTTTGGTTACAGGCCGTCGTGGTGGTGGTGTTGGTGGTTGTGGTGGAAAGAGAAACGGAGATGAAGAAGGAAATAAGAATCGGTCCGGATCGCGTCGAACGTCGTCGAGCCCTCCTAGAACAACGAGGAGTACCAGCTGCGCCGAGAAGAATCGGTCCGGTTCACGTCGGACGTCGTCGAAATCTCCTCGAACAAGAAGAAGTACCAGCGGCGCCGCTCTAATTTTACTGTCCATGCCATTGTCAGAAATCTTATTTTTTATCTAATAATTTTATATTTTGTTTATAAATCTACATGTCATGGTGGTGGTGGTGAACTGAGGAAACCTGCTTCTCAGGTCGGACGGATCATCTGCTCACATATTTAAAAAAAAATCTGTATTGATCGGACAAAATATTTTTTACTTTTCTAATGATAATATTTTCGAAGAGAATATTTTTTTTGGAGAATGGCCATTCTCTTTGCTTTTAACACGACGAATGGACGGAGAATGGCCATTCTCTTTGCTTTTAACACGGCTAATGGACGGAGAATGACCGTTCTCTTTGCTTTTAACACGGAGAATGGCCATTCTCAAGGAGAATGGCCATTCTCCGTCCTTTGAAAACGGAGAATGGACACTCTCTGTGCTTTTAACAAAGTATGGTACATTTAGGACTGAAAATGTTCAAGTATCTCATATTTTTTTCACCAAATATTTACAATATTTTAATATCATTTACCATAGTACATTCATTTAATATTAAATCATTTTCAAGAAAATCCGAATATCATTTTATCAGGCTTCCACTGTATGGCTGCACAAAATTTCTTACGAGTGTTTGAATATAATTAACCTACTATCAAAGAAAATTTTTCTTACATTACATTATGCATTACACTGGCATCGACTTCATACTGATGGCATCGATGTACTGATAGCAATAACAAATGATGAACCGGCATGATTACAATTATGCTTCAGCAATAACAAGGGATGAACAGGCAGGATTACAATTTTGCTTCAGCAATAACAAGGGATGAACAGGCACTGGCATCGAATTCATACTGATGGCATCGATGTAATGATTTTTTACAGAAAGCAAAACACATTACAATCAAATAAAGTTTTAGTGATCCCAGGAATGCATCCGTAATGAGGCCACCTGTAAATCCTAGGAATGCACCCAGGACTCATGAAATCTGTGATGGGCATCTGCAAATCAAAGGAATACACCAAAATATCAGTAACATCTATGAAGGCCAACTGCCAACCAAATAAACGCTTCAACCAAAAAATCATAATCAAATTAAGTATACTTCATTCCAAGTCCAATAAACTGCATAATTCACGTTACAGTAATCTGCCCAATCCACGTTAGTAATTCAACATAGAACCTGCATAATTCACAATACAATAATTCAAATAAATATCAGACCTACTCTAAATTCAAGACCATATTACATTTTTAAAATAAATTACGAACTATACACTTAGTATAAGCGAAAAGTTTAGTCTTACAATATTTCAAACACAAAATTTAGTTTGACCGCCATGACCAACAAATATTCAAACCATATTACAAGTCAAATATTACTTCCAAATTGAAATAAAAGATTCAAAACTCAAAAGATGAATCTTCATAGCCATCTCCATCTTCTTCTTCTTGTTTTTTTTTCTTCTTCTTCTTCTTTCTCAAAATATCCTTCACCTACACCTTGAGGGACGGATTAAGAAAAATTATAGTCAGTATGGACTCACTGTATATGTAAAAATGACATCCAGAAACATAAATAGAAGTATCAAAGTGATGGCTAGCATTAAAGTGTCAATGTGCACAATGTGTATTTTTACATAAGAGTTTAGGCTAGCCCCATTTACCTTCTTCACGAGGGAAGGAAAATCTTATTCTTGGTCAGCAAATTCAACCTCTATCTGGTTAATCTCCTTGTGCCTCCATCTCTTTTAACTTTTCTTTGAGTTCTTCATTCTGCGCAAGAATATTAGAATGATGTCTTCTCAAATCCTCCAGTTCATGCACAGAGCCCTCCATCACAACGTTGACTTCACGTTGTTGCGCTTCTTCTGCCTTGAGCTCTTTCAGCTTTTCTTTGAGTATGGCATTCTCAAGGTTGGCTGCACGTAACTGCGCTCCTTGTGCCTCCATCTCTTTCAACTTTTCTTTGAGTTCTTCATTCTGTGCAAGAATATCAGAATGATGTCTTCTCAAATCCTCCAATTCCTTTGCTGAGTCGTCCATCACAGCACCCATTTCATGATGCTGTGGTATCCGTTGTTCATCAAAATTATCTCCACCTGCTTCTTGGTGTTCTTCCTCTCCCTCTTTTTCAACTTCTTCTATAGGTGGCTTATCTTCTTTGTGCCCTTCTTCTTCCCCAACAGGTATAACCAGATCTTCAAATATCATCTTCGATCTCATTTTGTTGTGATATTCAGCCTTGAGGAAGTTTGAGATTTCGTACCCATTCCATGTGAAAAATCTTGGGTAATCAGAAATTGCGGCTAACTTCCTTTCCACAAATTTACTATGTTCTGCAAACCAATAGAGGAAGTATATTATGCAACCTTCCAATTTGTGGAAAGCCATTGAGTAATCCCCCTGTTCAGTTTTGCTTCTACTCCTCTTTATGCTATCCATTACATATGCCAGGATTAACCTTGGCCAGCATATACTGTTGATGACGTCCACACTGTCTACCAAGGTCAAGAATCTGTATGGCAAATTTGAACCGCCAGACTTTGTGAAGAATACTGTTTGGCACAAGTGAAAGATTATTAGCTTGGCCAAATCATCTGGATTAACAGCGTTATCTCCGCTACGAAGCCGTCGTAACAATTCAAAGAACTTGTCTCTCACTTCCTTATTCATGACATCTGAGTGTTTGTCCTTGGTATTAGCCAGCAATCTTGTGAAGTGATCTCTACACAGGCTCAATGATGCTGGTGGTATGGGCTGCTGTTGTTTTTTCTTTATCAATCTTCTGTAAGAAACATCATCATCGCTTTCTTTATTCAGCGGTAGACCGAATATGACTGCCATATCCTCGACGCTTGACGCGATTTTAAAAGTGGTGCTCAATTCAAAGCACCCGACGCCATCTTCTTCTTCTGTGTAACTTGCAATTAAATTCTCAAGCCCTTCCGTTACCTTGGCCACTTCGGAGACGTGGACTCTGTTTTGGTAGAAAATCTCGACAAAATTCCAGAAACCGGTATTCTTCAAGGAACCAATAACTGGCTCAGGTAAACGGCCAACATCTTTATTGACCTCCTCCATAAGATTTAGCATTGGCTTGAAGGTAGAACGAAAAAGTCTTTAATCCTTATTCCTGATAGATTTTTTTTCTACAAAACAAAAAAAAAACAAAAAATTAGGTCGGAGAATGGTCATTCTTATGGATTTGAACACTGGGAACGACATTCTACGTGTATACTAACACGAGAATGTCATTCTCCGTTTCAAATGACACGGAGAGTGTCATTCTCCATTTAAAATAAAACGGAGTATGAACATTCTAATGTGTTTTAAAACTGGGAATGTTATTCTCCGTTACAAGTTAGACGGAGAATTTCATTCTCCGTTCCAAATTAAACGGCGAATAGAATTTAACATTCAAATGCATTTTATGACAGAGAATGTCATTTTTCTTGTAATATATACAGAATTTACGAACATAAAATCAAAGTTATACCTTCTGTTTGCACTTTTTCTTGCACTTCTTTTTGTTTAGCAACTTTTTTCTTTTTCTTTTGTACAACTTTCTTAGAATAGGGTCTCGGTTGTTCTCCGTCTATCGCTTTTGGATTTTCTGTAACTGGTGCATCTTCTCTAATTGGTGATGCTGTCGGTGATGATTCTGCCGCTGATGCCGACATGGTGTGAAGATTGCGAATGGGGAGGAAGGTTTGAAGATTTTGGAGGAGAATGACCTAGGTTTGAGTACAGAGTGGAGTATGGAAGAAGAGGAAGAATCGAAACAGTTTTGTTTTTTCTTTTCTTTTTGTAATAAAAGGGTTCGGGGGTGTTTTGAATTAATTAGAAGGGCAAAAATGTCATTCGATGGAAGGGCAATAGACTCCTTTCTGCTTAATTATATTAATTTGAAGGACAAAAATGATTCTGCTTAATAAAAAAGAATCGAAGCCGTTTGGCAAAAATGTCATTACAACTCAACAAAATAAATGAACATAATACATTAGGGGTTTCCATACATTAGATATAAAAGAAGAAGAAAAAAAATCATTGTCTTCCATATTCAATCATTTCAGATTGGACTTCTTTTAGATCTTCATTGTGCTCTGAAGTTGTAATCCATTCAGCAGCTTTGCGTCTTTCCATTCCCGCATCAAACTACATATAACAAACATAACATCAAAAATATTGCTCTAAAAAGTTGAAGTTTTTGACGACATATTTTTAGACTTACATCGAGAGAACGGTAGTCTAGACTACATCGGTCTTTCATGAATGCAATTACAAAAATTCCACAATCAACAGAATTGCCTTGGCGGGGAACATAAGAAGGACGTTTTATTGCAAAAGTAGAAAAGCTGAACCTAGCATATCTGAACTTCAAAATCTCTTCTTCGAGAAAGAGATCCAAATTTGAAAACTACAATTACCAGAATACAATATGTATTAGTATACCGCGTATCTTGTACCCAATTCATAAAAATTGATGAATATGAGCTTACTATTTCTTTTATGACTGTTTTGTTTGAATCGGATCATCTTTAGATGCAAGTGAGTCCCAAATTTCAACAGTCCTTTTTTTAACCAGAACTCTTGCAAGAGTATAGTATTCGTCCAAATGAATGGGTATGTATATCTGAATCATGATTAATTAGGTAAAACAAATTTGTAAATTTTCAGAAAATTAGGATTAATATTTAAACAGAAATACATTAATACCTCGTTACAAGTGCTTAAAGATCCCATATAATCCTGAAAATATTTGTACTTCTTCCATATTTGATGAAGCTTTTTGTCGGATGGAGGTAACGTTTCTTTCTACATACACATCAACTAATACATTACGAAGGACAAACAAACGAGAAAATTGTTAATGTATATGCATTGAAGAATAAAATGCTCACTCACCGATATCTTTATTGGTAAAAACCATACATTAGCTTTATTGGAGGTTATTTTTCGTTCCTCCGCGGTAAGAAGAGCAGAGACAATGCCTACAATCTGAATAAATTATTAAAAATGTCAGCGATGTAATCGAAGTAAACATAGATGGCAACTAAGAAGAAATATATTATCTATACATATCCCATTTTTAATTCTCGTTAAAGGAGCTAAGGACTTCATCTCAGCCCGAGACGCATAGATTTTGTTGCAAGATGATATTTTTTCTCTAAGAAAAGAAACAAATAAATTATGAGAAAAAAACTGTTGGAATTAAATCAAAACTCATATTACTTACTCGTCAGGTCTATCATCGGCAAAAATATAGTCGTAATAACTCGAAGAACCACTAGTACAATTGCTAGGCTTCGAGTTTGAACCCCGTATTAAATTTTTTGATGGTGTGACCGGATGTAAATTTCCACGCATTCTTTTAGAAGAACTGCTAAAGTCAGTTTCTTCTGTAGGGGACAATGCGAGCATTCGGTCCAATGCTTTACTACGAGACTGTAGCTCCACGTCCTCCTCATCGGAAGAAGATTCAACGAAAACCACCTTCACATTATTAAATGCTCCAGATGAAGATACCTTCTTCAAAGCTGAAGATTCTTTAATCTTCTCAAAACGTCGAGATAAATTCATTTGTTCAATTTCTAATGAACAAAGCTTAGATTTGATCTTTACAACATCAGCTAAAATCGTCGACAGATGTTCTTCAATCTTGCGCAACATACGCGGAATGAAGGTTTCATTTGGAGCTGGCAACCAATCTTCTACGTCTTCTACATTTCCCACCACACGAGTAGACATTTTGAGAACAAGAAAACTATTCTATGTATTTCAGAATGAATAATAGTACTATGAAACAAGAAAACTATTGTATATATAGCAAGAGAGAAGTACAAAAAGTGAGGAAGATGAAAAGACAAATAAATTTCGAGACTAGCAAACAATCTACTAGCCGTTTGATTGAGGAGGGCTCGAAGAAGAATCTACTAGCCGTTTGATTGAGGAGGGCTCGAGGAAGATTCTACTAGCCGTTTGAAAAATACAAAAGGTTATCATGATCAACTTCAATTAAGGAACTCTATAAGAGGTTTAATTCCGCATGATTGAAGAACTCGACGAAGTCCGCCGCGAACCAGAACTTCTTCTTCTTTCCTTCTTCATCTCCGTTTCTCCTTCCACCACCACCACCATGGCCTGTAGCTTTATAACAAAAATATTAAATTGTTAGATGAAATAAAAAACCTAATTACGGAAAGATTACTAAATCAAAATCAAACAGAACACAAATTCATAGAAAATATGAAATTAAAGATGAAAGTGTCACAGAAGCAATACCATAATTTTACAACAACTAAGCAGACTCTGCTAAGCAATAACTAAAATTAGGGATTGTGTCCTCCTTGGATTTAATTTACACAAAGAAGAGATTTGAGAGAACGAGCTTTTGTCGGCTTCCTAAATATACCATTCTCCGTCCTAATTGTACCATTCTCCGTCCATTCGCCGTATTAAAAGCAAAGAGAATGGCCATTCTCCGTGCTAAAAGCAAAGAGAATGGCCATTCTCCGTCCATTCGCCATATTCACCGTCCATTCGCCGTATTAAAAGCAAAGAGAATGGCCATTCGCCGTATTCTCCGTCCATTCTCCGTCCTAAATGTACCATTCTCCGTCCATTCGCCGTATTAAAAGCAAAGAGAATGGCCATTCTCCGTGTTAAAAGCAAAGAGAATGACCATTCTCCGTCCAAAAAAATATTCTCTTCGAAAATATTATCATTAGAAAAGTAAAAAAATAATCCGCCCGACCTCAGAAGCAGGTTTCCTCAGTTCACCACCACCACCATGATATGTAGCTTTATTAACAAAATATTAAATTGTTAAATGAAAAATAAAATTTCTGACAATGGCATGGGCAGCAAAATTAGAGCGGCGCCGCTGGTACTTCTCCTTGTTCGAGGAGGTCTCGACAACGTCCGACGCGAAGCGGACCGATTCTTCTCGGCGCAGCTGGTACTCCTCGTTGTTCTAGGAGGGCTCGACGACGTTCGACGTGATCCGAACCGATTCTTATTTCCTTCTTCATCTCCGTTTCTCTTTCTACCACCACCACCACCACCACTACCATGGCCTGTAACCAAAAAAAATTAAGGTTCAGATTAAATTAGATGGACTTTTGAGAGAGTAAATATGAGTTAATTTAGGGTGTTTATTAAAAAAATTAAGCAGGTTTCCTCAGTTCACCACCACCACCATGACATGTAGCTTTATTAACAAAATATTAAATTGTTAAATGAAAAATAAAATTTCTGACAATGGCATGGGCAGTAAAATTAGAGCGGCACCGCTGGTACTTCTTCTTGTTCGAGGAGGTCTCGATGACGTCCGACGCAAAGCAGACCGATTCTTCTCGGCGCAGCTGGTACTCCTCGTTGTTCTAGGAGGGCTCGACGACGTTCGACGCGATCCGAACCGATTCTTATTTCCTTCTTCATCTCCGTTTCTCTTTCCACCACCACCACCACCACCACCACCACTACCATGGCCTGTAACCAAAAAAAATTAAGGTTCAGATTAAATTGGATGGACTTTTGAGAGAGTAAATATGAGTTAATTTAGGGTGTTCATTGAAAAAATTAAAGTGAAGAATGACCTGCTAAAGCAAGTTACCAACAGGTCAAAAGTCTAAATCAGCATTAAATGATGTATCCTGCATTATTTAATCTGAATTTAATCTAGACCGTTGGATGAACATCCAACGGTCCATATTTGGGATGTATCGATACATCCCAAAAGGGTGGATGTATTGTAGAATTTTCCATATATATATATATATATATATTTTATATATATATATATATATTTTATATATATATATATATATATATATATATATATATATATATATATATATATATATATATATATATAACTAATTTTGTGTCATTTAATTGTGTAAAAGAAAATTTAATATTTATTAATTAAATGAGAACTATTTTTTGAAGCAAAATGTGGATAACCATACCTATGTATACCATATCTTCCATCAACATATACTTTTATCAACATCCACTTTCAACAACCATCCAAACAACCGAACTCCTTTTTTTCTCCACTTTTAACAACCATCCAAACAACCAATCATTTTTTTTCCACTTTCAGGAGACAAAAAATACTCTATCCAAACACATTTTTGAAAGTGTCACTTGCTGCAAGTGCATTGTAACTCAACATGATGTAAGTGTACTTTTACACTTTTAAAGAGTTGCTTCAAACCAAACAGGCCCTAAACTGGAGTCTTATTTATATTCACAAATCAGGCTAACCCTCTCTTTCTCTTTCAGTAGATATTGACCTGCATATATATATAACCTTGAATATTCTTACAAAACGGAGACGAGGAATTGATGAAAAGTAGATTTTGCCTTCTTTTATGAATGGGACACATCTTAGTATCTAGAATCTCCTTACGAAGGGTCCACAATTGCCAGAATCCAAATCGTGATAGGCTTTGACCGTTAGCATTGAAGTGAACTTATTAGTAGGTAAGCGGAATGGAACTTTGTTTGAAGAAATTGACTACCATTTATGTGCTAACAGACAGATTGGTAACGCTAGCAGTAGATTGCATTCAAATATTTTTAAAAAGAGAGCAACTTATCAATTGTTATTTCTTTGAACGGAAGAGTACTAGTCACGTTTCGGTTCTGTAGAATCGATTGTCTTCGCATATATGTGATGTCATGTGAGTCTAAGTTGTGTTCGCACAAAAAAGCACCGAGACAACCGATTTGAACAACTAAGTGGCAGAGTTTTTGCACAAAAGTCCACAAGCGAAAAAGTTGAATTGACACACGACATATAGAAACGAAGTCATCTTTATTGATATTGCAACAGAATTACAAAGGCTCGAAGTCAGGTTATAATCATTGAGCTCTCTCTCTCAATATAATAACTCATGCCTTGAGTCTTACTACTTAAGAACGATTACAATAGGTGATGTCCATACATTATGTCCCTCATACAAACGAAGTCTTCAATGCAGACGCACGTATCAAATCGCCAAAAAATCCACGTCTTGACGACGTCCAAGCAAGCTCCGCACCGAACGAGTTATTTCTTGCACCTTGCAAACAATCTGGTGGAGTATCAGTGTAATGACCCGCTCCGCACGGCGCATTACGCTGAGACGTTGACTCAAAGAGTCGCGTTGACCGAATGAAATATATCGATGTGAATCGATACGAAGAGTTACGTTGTCCCGAGCAATGCATCGAACTAAGTCGATGCGAAGAGTTGCATCGTCCCAAAGAAATGCATCGAGTTGAATCAATGCAAAGCGCCGCATTGCCCCAAAGGATAAGTGGGTTGAGACGGATCGAAGATTCTAAGAAATCGAATCGACCAAGGCGCAAGTCCGAATCGATGCAAGTATTGATTTTAGTTGGTTTCATGTACAGGCTATCCGTTTACGCTGAAATATTAGAGGTCGATATTTTGCCTCATTCGCAGCAGGTCCGCAAAACCCAAATCACCGCCTTGCAACGGACTGGGACTTGGGCACGGTAGGCCGAAATCGACCAAGTAGTTTAATAAAACAAAAAGTGTCCGAATGGCTAAGTCAAGAGAGTTGGCCGTGCAATGAAGTTACGAAATTGAGCCGCATCGGCTCGGCGAAACGACAAGGCGTATCGGCTCAAGGTAGAAGGATTGACTCTTCTTTTTACTCCTTCATGCCTAAGTCAGAATGTATCATTGTATGCTAAGTTAACCTATCGACTCCACGGGCGTGGTCCGAACGGAAGATAAATCATAATGTGTGTCGAACACTAGCTAGAACAATTGAAATGAAACGTGCATCAAATGTACGAGTCCCTATGGAACATTGGATATCACAAAGGCGAACGCCTCGGTGCGCAAGCCGCAAAACATAGGATAACTGTATTCGGCGAGTGCCTTCGTGCACGAGCCATTCCGTGCCTTCGCGCACGATTTAGAAAGATTAGCACATTGAAAGACAATAGGCGAGCATCCTAGCGTGCAAGCCACGAACATTGAACAGTAAGTCATAGAACATGAAAATACGACTTCGATGCGTGCACCAAGTGCACGACGCGAGAGAAAAGATGATAAATATGTCGAAACGTGCCTACGTGCACAAGATCATAAAAGATGGCTTCCTTGCGAAAGAATACAGTTGTGGCATGAATGTGACGGATTGTCAGATATGACATGATGCCTCGAAAGGTGTTCGGGACCTTCGGGTCGTTCGGTTGACGAACATTGAGTTGCGACATGATGCCATCGAATATTGAAACAAAGTATAAAATCTAAGAACATAGAAAGTAAATGGAAAAAATATGAGATGATGAAGTCTGAGTCTCGGACTCAAGACTATATTTGGTTGTTTGAATAATAGTGCGTTGCATGGTCGAATGGAAAAGACTTGAGATAATTGAGATAATAGCCCGTGCACGGGTGTTCCCTCGAACGGTTAAGTGCCGGGGCGTCGGAACCGTTTGGCCTAGGAGGGACGTTGATCTTTGATAGGCGCACATACGTAAGACGATTAGCGACCGCTTAGCGAGATGTGAAAAGCTGCAAATGATCGTATGCAACGGTAGATCTCCGTAATTGGGACAACAACCAACTACGAGAGGCGTCGGGCTACCCAATTCGGGAAAGAAAGAATAGAAAGAGTGTCACGCCCCAGAACCAGAATACTGGAGAGCGGGGGCAGACATAGCCAGCTACGTATAACGGAATGGGATCCACACCGCTATACGGTCACGGCTGTCTAGATATATGAGGGTTTCACTACAATCCATCAGTCTCTTAAGGTCATAAAATAGCCTATTGTCTCAATCTCAACCAACTAATAATAGTTACAAGATATCAGACCACCAAATACACAATAGTAAGGCGTCCCATACATTATATATTCGGGATGATCATGAAGCTAGTCGTTACAAAATGTGAGGACTAGCAAGAGTTCAGTCATACATGATCAACCCCCGGGGCTTGTCAATCATGTTACAGCCCGTAGGCGGATAGTAAGTAAGTACAATCGAGCTAATACTTGCTCGTCGGCTAAACGCCTCAAAAGAATAATTTACAATATTACAGTGGAAGAACAAAAGAAACCCACTCGATGCCCTGGTTATGCCTGGTGACCACCATCGGGCTAGAAAGTAGGGAGATCCTTTGGTGCTGCTCCGGTATCTGGCCATACAAAACCAGCTGGGTCAGACCCCAGAAAGAGCAAGTGCCACAAAGGAGGCTTCACTTAATAACTAAAACCAACAAATCATTAGCATTCAACATGTAAGAAAACAATAAGTAACACAGATTGAGGTTTGTATACTACCAATGCACTTGCCCCAATCAGAGAAAATAATTAAGAGAAGTATCATTGACATAAGATAACTGGAGAATCATGATAAATAAAATATAGCTGGACAATATATGAAGAGAAGACGAATGTACTATTCCGGAAGCCAGGTTACAATCCTTAAACCAAACAAGGACCGAGATTGTAACCCTTCGCCTGAACAGAACTTAGTCTCTGATCATTTATTGCTAAAGAAGCCAATCATTAAGGTGAAAAGGAGAGAGTACAATGATAAAAGTGACAATGAAGAGTGCAATATGCTAGAGTACAATCGTTATAGTAACAATCTGGAGTGACAATCATTATAGTGACAATCTGGAGTGACAATCATTCAATCATTCTGGTACAATCTTGCAATCAATCACTTCTAGACAATACCATACTGGACTAGACTCCATCCAATCAATCACGGCCAATCATTGCCTACGGCTTTCTACATTAACTAGCTAGGGTTATCACAATCCTAGTTACTAGCAAGATGCAATGAGATGCTCCAAGTAGTCACAGGCCCTACAGCTATCCAGGTTATCCAGGCAGTCATTATAGTGACAATTTAGAGAGTACAATACATTAGAGTGATAATAGAGTTCAATCATTTAAAGTGACAATCAAGAGTGCCCTACATGACAGTGGGCTGGAAATGTGCCCTACTCGTCGGCAGGCTACAAGTCTAAACATTTGCGGCCGGGATAACGGGATCGCCTGTAACTGGGGAACATCTCTTCATGTCTAGTAAATTATACTAGTCATTAATCTTAGTCCATTTCAGTAGGTACTCCTGACCGTGGTACTCAGGAGTCCCCTCCTAGACATGATGCAAGACAGGACTGGATTATTTGTACAAGCACAATCGCCCACGGTGTCCAGGTTACTTATACAAGTCAGGTCATGTCAGGTAGCCGTCGTAACAACTTATCAAGATATATCAGGTCAGGTTATCAAGCCAAGTGTACTTGTCAGGAGTGCACCACGGCGGGCCACTATCATGTCATGTCAGGTTAGTCATGTCAGGAGTGCACCACTACGGGTCACTGTCAGGTCATGCTCAATTATCATGTCCAAACATATCAAGCAAATTCGTGATTATCAATTTCATAAAAAAAGGCGTAAGGATATAAAATGGACGTAAAAATATCTAATAAAATATCAATATCCAGGGCTATAGAAGAGCCATGCGGCTAAAGCATATGCGGTCAGGATGGATCTCATGCGGCTGGGAAGGGAACAGCCCATGCGGCTGGATATAGAAGGAGGTGCATGCGGCTTATAGAAGCCCATGCGGCTGGGTCAACATGGCTGCTTATGCGGCAGGGAGTGAAGGGTGCATATGCGGCTAATAAGGGACTCAACCTCATGCGGCCAAGAGAAGGGCAAGACACATGCGGCTCAATTAGGTGAGCGCATGTGGTTCAGTAGAAGCCCATGCGGCTCAGGAAATAAAAGGATGCATATGCGGCTGGGATTAATCAGGGTCATGCGGCCCGGATTAAGAAGCCCATGCGGCCAGATCTGGGGGGGTTCTCATGCGGCTCGAGGATTAGGGCCTATGCGGCTCGGGGATCCAGACAGTCATGTGGCTGAGAGGACTCGAGTCCTCATGCGACAGCAAGTGACTGGGGTCTATGCGGCTCGCGGGGAAAAGTTTATGCGGCTGAGAGAGCACTTGCCGCATGAATTATTCATGCGGTCAAGTCAAGCCCATACGGCCAGGACTGTCGTATGAAGGCTCATGCGGCTTAGTATCACTTGCCGCATGAAGTATTCATGCGGTCAAGTCTAGCACTGTTCTTCTTCTCCAAGCTTCCGAGAAGAAGAACACCAAGAATCCATGCTTCCAAGCTCCATAAAATCTTCATCCGGAGTCCAAATCCGAACTTCTATAGGTCAAAATAGGGTAGAACGAGATGCTCTACAACATGGAACCATCAAAACTTAAAAATAATAACGCTAAATAGATCAAAACCCAAGAACTTCAAAAAATAAAATAAACTTGAATCTACAAGAATCTAGCCATGGAAATAGAAAATGCCAAGTACTAAAGAGTATTAGAATGCTGCAAGTAAGAGAATGGAACAATAAAATTCGGGTTCCTCCATGAAGCAAGATGCACTTGCCTAGCTCTCTCTCTCTCTTGGTAGGTGCAGGAGTTAATGGTGGAGAAGAAGAAGATATTAATGAAGAGAGAGAAGGAGAAAGGGTAATAAATACTATGGGTTGTGGTAGGTAGGGGGTTCACCCTTTGGTTCTTGATGAACCAAGGCAACCAAGCCTAGCCGAACCAAACTAACCCCAGGAATAAACTAAGCCAAGATAAACCAAGGTGAACCAAGTCACGGCCAATAAACTCCCTCTCTCTCTATCTAGCAATTTAAACCAAATGAATCATGAAATAAACCAAGCCTCACTAATCCAAAATAAACCAATGAACCATTAAAACCATTTAAACTATCAATGCCAATAAAACCAAGCCAATGCAAAATAAACCAAGATAATTATTCATGAATAAAATATGGGTCCAAAACACGTATACGTACACTAAATACGTATCACGAATTTGGGACATTATATCCTACCCACCTTAAAAGAATTTCGTCCTCGAAATTTAATCAAGAGGCTAGAGATGTAAGGGAAAGCTATTCTATCATAGGCAATCTACCACTACCAATCAATCATATAATCATTCATGCAAGTAAGGATTCGAAGCGTAAGGCATAAGAAATATATTACACCTTACGAGTCAAGCCGATTGGGATAATGTGATCGGATATCATCCTCACACTCCCACGTTTGACTCTTCCAAGGAGCGATGAACTCAAGCAAACACGAACTAAACTAATAGTCTTGCGCTCGAGGTCTCCCCCTTTGGTCAAATATGGACACGGGCCTATCCTCATACGAAAAGGTTGGTACCAATAACCAGTTTCGAATGACCTAGGATATGGCTCGGGTCCGGGATGTTCCGTCGCAAATAGGAAACATGAAATACGTCATGCACCCCGCATAATGACGGTAGAAAAGCAAGATGAGAGGACACATATACCTCTCGGCCGATTCTGAACCTGAGCCTGGGCTAGGACAAACTGCCGCGGGTTCTGTTGCTGGAAAGTCTGGGCCTGAGTTGGCAATGGCCTCGGGAACGGGAACTGCTGTTGCTGGTGAACTGGAGCTGGTGCTGGTGCTGGTCCCATAACCGAAGGACTAGATACTATCGATGCTGAATCAACTCTGAATGGGCAGGACCCCACCCTATGGTCCGGTGCTCCACACAATAAACACAATCCCAACGCCTTGCAACACTCCGCTTCCACGTGTCCAGGCTTCCCACAATAAGAACAGCCCACGACGGAGGACTGCGCTTGCTTCTGTTTCTGCTGAGAGTACGTCGGGGTTGAGTGCTGAACCGACGTCACTGAGGCCGCTTGCCTCGGAGCTCCGATAGTCAAACCCTGGCTGCCGGGGCTGGAACTGAAGACTGATTCATTTGACTATGGGACCGCTTCCGACCTCCGGTCCTGTCCACTATTCTCTGGGAGGTATACTCGTGCCTCCTTGCTGCTCGCAACACCGCATCATAGGTCTGATGCTCGAACTGTTCTACTGCCAATATAATCTCCAGGTGAAGTCCCTGCTGGAACCTCTGCGCTCTGTCAAACTCGGTTGCCACCAAGGTGGAAGCAAACCGATCGAGTCTAGAAAACTCGGCCGTATAACCGTCGACCGTCCTTCCCATCTGCTTAAGGTTACTGAACCTAGTCTGCAAGTCATATCGAGCCACTGCATCATAATACTTGGTCTGGAACTTCTCGTTGAACACTGCCCAGGAGACAGGTATTGCCAATCCCACTGCTTGCGCGGCCCACCAACTGCGGGCTAGATCCAATAACTGTAGGCGCACCACAGCCACCTTCTCGTCTTCTGGAATCTTTGCGGCTTCGAGAATCACCTCTGTATCCTGTAGCCAAGCATCGACAGCAATGGCATCCTCGCTGCCATCGAAGAAGGGAGGGTTCAGGCGCTTGAAACTATTGACCGCACTGTTTCCTCGAGGACCACTTCTATTCAGAGCATCTTGTACTACTTGATGTAGGGCATCTCCCTGGCGATCTTGGGACGCAAGCAACTCACGGATGAGTCCTACCAAGCCTCCATCCTCTGACCCTGCTGGCTGGACGGGCTGAACTGGCGGTACTGGTTCTCCAGGAGGCACGGCTCGGGAGGCTGCTGCTGAGTGCTGGGCCTGATCTTCTGGTTGCTGCTGGTCCACGGGAGGTGATCTGCCTTGCTGATCAGCAGGTCCAGGTTCAATGCCGCTGAAGAAGACGACATGGGAACAATAAGGAAGGACCAGGACAGATCAACGATTACAAGCATGTGATCAGGACAAGAATTTCAGGAATCAAGAGGATACGAGCAGAGATCAAGGACGAGTACTGATTGAGACATCTATCCGGTAAACCCTCACACATCTTGATTTACAAGACCTGCATGGGCCACCACTTAAACCATGTCACGCCCCAGAACCAGAATACTGGAGAGCGGGGGCAGACATAGCCAGCTACGTATAACGGAATGGGATCCACACCGCTATACGGTCACGGCTGTCTAGATATGTGAGGGTTTCACTACAATCCATCAGTCTCTTAAGGTCATAAAATAGTCTATTGTCTCAATTTCAACCAACTAATAATAGTTACAAGATATCAGACCACCAAATACACAATAGTAAGGCATCCCATACATTATATATTCGGGATGATCATGAAGCTAGTCGTTACAAAATGTGAGGACTAGCAAGAGTTCAGTCATACATGATCAACCCCCAGGGCTTGTCAATCATGTTACAGCCCGTAGGCGGATAAGTAAGTACAATCGAGCTAACACTTGCTCGTCGGCTAAATGCCTCAAAAGAATAATTTACAATATTACAGTGGGAGAACAAAAGAAACCCACTCGATGCCCTGGTTACGCTTGGTGACCACCATCGGGCTGGAAAGTAGGAAGATCCTTTGGTGCTGCTCCGGTATCTGGCCATACAAAACCAGCTGGGTCAGACCCCAGAAAGAGCAAGTGCCACAAAGGAGGCTTCACTTAAGAACTAAAACCAACAAATCATTAGCATTCAACATGTAAGAAAATAATAAGTAACACAGATTGAGGTTTGTATACTACCAATGCACTTGCCCCAATCAGAGAAAATAATTAAGAGAAGTATCATTGACATAAGATAACTGGAGAATCATGCTAAATAAAATATAGCTGGACAATATATGAAGAGAAGACGAATGTACTATTCCGGAAGCCAGGTTACAATCCTTAAACCAAACAAGAACCGAGATTGTAACCCTTCGCCTGAACAGAACTTAGTCTCTGATCATTTATTGCTAAAGAAGCCAATTATTAAGGTGAAAAGGAGAGAGTACAATGACAAAAGTGACAATGAAGAGTGCAATATGCTAGAGTACAATCGTTATAGTAACAATCTGGAGTGACAATCATTATAGTGACAATTTGGAGTGACAATCATTCAATCATTCTGGTATAATCTTGCAATCAATCACTTCTAGACAATACCATACTGGACTAGACTCCATCCAATCAATCACGGCCAATTATTGCCTACGGCTTTCTACATTAACTAGCTAGGGTTATCACAATTCTAGTTACTAGCAAGATGCAATGAGATGCTCCAAGTAGTCACAGGCCCTGCAGCTATCCAGGTTATCTAGGCAATCATTATAGTGACAATTTAGAGAGTACAATACATTAGAGTGACAATAGAGTTCAATTATTTAAAGTGACAATCAAGAGTGCCCCACATGACAGTGGGCTGGAAATGTGCCCTACTCGTCGGCAGGCTACAAGTCCAAACATTTGCGGCCGGGATAACGGGATCGCCTGTAACTGGGGAACATCTCTTCATGTCTAGTAAATTATACTAGTCATTAACCTTAGTCCATTTCAGTAGGTACTCCTGACCGTGGTACTCAGGAGTCCCCTCCTAGACATGATGCAAGACAGGACTGGATTATTTGTACAAGCACAATCGCCCACGGTGTCCAGGTTACTTATACAAGTCAGGTCATGTCAGGTAGCCGTCGCAACAGCTTATCAAGATATATCAGGTCAGGTTATCAAGCCAAGTGTACTTGTCAGGAGTGTGCCACGACGGGCCACTATCATGTCATGTCAGGTTAGTCATGTCAGGAGTGTACCACTACGGGTCACTGTCAGGTCATGCTCAATTATCGTGTCCAAATATATCAAGCAAATTCGTGATTATCAAGTTCATAAAAAAAGACGTAAGGATATAAAATGGACGTAAAAATATCTAATAAAATATCAATATCCAGGGCTATAGAAGAGCCATGTGGCTAAAGCATATGCGGTCAGGATGGATCTCATGCGGCTGGGAAGGGAACAGCCCATGCGGCTGGATATAGAAGGAGGCGCATGCGGCTTATAGAAGCCCATACGGCTGGGTCAACATGGCTGCTTATGCGGCAGGGAGTGAAGGATGCATATGCGGCTAATAAGGAACTCAACCTCATGCGGCCAAGAGAAGGACAAGACATATGCGGCTCAATTAGGTGAGCACATGCGGTTCAGTAGAAGCCCATGCGGCTCAGGAAATAAAAGGATGCATATGCGTCTGGGATTAATCAGGGTCATGCGGCCCGGATTAAGAAGCCCATGCGGCCAGATCTGGGGGGGGGGGGGGGTTCTCATGCGGCTCGAGGATCAGGGCCTATGCGGCTCGGGGATCCAGACAGTCATGTGGCTGAGAGGACTCGAGTCCTCATGCGGCAGCAAGTGACTGGGGTCTATGCGGCTCGCGGAAAAAAGTTCATGCGGCTGAGAGAGCACTTGCCGCATGAATTGTTCATGCGGTCAAGTCAAGCCCATACGGCCAGGACTGTCGTATGAAGGCTCATGCGGCTTAGTATCACTTGCCGCATGAAGTATTCATGCGGTCAAGTCTAGCACTGTTCTTCTTCTCCAAGCTTCCGAGAAGAAGAACGCCAAGAATCCATGCTTCCAAGCTCCATGAAACCTTCATCCGGAGTCCAAATCCGAACTTCCATAGGTCAAAATGGGGTAGAACGAGATGCTCTACAACATAGAACCATCAAAACTTAAAAATAACAATGCTAAATAGATCAAAACCCAAGAACTTCAAAAAATAAAATAAACTTGAATCTACAAGAATCTAGCCATGGAAATAGAAAATGTCTAGTACTAAAGAGTATTAGAATGCTGCAAGTAAGAGAATAGAACAATAAAATTCGGGTTCCTCCATAAAGCAAGATGCACTTGCCTAGCTCTCTCTCTTGGTAGGTGCAGGAGTTAATGGTGGAGAAGAAGAAGATATTAATGAAGAGAGAGAAGGAGAAAGGGTAATAAATACTATGGGTTGTGGTAGGTAGGGGGTTCACCCTTTGGTTCTTGATGAACCAAGGCAACCAAGCCTAGACGAACCAAACCAACCCCAGGAATAAACTAAGCCAAGATAAACCAAGGTGAACCAAGTCAAGGCCAATAAACTCTCTCTCTCTCTAGCAATTTAAACCAAATGAATCATGAAATAAACCAAGCCTCACTAATCCAAAATAAACCAATGAACCATTAAAACCATTTAAACTATCAATGCCAATAAAACCAAGCCAATACAAAATAAACCAAGATAATTATTCATGAATAAAATATGGGTCCAAAATACGTATACGTACACTAAATACGTATCACGAATTTGGGACATTACAAAGAGTGAAAAGAAGGAAAAAAAAGAAAAAGAGAAAAGAAAGAAAGAAAAGAAAAAGAGAAACGCCTTTAGTCCATTCTGGCGCGGATACGCCAAGACCTCCATATAGTTAAGGAATGATAGGTTGAAAGTGTAGACACGTATGTATCCTGCACACATAGATCCTGTATAGAGAGCACTTATAACATAACAGGAAAGGAATGGGGCGTATTCACCTTGCGTCGGTGCAAGGGCGAGTGCGTCTATGTTGGTAAGAAGTCGCGTCACGAAACAAAAAACGTGATTGCTTGCCTTCTTGCCTATTCAATTCGAATAACATGCTTGCCATGATAACATGCTTTACCGCTTTCAAATATGCCATGAAATTGACCCTAAAGAGAATATAGCAAGATCATAAGCTAAGTTGCATGATTGAACATAAATACTAAAATGTCTGTTTAGAAGGAAGGTCTTTTCGTCAATACATGCGAGGACGAACGTACTGATCCCCCACCAGCTTTCATACAGGGTGTAGTGCCCCATCCCGCTCAGTCAATCAGACGAATCGAAATGCCGACGGCGTTCGGACCTAGCCTTGCAACGACTGCTCGAAGAATCGCTCGGTCGAGACGACTCCTCACTCAGGTGGGGTAGTTTCGATAAACTTGCCTCATCTTAGCCTTCACATAACACTACCAAAAAAACCAACTTTAGCGACGGCCAGATCCGTCGCTTATCCGTCGATAACATAAATTACCGACGTAATGGCGACGGATATTTGATGAAAATGGCCGTCGGGAAAAACGTCGTCGCTAAAAAATGTCCGTCGCTAAGCCGTCGGACAAATAATTATCCGACGGACTAGCGACTGGTTAGCGACGGTTGTCTTTCACCTACTTAGCGACGGATTAGCGACATGTTCCCGTCGGTTTATATGCCATATAATATTAAAATATCCGTCGCTAATCCGTCGTCAATAGGTCGGTAAAAGCGTATCAGAGAGGTTCCTGATACGCAAAATCAGTCGCTATTCCGTCGCCATTCCGTCGTTAACCTCGATGTTATAGCGACGTATTAGCGACGGGTAGGTCGTCGGCCTGGTTCTGGAAAGCTTCCATATTTCCAGAACCATGTCGACGGATAATTGGTCGCTCATCCGTCGCTAGTCCGTCGTCATCCTCGACAGATTAGCGACGGATTAGCGACCAACTATCCGTCGCTATGTCTCTGGAAACCTACCATATTTCCAGAACCATGTCGACGGATTCGCCGTCGCTAGGTAGTCGCTCTTCCGTCGGTAACTGCAAATATTTTATATCACCCAGTTAGCGACGGATATTCCGTCGCTCTTCCGTCGGTAACTACAAAATATTTTATATCACCCAGTTAGCGACGGATATTTCGTCGCTCTTCCGTCGGTAACTGCAAATATTTATATAATCCGTCGCTAGTTAGTCGCTAGTCCGTCGCTAAATGTAACATCAATTAAAAAAAATTACAGAAACATTCTATTTTCTTTTCGTAAATATTACACATTCATAATATCCAATATCCAAACATCCATGTACGATCAACAAATATCCAAATATCCATCCAAACATCCATGTACGATCAACAAATATCCAAATATCCAAATTCATGATATCCAATATCAAATATCCAATAACAAATATCCAAATATCCAAATTCATAATATCCAAATATCCAAATTCATAATATCAAAAAACAGTACAAATATCATTTTCCCGGAGATGGATCGCGTGGTCGTCTCGGCGCCGCCTCGGCTCTGCGGATGTACTCTTCCACCATGTACGCCGGCACCTGGGACAACACATGCTCTGGAAGCGTGCGGAGCTGCTCTGCCGATATCATGTCCATGAGCCCAATGAGCGCAGTATCCGGTACCAGGCGGACCTCGGCATTACGGTCAAATGAATAACGTCCAGGGTCGGAAGGACCGGCAACCGCAGTAGACGTACCGGGAGCAGACGGATCTGGACCGGGAGCAGAAGGACGCGGAAGGCGCTCCAGCACATCCGACATTAGACTCCGCATTTCCGACATATCGGAGGTGAGAGTCGCAAGCTGCGTCCTCATATCGTCCGACGGGGGCGCGGGAGGAGGCGGGGGCGGTGGATATCTCGGAGTCGCGCCCTGCAACGACGCCGCCATGGAACCTACGCCGTAGACGCGCCCTTTATTAAAGCCGCCGACAGGCTCTACGAACACGTCGTCGTAGCGAGCGGCCATAGAAGAGGGCGTCTGGGTGGGCGTCGTTTCGCCGACAACCTCGACAGGGGGCTCAATCTGACTAAGGGCCTCACGATATGCAGCCTATCCAATGAATGTGTTTATACTATAAGTTTTCCTAAGTTATAATCTAAATCCTATGTTTCCCTAAGTTATAATTTGAATCCTACGTTCACCTAATTAAGTTAACAATAATTATATTACCAATATAAATCTCATAAACGTAATTACTTATATCAGTCGCCTGGGCCCTCGCGTCGACGAAGCTCCCGTCTGCCCGCCTCTTGTGTGTATACAGGAATACATCGTAGGCGGTGATCGACTCCGGCTCTCTCCCCTCCTTTACCGCCTGTCGTGCCTGCATACGAAATATACGTCGAATTTAATTAACTACGTATATTAATAGTACCGAATTTAATAGTGAAATGAATTTGCGGTATCTCACCAAATCTGCACGCGTCGCTGCGTGGGGCTTTGAACCTCCCGTATGCAGAGCAGCGACCTGTCTGCTCGCCTTCGCTTTCTCTGATTTCTCCCTGTACTGAGCAGTATTCATCTTATCCAACATCTGCTCGTAGTACTCCTCCCGGAGCCACTTCTTCCTCGAATGCGCCGTAGAACGTCGTACACCGCATCCCGTATCTTCTTCCCGGCGGCGGCTTTGTAGGCCTTGCGAATCAACTCCTCGCGATGGGGGGGCCACCAGAACGTCGTCTGACATACAAATTAAATTATCACGTAATTAAAAAATTAGTGGATTAAAGAATAATTAATAATTAACCAAAAGATATATATATACCTTCATCTCCTCGAGCCAGACGTACTGCATGTTCTGAGGCACCTCAGAAAAATTGAGGTAGGGGCCATGGTAGTTTTCCCGGATAATTTGCCCGAGTATCCGAGCAGCATCAAACGGAAAAAACCTACAAAGAAGCAAAGACTGGATTATTAACTTGAATAAATGAAACAAATTTAATAAATTAACTTAAATTTACTTACGTATCACCCGCGGGCCATAGCTGTCGTCGGTTCTCGCCTATCGGCCTCTCTGGAGGCGTCGGAGGATCCGCGGGTCCGCGGATGTACTCACCGGTAGCAGGATGAAGCTGAATCCGGGGGTACTCCGGAGCCCACCCTGCAGTAACTGATGGTGTACCCGCTGGTGCATCCGGGGGCGGAACGGATCCGCTAGCGGATGGAGTCTCAGGCCTCGATGAAGATGAATGTAGCGCAGAGGTAGATCGACGGCGGAAAGAGTCTGTGGCCGGGCTCTCCCGGTCGGGATCGGAGGACTCTATATCCGGGGAATGTGGAAGGCGACCACGACCGCTACCACCACGACCGCTACCACCACGTCCACCACGGCCAGTGCCGCTACCACCACGCCCACCACGGCCAGTACCGCCACCACCAGCACCACCACGGCCAGTACCCGCCACCACCAGCACGAGTGGTAGTGACCATGACCTGTAAATAGAACACATAAATATAATTAACAATATAGAAGTATAAATGAATATAAAACTGAACTAAAATATATATACCAGCAGCAGGGCGGCGAGTGCCGTCAAGACAATGAGAACTAAGAGTGCCATCTGTAAAAAGAAAATCATACAATAAGTAGATGATCGAACGACAAAAACATAAACTGAAATAAGAATGTGTCCGTCTAAACTGAATTCACTAAGTTAGTTGTAAGTGCTTCTAATATATACCGATATTTAATCTAATCATCGTTATCGTCCTCGTCCTCATCGTCATCGTCATCGTTCTCATCCTCATTCTCATCGTCGACTTCATCTATATCATCATCCTCATCGTCGACTTCATCTGTATCATCATCCTCATCCTCATCCTCTTCTTCTTCTTCTTCTTCTTCTTCTTCTTCTTCTTCTTCTTCTTCTTCTTCTTCTTCTTCTTCAGGCTCAATACTTGGGACAAGACGCCTCTTTCTCCCCTGGTTGACAGCTAAGTCTTGTATATCAACCTCTTCCTCCCCTCTATTTTCCTCAGCATGAGGTATATCGACATCTTCCACGTCCATGGTATCCGACTGTTGTCCCATGTATTGGGGCTTCTCGATTTGGTCCTCTTAGTATGCTGGGTCTCCAACGTTGAATGTATTTCTAGATTTAATCTTGCATACTGCCCACCAGTCAAATCGATATCTACGACGCCTTGGGTAGCTTGTATAGTAGACTTGAACAGCCTGACTTGCTATCGCAAACGTGTCGGACCCTCTATACCTCCTGCGATGATTTATATCGACGAATCCAAATTGTTTATCGATTCTCCAACCGATATTTGGTCTCGTATCGAACCACTCACATTTGAACATCACAATATGCATATCATATGGGGCACTATATTGTAAATCTACAATCTCCCGAAGCACTCCATAATAGTCAAAGTTCGGCTCGTCGTCATAGATGGTGCCTCTTATGCAAACACCAGAATTCTTGGTATCGAAGCCGTCATTGAGAAATTCGGCATTTATAGCATGCTGAGTTGACTTAAACTTGAAGCCATTAACGACATAGCCTGACAAAGTCTTTGCATGCTTCTTCGGTCCCAATGCCAAATAACGAATGCTCTCATTTATGAGTGTTGTTTCAGGTAATAAAACCTGTAAACATGTATTGATAATTTAAATATTTTAGCTGCATATATTTTAATGGTAGCCGCATAACATATTATCTCAATTACTTACGTATTTACGAAACCAGGACGGAAACGTACAATCAACCTCTCTTTGAAGTCCCTCATCTGTAATATATGGTGTCCTCATTTTGACTTCACCTCTAAATACACTGTTAGAGAGAATAAAAATAAGTGTAGTCACTTAATTCACCAAATTAGAGATTATAACGAGGCGTAGTCACTTACTTCTCCAAATCTCTCACTTCTTGTATGTCACAATTTAACAAGACATATCGGTGAGCGGTATCATACTCATCGTCGGTCAACCACCGTTTCTTACTAGCCCCAATAGGCTTGCCCCTTAAATTGAATATACCTCCATCCTCAACGTCTTCTTCATTCCTTTGAGGTCTATTTCGATTTGTCTCGACATGAGTATCGAAATAAATGGAGCAGAAATTTGACACCTCCTCGATAAGATATGATTTGCATATCGAAGCCTCTATATGAGCCTTGTTGCCAACTTTCTTCTTTAGATGGTGTAGGTACCTAAAGAGACAAATTATCTTGAGAATTAACAATGAATTGTAAAATGCACTTAAATTTCACTTAAATTATATCGATTTTTATTTACCTTTCAAAGGGGTACATCCATCGATAATGAACAGATGCACCGACACGGGCTTCGTATGCTAGATGAATCGGTAGATGCTCCATACTGTCGAAAAAGCCCGGTGGAAATATTTTCTCTAACTTGCAGATTGTTAAGACAATCTTCTCCTCAAGTTGTACCATATGTTGCACCGTCAGCTTAGTTGAACAGATATCCCTGAAGAATGTAGACAGCTCGGCCAACGGAACCCATACAGCAGAAGGCAACAACTCTCTCAAAGCAATGGGCAGTAATCTTTCCATAAACACGTGGCAGTCGTGACTCTTCATTCCCGTTAGCTTGCGTTCATTGAGATCAACGCATCTAGACAAATACGAAACATAGCCGTCGGGAAATCTTAAATTAGATATCCACTTGCAGATTATTAATCTATCTTCCTTGCTCAATGTGTATGGCGCTATAGGCTTACTTAATTGTCCACCAGCACCCCTTTGTATCAAGTTCAGATGAGGACGCTTGCATATCTCGGCTATGTCTTGTCTTGCTTTTGGATTGTCCTTCGTCTTTCCTTTAATATCCATTACGGTATTGAAGACATTATCGAACACGTTCTTTTCGATATGCATGACATCAAGATTATGCCTTATAAGATTATCTTTCCAATAAGGCAAGTCCCAGAAGATACTCCGTTTGGTCCAGTTATGGCTTTGTCCGAACCCCTCGACACGATGGTTCGATGGATCTTCCATTGCGGTGGGCAATTCCTTTACAGCTTCCCAAATATCGTATCCCGAAAATCTGGCAGGAGGTTGAGAAAATTCTTGTTTTCC
Organism: Iris pallida; assembly: GCA_029216955.1. Classification (NCBI taxonomy): domain Eukaryota; kingdom Viridiplantae; phylum Streptophyta; class Magnoliopsida; order Asparagales; family Iridaceae; genus Iris; species Iris pallida. The sequence goes on along the minus strand of JANAVB010042420.1, from coordinate 24,885,539 downwards.
ATATCTGAACGCGTCCTTATTCTTTCTCCAAGGATGGGTCGCGGGCAGAAATTGACGGTGACAGTCAAAGAAAGAAGTTTTTCCTCCATGCCTAAGGCGGAACGCCTTACTATTTTCCATGCATATCGGACAAGACATGTTGCCGTGCGTACTCCATCCCGACAGCATACCGTATGCTGGAAAATTATTGATTATCCACATGAGTGAAGCTCTCATCTGAAAGTTCTATTTCCTGGAAATATCATAGGTCGTGACGCCGATCTCCCACAGCTGTTTCAGCTCATCCACCAACGGCTGTAAATATATATCGATGTTATTCGTCGAATTTTTAGGACCGGGTATGATAGCTGTCAGAAACATATAAGGAGTCTTCATACACATCCATGGTGGCAGATTGTAAGGGGTAAGAATGACCGGCCAGCATGAGTACTGAGATCCCGACTGTCCGAAAGGGGCGAAGCCATCAGCACATAGCGCCAGGCGTACATTTCTAGGCTCTGCAGCAAAATCTGGATGACACAAATCAAAATGTTTCCACGCCTCTCCATCCGAAGGATGTGACAATTCTCCTTCGTCCTTTATGCGTTCTTCGCTGTGCCACGTCATGTGTTCTGCTGTATTTAGAGACATATACATCCTCTGCAAGCGCTTCGTGATCGACAAGTAATGCATATACTTGTAAGGACGTCGTTTTCTAGTCGACTTTCCTTTTCCCTGTACTGGCTTGTAACGATCCGCATTACAGAAGCTGCAACTTTCTGATACGCAATTCTCTTTGTAGTACAACATGCATCCGTTGCGACAACAAACTATCTTCTCGTACCCCAGTCCCAGTTGTCGGACCATCATCTTTGACTTGTAGAAGTTTTTTGGTAGCTCTTTTGATTCCTTCGGTAACACCTCCTTGATTACTTCTGTGATCCGATTATAGCAAGCTTGTGGCAAGTTAAAATCAGACTTTATGTTCAACAACCGCATCGTCACTGACAGTGCGGAATGAGTCTCACAACCAGGATATAGAGAAGTATCTGCGTCCTGAAACATGTCATAGAACTCCTTCGCCTCGGGATTAGGATCCTCCGGATCAAAATTAGGCCCTGCCGCATCATACACCATATCTCGTGCAAGGTTATGCAGATCTCCATAATCAACAGAGCATCCGTGGTCTTCGATGACATCCGTTGCAGCATTATCATCAAAAGCATAAGTAGCAGCTTCCGCAGCCTGTCTTTCCGAATATAGTTCACCTTGCGATGACCACAGGCCGTAATTACGTACGAAACCCTTACGGGTCAAATGATCTCTCACAGTCACCACTTCTTCGTAACGTCTATTGTGACATTTAACACATGGACACTTAATTTTGTTACCGTCCATGTACTGAGCTTTGCTCATTGCATAATTAAGAAATACTTCCACGCCTGCCTGAAAATCGTCACTCACACCAATTCTACTCTCGTGTTGCCGTTTGTACATCCATGTACGATCAACAAAATAACGACTCATCCTCAATTTGGATGTGAAAATCTGTATCATAAGACAAACTAAACATAAGAATAGCCCGATACCGATACTCATAAATTTGGATTAGGGTTAGGATGTTAGATATAAGTGAACTAGGTGATGTAGAGTACAATATAGGGAACTGTGAATGGACTGAAAGTTGCACATGAGAAGGTTCAATGAAGGGCCCATAAATGGGTTCACATGATAAGTTAGTAAGAATCCACATCACTATACATACTCCCCCGTCTCAGGAGTGTGTCTGGCTCCTATTTAGAACAGCACAGGTCACAACATGTCCAGAATAGCAAAACAGAGCTCTACAATGTATATCGGTATCGGACTATTCCTACGAGTATTGGTATCGGCGATATCAATACTCGTGTGAATAGGAGATTGCAATATAAGTCTAAGCTATCTAGCTAACATGTATACTTGCATTTACATTGTATCATAACTTGTATCTAGTTACCTTGCTAATCATGTATATACTCTTAACATATATGTGAAGACACTATACTAACATGTATTTAAATCAAGGTTCAAAGTATCGGTATCAGAATCGGTAGTATCGGCGGTATCGGTAGTATCGGCGATATCGGTAGTATCGGTAGTATCGACGCGCGATATCGGTAGTATCGGCGGTATCGGTAGTATCGGCGGTATCGGTAGTATCGGCGATATCGGTAGTATTGGTATCGGCGATATCGGTAGTATCGGCGGTATCGGATCGAAGTATCGGATGTTTAGTGCAGGGTACGTGACATTGTGAAAGCAATACAAAGTAGCAGTAAAAGGTAATGTGATGCTCAAGCAGCAATGCACAAACTAAATATGTACAGGACATCTTGATGATGACAATTTCATGACAAGTGCAGTATAAAATTTGTGTTCCTAGCAATATGGGTGGTTCACAGATGCTAGGATATGCATCTAGGGTGTTTAGAGTGTTAAACAAACATGGTATAACCAAAACGACAGACTTCACACCACAGAACAGTGAACACAAAGAATAAATCATAACCCGAGCCTCCCCCTTGGCCAAATAACCCATCAAACCCTCTCCAATTCACATGGCACAGCCCACACATATATAACAGTATATTAGCAACATTATAGACTAATTACAATTGAAAATGGAGTGAGAACCCTGCCCCCATTCCCGACCCCCCCTCCCCCCCCCGACCCCCCTGCCCCCATTCAACACCCCCCCCGACCCCCCTGCCCTCTCCACCCCCACCCCCCGACCCCCCTGCCCCCATTCAACACCCTCCCGACCCCCCGACCCCCCTGCCCTCTCCACCCCCCACCCCCCGACCCCCCTGCCCCCATTCCCCACCCCCCCGACCCCCCGACCCTCATTCCCCACCCCCCCACCCCCTGCCCCCATTCCCCACACCCCCCCGACCCCCTGACCCCATTCACCACCCCCCCGCCCTCTCCACCCCCCGCAAAGCCGACCCCCCCCCCCCCACTTCTCCCCCCCCTCCGGCCCCAAAACACAAAATTAGAGAAAATTAGAGAGAGAGAGAGAGAGAGAGAGAGAGAGAGAGAGACCTGGTAGAGAGAGAGAGAGAGCCGCGAGAGAGAGAGAGAGCCGCGCGCGAGAGAGGGAGAGCCGCGAGAGAGAGAGAGAGTTTTGGGGGGAATGAAAAATTCCCCCCCGTCGGTTCAATTTAAGTTAGGGCACAGAATCTAGCGACGGAATAGCGACGGAATAAATTAGTCGCTAAACCGTCGCCAATTAAAAGGTGTTTTCCGACGGCTATATCCGTCGCTAGGTAGTCGCCAAAGTTCCCGCCAATGTTATAAAGATTTTGCCGCCAACATTTGCGACGAATAAGCGACGAAAAATAATCCGTCGCTAATGTTCGTCGACTTAGCGACGGAAACCCGACAAATTTTTATATTTAAAATTGAAAAAAATTATGTTGTGTTGTCTGTCGCTAATCCGTCGCTAAGATGTCGGAAATTGGTCGCTATTAGCGACGGAATCCGTCCGTCGCTAAAAGTCCGTCGGTAAAGTAGGGTATTTTAGTAGTGTAATAAATCACATGTTTTCAACTTGCACAAGTTAGGCTTGATAATAAAAGAGACGCATCCACATAGCTAAGGAAATAATCCCGACGGGTCGGAATGTCTTAGAACATAAAAAATGGTCCCACGGTCTGCTTAGATGTCTGCTCAGCGTGCTTTCAAAATGACACTCGGTCCTTCGTCTCGTGGCTTGGGAGAAGGAAGTTTGGCCTAAGTTGCTAAGTTTCCACAACGCTCAAATTGGCCTAAGTCATAGGCGTCGCCCGCGTAAATGCTTGATAAAGCATGCACGGTCCCGTCGTCCAAGGCTTAGCATAGCCTTCGCATGTCCCGTGGGTTAAGTCGTATTGTACAGCTTGTGGCTTAAGTCTAGGTACCCTATAACTTGGTTGTTCAAGTTGAACGCGTGCACGGCACGTTCCCTCGATGCGAAGCTTGGCGTAGCCTTTGCTCGTCAAGTCATTGCCCGAATAAGTTAGACAAGAGTTGTGCTGGGCTATCGAAGTCATAGCAAGCACTGTCCCCGATTTCCAGCGGTTGCCAAGTCACTTAGTCCCATGAGAGCAGGGCTCGTCATATAAAGTATATGACTTGAGCGATAGCATCGCCTAGAGAACAAGGTCTGTCCTAGGCACGAGCCACGGTTGATTTAGTAAAAAGTATGCCACGGATAAAGAAAGTTCACAAGATCGGTCCCGCTACTTGGGAGTCTCGCTAAGTCCCAATAAGTCTCGTTCACGAGATCGATCCCGCTACTTGGGAGTCTCGCTAAGTCTCGATAAGTCTCGTACACGAGATCGGTCCTGCTACTTGGGAGTCTCGATAAGTCTCGTTCATGAGATCGGCCCCGCTACTTGGGAGTCTCGATAGTCTCGTCCGCGAGATCGGTCCCGCTACTTGGTAGTCTCGCTAAGTTTTGATAAGGAAGTACACGAGATCGGGCCTGTTATTTGGGAGTCTCGATAAGGAAGCAAACGAGATCGATCCCGCTACTTGGGAGTCTCGATAAGGAATCATGCGAGATCGATCCCGCTACTTGGGAGTCTCGATAGAAAGATGGAAAGCATGGTCATGAATAAGGAAGGACTTGGCAGATGGGGTTGAGTCTTGCATGGCCATTGGACAACTTGTGCGCAATGGCAAAATTTCTCGAGCAATCCTGGGGCGCCGGGTTCGGGTCGACCTAGGAGGAATTACAGATATTGTACGACCTTCATCGACGGTACGACTCGATTGAAGTGAACCGTTACAATATAGGCTGCGGGTTATTCGGTGGGAGCGCGTACCTCGCCACGCGAATGGTCACCGTATACAAAAGATCCAGGATAGCTTGACATTGCTAGTGACCACTCATATAGATATGTCGACAAGAGCGGCTATCCGCGTGTATGCCTTTGGATTGCGTCGAGTACTAGCAGGTTACGAGTTGGGTTAACAAGTTATGCTTATAGCAAGTGCTAACCTTGAGTCGGCACGGGTTAGGGTGTGCACGGTTTCAACACCACTCTGGAGCCTAAGATTTGGCTATAGCAAGGACACGTGCTTCGGCATGAATGTGGCCTCGTCTCGAGTTAAGTCAGGAAGGGCCGTAAGGCAAGTTGATCAAGTCTGGTTGATACTTGGGAAGCACGGCTTCGGTCTTAAGGCACGATCTAGTTCATTGGCACGACCAGCACGAGTTGTCCCCTTGACGACTTTGGCACGAGAATGGTCTAGAGGTACATGAAAGATTTGAAGGTCTTGGCGATCGACTTGCATATGTTTCTACTCGACGAGGCACTACCTCGAATACATTAAAGTCATGAATATAGTATTGCACAACCCTGTCATTGCGTCACCAAGTATAGGCCAAGACGTCGTTGTCTTAAAATTGATCCTAAGGCAAGACTAGAAAGACAATCAAAAGTGATTAAGCTTGTCACGCCCCAGAACCAAAATACTGGAGAGCGGAGGAATGACTCAGCCAGCTACGTATTACGGGTAGATGAATACCGTATAATACGATCAATGCTGTCTAACCAGACGAGGGGGTGCATACTACATAAAAGTCTCACTATGGTCATTTCGCATCTATTGTCTCAATCATTCAAATAAGAAACAGTAATACAGAACATGTAAGATAAAGCAGTAAGGCGTCCCAAACGCTCAGTCAGAATGTTCTGAAAATCTGGCTTTACAAAACATAGCCAGATGGTATAGTAAGGTATACATAATTGTTATCAGCTGCAGTCTGACTTAATTACAATCATGCAAAAGTAAGTACAAGACGATCCGACCAACATGTCGGTGCCAAACGGCTAAGTATAAAGTAAATGACAAAACGAGCGGTGAAGTAGGAAAACCCACTCGAGTCCTCCTGCGATCATCCCTCTAGTATTGACCATCTTGGAGGTAGAAGTAAGCTGGATCCTCGGGGACCGGCTCTAAATCTGGCCATGCAAAACCAGAGAGGTTAGACCTCTAATAGCAAGTACCACAAGGAAGGATGATATGAAGGACTAAACCAGTAAGTAAGAAAATGTAATAATAGATCTCTGCCTCCCACTAGGATTCACATAACGTCACGACACTTCGAACCAACCTTCCAACCAAACAAGGACAGAAGTTGGCCCGTCATGTCCTGACATCCTGATCATCTCAGTTAGGCAAAGAGTAGATACAGTACACAAACAAATCATCTTGAACGGCCAATCAATTCCTACGGCTAGCTATTGTGAGTCCCAAGTTATCCTGGAATTATACAAAAATAGGGATTCCTCAGTTCTTACTATGTGCGAGCAAGGCTAGTCTATCCAGTCAATCAATTGCGCCAATCATGTAGTTAGACGAGTCCCAGCGGGACGCCCGTCGTTATAGCATGTACAATAATATAAGCAGATACTGTTCCCTGCCCGTGTGACAGATTTACAGTATCTGTGGGTACCAGTCGGCCCGTCGGGCACTTAATAGTCCCAAGGGGCTGCCATGTAAGAACTCGGGAATCCATTCTCTCCATGCCATCATTATTTTATTTAACTTAATAGTCCCTACATTGAGCGAAGTTCCATGCCGTGGATCATGGCCATTCAAATGAGTACTTTCGTACGGGGTACGATATGCGCAACTCTATAACGATACCTGTGTGGCTAGGTTGTAGGTCTTACATAGCGTGATGCAACAATCAAATTAACCACGGAATAATCATGCCTTGACCATAAAGTACACATGCTGTCTTTGTAAGATAAATAAGTAAATAAATAAATAAATAATTTGAAGCCTGCATGTGCCTGTATACCAATATCCGGGATCGGCTAATCGAGTATAATAGTTCATTACATGAACGTGTCTCATTCATTCATTTCAATAAGACGACTAGCCAGTCTCTTAGTTCCAACTAGGAACGCATGATCAATTATTAGTCAATGTCACAATCATTATCAATGGTGACAAGGTATGAAAGTTAATCAATATTACATGGGGTCGGGTCTATAACTCTCAGGGTTAAGTTCTAGTCATACTGGGTATCCATGGATCAATCAGGACATAAGGCGCATTTTACATAACAATCCATTTTAACAAATTTAACATATCATGATTTATCAAGTAATTCACGCAAAAAGGCGTAAGGATATAATAGAAGAATTATCATGCCATCATTAAATGAATAGGTTGAGGAATAAATAAAAACACTCAGGTCAGGAAGTCACGCCAACAAGTCTATGCTAAGGCCAAAAGTCACGCAAGAAGTCTATGCTTAAGACCAACAAGTCACGCTAAGTCTAGCTGGGGTGAGCGTGGAAAATGGGCGTGAATAGTGAGTGTGAAAAGTGATACACGCTGGCAAGTGTGAGCGTGAAAAGTCACGCAAGTAAGCACAGCGTGAGCGTGAAGGGAAAAATCCACGCACGCACAAGAGAGCATGACTAAAAATCCACGCACTCATGGAAGTGTGCGTGACTAAAAATACACGCAGACTCGTGGATGTGTGCGTGACTAAAAATACACGCAGACTCGTGAGAACGTGAGCGTGACTAAAAATACACGCAGACTCGTGGATGTGTGCGTGACTAAAAATACACGCAGACTCGTGGATGTGTGCGTGACTAAAAATACACGCAGACTCGTGGATGTGTGCGTGACTAAAAATACACGCACGCTCATGAGAACGTGAGCGTGACTGAAAATACACGCACGCTCATGAGAACGTGAACGTAACTAAAAATACACGCTAACATGTAAGAACATGAGCGTGTCTCAAAATCTACGCAGACACGTAGAGACGTGTGCGTGACTCAGCCTTCGTCCCAAGCCAGAAGATGAAGTTCCCAGTCAGAAAACACGCTAAGTTGGGAGGACCAAAGACCCATAAACAGCAAAAAATATAACAACTTAGATCTAGAGAAAACCTAGCCATGGAAATCAAAAATGCTAAGAACTAAACTCTCTTGGAATCACAAGAAGAAGACAAATAAACCATAAAAACATGGTTCTCAAGTAGAAGCAAGTTTGCACTTGCCTACTGCTACTGCTGGTGGTTGGAGAGAGTGATGAGAGGAAGAAGAAGTAGTAATGGTGAGAATGAGTAATGAGGAGAGAGAATGGAGAGGGTGGCTTTAAATAGGGGGAGTGGTGGTAGGTGGGAGCTAATGGGCCGGGTTGGATTCGGATTCATCAATGAACCCGAGAACCTAACCTAGGCCGAACCACATAAGCAAGACTAAAAGCAGGAAATAAAAGCAGGGAATAAAATACAGATAATAAAATTGTAAGAAATTAATTCACATGAAAATTAAAGAGCAGATAATTAATTAACATGAACTAGAGGAATTTAAATACAGGATACTATATGATAAATACTAAATAAATACACATGAGTTGTACATGTATATAAAAATACGTATTCCGGGAACGGGGAGTGACATCTCTACCCACCTTAGAAAAATTCCGTCCTCGGAATTTCAAATCCCAGCAGGTAGAAATATCGGAGCTAAACTAATACAAGCAATTCTAGTGAGCAAGCAATCATTTCTACCATATCAAAAAGCAAGTACTATATATGTAAATTCATCAATCCATGATATCAAGTAGCTCTACCCATAAAGTGACAAGCATGAAGAATCAGGACAATCAAGGTATACGGAAAAAGATATACCTTGTGAGTCAAACAGGTGTGGATATCGTGATCGGACATCATCCTCACGTTCCCACGTTGACTCTCCCAAGGAGTGATGACCCCAAGCAACACGGACAAGACTAATTGTTCGGTTCTTGAGTATCTTCTCTCTTTGGTCCAAAATGGACACAGGCTGTTCCTCGTAAGACAGGTTGGTGCCAACAACCAGCTCAGAGTGATCGAGGACATGGCTTGGGTCCGATACATACCTACGTAATTGAGATACATGAAACACGTCATGCACCTCTCGTAACGAAGGTGGGAGGGATAAACGATAAGCAACATCGCCTATCCGATCAAGGATAACAAATGGGCCTACGTACCGCGGACTCAATTTCCCGCGAACGCCAAATCTAATGACCCCACGAGTAGGTGAGATCCGCAAGAATACGTGGTCCCCAACAGAGAACTCTAGCGGCCTACGATGCTGGTCTGCCCAATGACGATGACGGTCCTGCGCAACTCGAAGTCGCTCTCTAATTCCCTTAACCACTTCAACCGTCTGAACAATCATTTCTGGGCCTAACATCTTCCTTTCTCCGATATCATCCCATGCAAGCGGTGACCTACACTTCTTACCATATAGTGCTTTAAATGGCGCCATCTGGATACTGGCTTGATAACTATTGTTGTACGAGAACTCAACCAAGTGCAGGTGGCTCTCCCAAGATCCTCCAAAATCTAAAGTGCAGGCTCGTAACATATCTTCTAAAGTCTGAATCGTTCTTTCTGATTGCCCATCTGTCTGCGGATGGTAGGCCGTGCTAAATCTTAACTTGGTACCAAGACTATGACGTAAGCTCTTCCAGAAATATGATGTAAAGCGGGTATCCCGATCCGACACAATACTGACAGGGACTCCATGCTGCCTGACTATCTGTTGCATATATAACTCTGCTAACTTTTTTGTAGATTGCCCTACTCTGAAAGGAAGAAAGTGTGCTACCTTCGTAAGTCGGTCCACTATCACCCAAATAGCGTCCTTACCACTTAGTGATCTCGGTAAACCGGTTACAAAGTCCATTATGATATGCTCCTATTTCTATTCCGGAATAGGAAGCGGTTGCAATAACCCAGCTGGTCTCTGCTGTTCTGCCTTCACTTGCTGACATACCAAGCAACGGAAAACAAATCTAGCTATCTCCCTCTTCATCCCGTTCCACCAGAAATGCTGCTTGATATCTTGGTACATCTTGGTCCCCCCAGGGTGAATAGAATATTGAGAACTGTGAGCTTCTGCCATAACCTCCTATCTGATATCTCCACTAGGCACACATAGACGTGATCCAAACCTAAGTGTACCATCTTCATGAATTCTCATCTCCTTCCTGAGTCCTGACTCACATTCTGCCCTAAGCTTCTGAATCCTTGGGTCTTGTGCCTGAGCTGCCTTGATCCTGTCTACTAAGTCAGATTGAACTTGCAAACTTGTTAGAACTCCTACATCACTAGGAAGTATAACTTCGATGCCCATCTCCTGAAGGTCTTCTAAAATGTGCTTCTGTGCTGTCAGCATAAATGCGCCGCCTCTCCTGCTAAGAGCGTCTGCTACTACATTAGCCTTGCCTGGATGATACTGAAGCTCCACGTCATAATCCTTAATCAATTCCAGCCATCTTCTCTGCCTCATATTCAGCTCCTTCTGAGTAAAGATGTACTTCAGACTTTTATGATCTGTGTACATCTCCACCCGGTCACCATATAGGTAATGCCTCTATAGCTTCAGAGCAAACACTACTGCCGCTAACTCTAAATCGTGAGTTGGATAATTCTTCTCGTGGTCCCGAAGCTGCCTAGATGCATATGCTATCACCTTTCTATGCTGTATAAGGACACATCCAAGTCCCTTACCTGACGTATCACAATATACTGTAAAACCTCCGGGTCCAACTGGTAATATAAGAATAGGTGCTGATATCAACTTCTGCTTCAAAGTCTCGAATGATGCCTGATATTCTGCCGACCAAACGAATGGTACATCCTTCCGGGTCAAGCAGGTCATGGGTGCTGAAAGTCTTGCAAAGTCTGACACAAACCTTCTGTAATATCCTGCTAATCCCAAGAAACTCCGTACATCTGCTACGGTCATGGGTACTGGCCAACTTTCTACTGCTTCTATCTTCCTGGGATCTACTGCTACTCCAGCTCCTGATATGATATGACCCAAAAATGAAATGTGATTCGTCCAGAACTCACACTTGCTGAGCTTGGCATACAACTGGTTCTCTCTCAGAACCTGCAACACTTTCCTGAGGTGGTCTTCATGCTCCTCTTCGCTAGCAGAGTATACGAGAATGTCGTCAAGAAATACAACAACAAACTGGTCTAAATATGGCATAAAGATACGATTCATCAAATCCATGAATATTGTTGGAGCATTGGTCAAACCAAACGGCATTACTAAGAACTCATAATGCCCATACTTCGACCTGAATGCTATCTTGGGAATATCTTCCTTCCGAACCCTCACCTGATGGTACCCTGAACGAAGATCTATCTTGGAGAAAACTCTAGCCTTGCTCAACTGGTGAAATAAGTCGTCGATCCTGGGTAATGGGTACTTGTTCTTCACTGTTGCCGCGTTAAGCTTCCTGTAGTCAATGCATAATCTGGATGACCCATCCTTCTTTCCCACAAGTACCACTGGTGCTGCCTATGGTGACACGCTAGCTTGGATAAACTTCTTCTCCTTCAGTTCCTCAACATGCTGATATACCTTGGCCTGCTCTGAATCCGCCATTCTGTAAACCCGATCTGATATCGGTTTAGTTCCTGGTGTCAATTCTATACTGAACTCAATATCTCTAACCGGTAGTAGACCTAGAAGTTCTTCAGGAAATACGTCTAGAAATTCTTCAACTACCTTCGGGATCTGAACTTCTTCCATTGCTGCTACTATTCCGTGCTATGGTTGAGTTGCCTCTGATCTGACTAAGGTGAATCTCTTTCTGCCTGGAATATCAAAAGATACACTCCCTCTACGACAATCTATTGTCGTATGACTGTCTTTCAGCTAGTCCATGCCTAAGATAACGTCGAAATTTCCGACAGGAAATTCTATCAACCGGGCAGGTAAAGAATGCCCGCAAACTACAACGCTACACGCTAAAATAACTCTACTAACTCCTACGAGCCCATTACCATTGAGTATATTCAACCTCCCTGGCAATGCCTCGAACTCTATTCCTAGTCGTGTCGCAAATTGTGCAGATATAAATGAATGGGATGCTCCCGAATCAAACAATGCTACTGCAGGATATGAGGCGACGAGAATGCTACCTGCCACAACATCTCCCGATGCCAATGCCTCCTCCAAGTACAAAGTGAATGCTTGCCCTCGACCTCCTTGCTGGTTCCCATGCTGCGGCCTAACCTGATGTTGCTGCTGGCCTCTGCCTTGATGATGCTGGGGTGGTCTATGCTGGTGCTGCTGCATCGACGGTCCCTGCTGCCGAAACATCTGAGCCTGCGGACGCTGTGCCAACGGCCTTACTGCCACTGCTGGTCCTCGATACTGTCCTGCCCCTGGGGCTGGCAGAGCAGGAAACTGCTGCCCTGGTCCTCCTGCCCTCGAATTCATGGGACATGTGGTAACCCGATGATCTGGATTCCCACATATCAGACACAGTCCATTCAATGTCCGACACACATCTCTAGTGTGTTCCATCTTCCCACAATAAGTGCAGCCCGCCGGGGGTTGCTGGTTCTTCCTCTGTTGCTGTTGCTACTGCTGCCTGGGTGGTGCTGGTCCTCGTATCGCCACATCGTAGATACGAATGCCAGTGGATGGTGCTGTTGTTCGGGGTGCTGTTCCCCCTCCCCCTTCAATCTGACTGTGGGATCTCTTCTGACCCCCAGTCCTCACCGCAAGCCTCTGAATGGTAATCTCATGTCTTCGAGTCGCCGTCAATATCTCATCAAAAGTCTGGTAATTGTGCCCCTCTATCAGTTGCAAGAGTTCAAGATGAAACCCTTGCTGAAACCTCATAGCCCTCTGGCTCTCTGTTGCTACCATCTCTGGAGCAAATCTACTCAATCTGTAAAATTCTGCTGCATAAGCATCTACAGTCTTGCCAGCCTGCCTGAGGCTGATAAACTTCTGCTGTAGCTCAAACTGTGCTACAACTCCATAGTACTTGGTCTTGAATCTTGCCGTAAAATCGTCCCAAGCCACAGGACGTCTAAAGCCCGCTTCCTCTGATTCCCACCAATCACGTGCGAGATCCTGAAGTAACAACTTCACTAGATCCATACGTTCTTCTGCCGACACCTTAGCTGCCGTTAGAATAGCCTCTATATCCTTAAGCCATGCATATGCTGAGATGGCATCCTCCGTGCCCTCGAAACGGCGGGGGTTGTACTTGCAAAACCTGGCTGATGCTCCTGAATCTGGCCTTGCCCCTCTTTCCAATGCTGTCTACAATCCTTGGTTGAGTAGCACATTCTGCTCTTATAGCTGAGTGTGCATGCGTTGCTGGGCCAACATCTGATGTTGCTGAGTGGCCATCATTCCTCTCATGATCTCCAGAAGGGCTGGTGTGTCCACTTGGGTAGGTGGAACTGTCGGTGGTGGTAGAACATCCGGATACTGCGATCCAGTCGCTGGTTCCACTATCACTTCTTCCTGGGTAGCCTCTTGGGTTAGTACCGGCCCTTGTTGCTGACCAACAGGGTCAGGTTGTCCATGTTACTCTTGTTGCTGTTGACCAGTCCTGGCAGATGCGGACAAAATACCCCTAAGAAAAGGGACAAGAGAACAATCAAACAACCGGACATGAAGGATCAATGAAGCCAAAGGATACCGAAATGTCAAACAAGGGCCGAGAATAACAAATCATGAGATCAAGGGGGAACATGTGTGATTGAGACATCCTATAAATCAAAACATCCCACAAGTCTAAAATCAGACCTGCATGGGCCACCACTAAAACCTTGTCACGCCCCAGAACCAGAATACTGGAGAGCGGGTGTCACGCCCCGATTCCGTAGAATCGATAGTCGTCCCCCGGGCGTGATGCCGTGCGAACCTAAGTTGCGATCGCACAAGACATAGTTATAAGGTTATCCGAAACACAACGTCAAATTAGAGTACGCAGAGAAATTGAATAACACATTTTGAAATGGAAATAGACTTTTCATTGATAATATGAACTTTACATAGACTTCTTTTTACAATCATTGCCGCGCGGGCTACAACATGACTTCGACTTACAAAAATGAACGCCGATGAGATAGTCGTTCCATACATTACATCCTTTTTATACAAGCAAAAACCAATACATATTTCCACCTGCTATGGCGGGAAGTCGAGTCGTCATTTTTCTTTGGACTGATGTGCGGTCTTCTTCAAAAGAAAATCCAGAAAACAAGCCTTCACACGGACGAGGCTTCAAAAGAGTTCACGCCGCCTTGAGCTTTAGTTGGCACGCCCTTCGTAGTTCGGGGTACCTGCGTGGAGAGCAAGGATCAGTACATTACACTTTGTACTGGTGCGTGGCTATTTAAATTCCAAGCTCTCATTTGGTTGAAGAGTTTATATGACATTAGAGTATGAATGTTTCTAACCATCCTAATGAATTTCCAAACAAGTAATGACGAGCATAGTGAACTTTACGTTGAAACTTACCCCGGCGGACCGCGTCGCGCCTTATGAAACTTACCATGTTCTTTCCTTTCAATTGTTATCTTTGCATATTAAGTGCTATACTTCGTGTGTTGGTCACTGGCTCCCAGAGCCATTGTGGACTCCTTTTTGCTTTGATTAGACGAGGCCCTTTCAGCGCGAGTAGCGAGCCCCGCTGCAAGTCCTCGCCTAACGTTGTGCCCAGCACAGCTTTTGTATTTGTTTCCTTTCTTGGCCGCAACGGTCCCGTGGCCCCGGGTTGCCGTTCGGGGAAACTCTACCTTGTCGACAAGTTGTCCATGACCGTACAAAGACCATTTTTTCTTCTTCTTTTTAGTTATTAAGACATAGCCTACCATTCTCTTTGGAAACTCAATTCTTTTTCCCGTGTTCGTGCCTTTCGTGCCTTTCATTTATCTTTTTCTTCGTACCAACACTATCGATTTTGCCTAAGGAGGGGGTCGAGAAGAGAAGGGTCAGCCACTCACCTTGAGTTTACCTTGGCGAGCGAACTTGTTGGTCGCGCTAGACGTCGCCTACGCGATTACCTGAAATCGCACAAGCAACCGATTAGAACACTGCATTATTTAAAGAGTTCGATAGGAAATGCGAGTTCAAAATGCAAGCCATGAAAACCATCGAAAACATCCACGAAACGCATTCAGAAAACAAAGCCAAAACCAACGCAAGCGGCGTGAAAAGCAGAGCAACGGGAGGTCTCTCCCGACTCAGCCGCAGAGTCAATCCTCGAGGCGCAACCCGCTGAATATGGGACTTGGTTCCGAAGAAGACATTCCATAACGAGGAATGGATCTTAATTCAACCGTTCCCGTTCGATCGACTCGGTCGATCCCGACCTATCGGTCTCGGCCGAATCGATAGTGACAGTGTTCCTTTCTCGCGCACCCCGTGGACAGGGTACGGGGCACGATGTAGGGACGGGGCACTACACCATAACTAACTAAGAAAAAGTTTCATCCTCGAAACTTAAGAATAGAACCTACCTCTATGAAAATAATGAAGGGAACTTTTCCCTCATCTCTGACTCGAGTTCCCATGTCGACTCCTCTGCCGCATGGTTCCTCCAGAGTACGCGGACGAGAGGGATCGCCCGATTTCGAAGTAACTTATCCTTGCATTCTAAAATTTGAACTGGCGCTTCGACGTAGGATAAGTCAGACTTCAGTTCTAGCTGGCCAAAATCCACCACGTGGCTAGGGTTGTACACGTACTTCCGCAGTTGGGAGACGTGGAAGACATTGTGTACACCTTCAAGCGCCGGTGGTAGGGCAATCTTATAGGCTACGGGGGCGACCCGCTCGAGTATTTCGAATGGCCCAACGAATCTCGGACTCAGCTTCCCCTTCACGCCGAACCGAGTAACTCCACGCATGGGCGACACCTTCAGGAACACGTGATCGCCTACACAGAACTCAAGCGGTCTTCGATGGGTGTCGGCATAGCTCTTCTGCCGACTCTGTGCAATCTTTAGTCTTTCCCGAATTAGCTTGACCTTCTGTACCGTCTGTTCTACCAGCTCCGAGCCGAGTATCTGCCGTTCCCCGACTTCATCCCAGCAAATGGGCGATCTGCACTTTCGACCGTACAAGGCTTCATACGGCGCCATTTGGATGCTGGACTGGTAGCTATTGTTATATGTAAATTCTGCCAACGGTAAGTGGACGTCCCAGCTTGATTTGAATTCGATTGCGCAGAGCCGTAGCATGTCTTCGAGAATCTGATTAACGCGCTCCGTTTGGCCGTCGGTCTGTGGATGGTAAGCTGAACTGAACTGCAACTTGGTACCCAGCGCCGACTGAAGGCTACTCCAGAATCGCGACATGAACCGTGAATCCCGATCAGAGACGATGGATACTGGAACTCCGTGTAGTCGTACGATCTCGTCAAGATAAATCTGCGCCAGCCGATCAAAGCTCCAAGTAACTTTAATGGCAATGAAGTGCGCCGACTTGGTTAATCGATCGACGATGACCCAGATGGCGTCGCTCCCCCGTGGTGTCTTCGGCAGGCCAACAATAAAGTCCATCGTGACATGATCCCATTTCTACTCTGGAATGGCAAGGTTCTGCATCTCCCCGCCCGGTCGCTGATGCTCAGCTTTCACCTGCTGACAGGCCATGCATTGTGACACGAAGAGCGCCACATCTCTCTTCATCCCGTGCCACCAGAAAGTCGTACGGAGGTCCTTGTACATCTTGGTACTACCTGGATGTAAGGTATATTTCGCGTGATGCGCCTCCGACATAATCTCCTTTCGTAGTTCAGAATCATCCGGAACACATAGTCGGCCATTCAATCGCAGCGCGCCGGTCTTGTCTTCCGCAAAGTCGGTCACACTACCTGTTGAAATTTGCTCGCGTATTTTCTTCAGGTACGGATCATCCTTCTGAGCGGCCATGATCTTTTCCAGCAAACTCGGCTCTAACTGCAGCTGCGCCAACCGTATATCCCTGAATCGATCCCGGAGATCGATGTCCATTTTTTCGAGATCTTGTAGTAGTCTGCGGTCGATGGATAGCGAGGCAAGGTATTTTTGACTCAGAGCGTCCGCCACCACATTTCCCTTGCCCGGAGTGTAGTCGATCGTCAAGTCATAGTCCTTGATTAGTTCGAGCCAGCATCGCTGTCGTAAGTTCAGTTCCTTCTGGGTGAAGAGATACTTGAGGCTCTTGTGGTCGGTATAGATTGTGCATGCCACGTCATATAGATAGTGACGCCACAATTTCAACGCGAACACAATCGCCGCTAACTCCAAGTCGTGCGTAGGATAGTTCTTCTCGTACGGCTTCAACTGTCTGGAGGCGAAGGATATCACCTTGTTCCGCTGCATGAGCACACATCCCAAGCCCTGGCCTGAAGCATCGCTGAATATCTGAAAACCCTCTGGCCCATCCGGAAGTGCGAGTATGGGTGCCGAAATCAGCCGCTGTTTTAGCTCCTGGAATGAAGCTTCACAGTCATCCGACCACTCATACACGACTCCCTTTTGAGTGAGGCTAGTCAGTGGCGATGCAATCTTCGCGAAGTCTTTCACGAAGCGTCGATAGTATCCCGCCAAACTAAGAAAGCTTCTAATCTCGCTAGCAGACGCAGGCCTCTTCCAATCAGCAACGGCTTCCACTTTCTTCGGGTCGACTGCAATGCCTTCGGACGAAATGATGTGACCAAGGAAGGATACGCTGCTGAGCCAAAATTCGCACTTACTTCGCTTTGCAAATAGCTGGTTCTCTCGAAGTGTCTGGAGCACGGTCCGCAGATGTTCTGCATGCTGCGCCCTGTCTTTCGAGTAGATGAGAATATCGTCAATAAAGACTACCACAAATTTATCAAGGAAGGGTCGAAATACCCGATTCATTAGGTCCATGAAGGCGACAGGGGCGTTTGTTAGGCCGAATGGCATCACCAGGAACTCGTAGTGGCCGTACCGAGTACGAAAGGCTGACTTTTGCACGTCGCCCGACTTGATCTTGAGCTGATGATAGCCCGAGCGGAGATCAATCTTCGAAAATACCGAGGCGCCTTGCAGTTGATCGAATAAGTCGTCTATGCGGGGCAAAGGATACTTGTTCCGGATGGTGGCCTTGTTCAGCTCTCGGTAATCGACGCACAGATGCATGGACCCATCCTTTTTCTTCACGAACAACACGGGCGCTCCCCACGGTGAAATACTAGGCCGAATAAATCCCCTGTCGAGTAATTCTTGTAACTGGGTCTTGAGCTCCTTCAGCTCAGCGGGGGCCATTCTGTACGGGGCCTTTGAAATCGGTCGAGTATCGGGGAATGTATCGATGCTGAACTCGATCTCTCGGTCGGGAGGCATGTCGGGTAGCTCGTCCGGGAACACATCGGGGAATTCTGCCACAACGTCGGTCTGACCTACGTTTGCACCCTCCTGTCACATGTCTCGGACGGACGCCAAGAAGCCTTCGCACCCAGAATGCAGCATCCTCCGAACAGAGATTGCCGAGATCAACATGCAGGTCGACGACGCCTCACCACACGAAAAGCAGAATTCAGGCACTCCTGGTATGCGAAAAGTGACCGTCTTCTTGGCACAGTCTATGGTTGCGTTGCACGGCCCGAGCCAATCCATCTCCAGAATGATATCGAAGTCATTCATGTCTAGGACCATCACGTCCAGACCGATCTTTTGACCGCCGATACAGATAATCCCGTCGGTGCAGGCTGAATTAGTGAGTATTGGTGTGCCCGAAGGTGTACTCACGCTAAGGTCGAGGTCTAATGATACTAACAGAAATTTATGTTCGGCGACAAAGTCCGCCGCTATAAAACTATGCAAAGCACCTGAATCAAATAATACGCGAGCATGCACATTATTAAAACTAAGTATACCTGTCACGACTGTGTCTGATGCAAGTGCTTCATCCCGAGTCATGGCATAGACGCGTCCTTGTGCATTCTGACGCCTGTCTTGATGGTTTGGTTGGGCAGGCGGAGTAGATCGAGGCGCCTGCACTCGATTCTCCTGACGGTTTTGTTGGGGAGGGCCATTGCGATTCGGTCGAGGATTCTGGCAGTCTCGGGCATAGTGCCCCCTCCGCCCACAAGCATAGCACTCTGCCTTGGCAAAGCAGTGGTCTTCGGTATGCCCAAGCTGATGGCAATTCCTGCATCGTGGTAACGGGTTCTTGCCTTGGTAGCCGCCAGTGTGTGGACGCTTTGGCTCGTGATTGTTGCCTCCCGTATAGCTAGGACGTTTGTGATTGGAGTGGCGCACAACGTCTTCAGCACCGGAAGGAAGCAGGCTCTCAAGACGGAGAGCGTGATTCAGAGCCTCGCCCGTGGT
The DNA here is from genome assembly GCA_029216955.1 of Iris pallida. Classification (NCBI taxonomy): domain Eukaryota; kingdom Viridiplantae; phylum Streptophyta; class Magnoliopsida; order Asparagales; family Iridaceae; genus Iris; species Iris pallida. The sequence goes on along the minus strand of JANAVB010042420.1, from coordinate 24,866,396 downwards.
CTTGTACTCCGGGACGCCGACATGTGCACCAATAGATTGTCGTAGTCCCACTTCGAACCGTCGCACGCGGCACTCTTCAGTAGGCAGAAACGCACCAGCGAACTTGGACAATTTGTTGAACTCTGCGGCGTACTGTTGCACCGTCCTGCTCTCCTGCTTCAAAGACATGAATTCATTTTCTTTTGCTTGGCGAACGGCGGACGGAAGGTACTCCAGTTCGAAAGCCTTGCGGAACGTGGCCCAAGAGATCGGCACGGTAGTATTGTCCGGTCGAATCGCTCGCTTGCGCACGGCCCACCAGTCGTGCGCATTCAACCGTAGTTGAAGTTGTGCGCAGGCAACTTGCTTTGATTCTTCGATGCCGAGGAGCTCGAAGTGGTCTTCTAGTTCTTCCAGCCAGTCGATCGCAATGGAAGGACCCTCGGTGCCGCTGAAAGAGGTGCGACACGCCTTCTTGAATTCTGACACTTCGAAGTTGTACTTCTTTGGTGCCGCTGGTTGAAGCTCGGGCTCCGCCGTGTCGACTTCAATGGGTGGAATCGTCGGCACGGTGGTAGTAGGTACGGTGACGGTAGGTGCCGTCGCAGAATTTCCGTTGGCCGCAAACGTCTGGACGATCTGCTGCAGGGTATCCATCTGCTTTTGTTGAAGTTTGATGTGCGCATCGAAGCGAGCTTCGAACTGGGCCTGTCGTTCCTCTACTCGTTGATGTCGGTTCTCGGACTGGTTCCGCTGCGCCTCCATCATGCGCAGCATCCTTTCGATGGTATCGTTAGAAGGTCCGGCCTGCGGACGATGCGAGCTACTAGAGCCACTGGAAGCGCTCTGTTCCTGCTCGGCCGTGGGTTCCGCCACTTCTGCGATACGAAGGCAACGCATCAGTCTCAAATTATTACGGACTCATTGTATGGAACAACTTATCTCATCGTTGCGTGGTCAATGGTTTGAAACTCTAGACGCGAGGCCAAAGGATGTAAAGCCGTGCTCTGATACCATTATGTCACGCCCCGATTCCGTAGAATCGATAGTCGTCCCCCGGGCGTGATGCCGTGCGAACCTAAGTTGCGATCGCACAAGGCATAGTTATAAGGTTATCCGAAACACAACGTCAAATTAGAGTACGCAGAGAAATTGAATAACACATTTTGAAATAGAAATAGACTTTTCATTGATAATATGAACTTTACATAGACTTCTTTTTACAATCATTGCCGCACGGGCTACAACATGACTTCGACTTACAAAAATGAACGCCGATGAGATAGTCGTTCCATACATTACACCCTTTTTATACAAGCAAAAACCAATACATATTTCCACCTGCTATGGCGGGAAGTCGAGTCGTCACTTTTCTTTGGACTGATGTGCGGTCTTCTTCAAAAGGAAATCCAGAAAACAAGCCTTCACACGGACGAGGCTTCAAAAGAGTTCACGCCGCCTTGAGCTTTAGTTGGCACGCCCTTCGTAGTTCGGGGTACCTGCGTGGAGAGCGAGGATCAGTACATTACACTTTGTACTGGTGCGTGGCTATTTAAATTCCAAGCTCTCATTTGGTTGAAGAGTTTATATGACATTAGAGTATGAGTGTTTCTAGCCATCCTAATGAATTTCCAAACAAGTAATGACGAGCATAGTGAACTTTACGTTGAAACTTACCCCGGCGGACCGCGTCGCGCCTTATGAAACTTACCATGTTCTTTCCTTTCAATTGTTATCTTTGCATATTAAGTGCTATACTTCGTGTGTTGGTCACTGGCTCCCAGAGCCATTGTGGACTCCTTTTTGCTTTGATTAGACGAGGCCCTTTCAGCGCGAGTAGCGAGCCCCGCTGCAAGTCCTCGCCTAACGTTGTGCCCAGCACAGCTTTTGTATTTGTTTCCTTTCTTGGCCGCAACGGTCCCGTGGCCCCGGGTTGTCGTTCGGGGAAACTCTACCTTGTCGACAAGTTGTCCATGACTGTGCAAAGACCATTTTTTCTTCTTCTTTTTAGTTATTAAGACATAGCCTACCATTCTCTTTGGAAACTCAATTCTTTTTCCCGTGTTCGTGCCTTTCGTGCCTTTCGTGCCTTTCATTTATCTTTTTCTTCGTACCAACACTATCGATTTTGCCTAAGGAGGGGGTCGAGAAGAGAAGGGTCAGCCACTCACCTTGAGTTTACCTTGGCGAGCGAACTTGTTGGTCGCGCTAGACGTCGCCTACGCGATTACCTGAAATCGTACAAGCAACCGATTAGAACACTGCATTATTTAAAGAGTTCGATAGGAAATGCGAGTTCGAAATGCAAGCCATGAAAACCATCGAAAACATCCACGAAACGCATTCAGAAAACAAAGCCAAAACCAACGCAAGCGGCGTGAAAAGCAGAGCAACGGGAGGTCTCTCCCGACTCAGCCGCAGAGTCAATCCTCGAGGCGCAATCCGCTGAATATGGGACTTGGTTCCGAAGAAGACATTCCATAACGAGGAATGGATCTTAATTCAACCGTTCCCGTTCGATCGACTCGGTCGATCCCGACCTATCGGTCTCGGCCGAATCGATAGTGACAGTGTTCCTTTCTCGCACACCCCGTGGACAGGGTACGGGGAACGATGTAGGGACGGGGTACTACAGCGGGGGAATGACTCAGCCAGCTACGTATTACGGGTAGATAAATACCGTATAATACGATCAATGCTGTCTAACCAGACGAGGGGGTGCATACTACATAAAAGTCTCACTATGGTCATTTCGCATCTATTGTCTCAATCATTCAAATAAGAAACAGTAATACAGAACATGTAAGATAAAGCAGTAAGGCGTCCCAAACGCTCAGTCAGAATGTTCTGGAAATTTGGCTTTACAAAACATAGCCAGATGGTATAGTAAGGTATACACAATTATTATCAGCTGCAGTCTGACTTAATTATAATCATGCAAAAGTAAGTACAAGACGATCCGACCAACATGCCGGTGCCAAACGGCTAAGTATAAAGTAAATGACAAAACGAGCGGTGAAGTAGGAAAACCCACTCGAGTCCTCATGCGATCATCCCTCTAGTATTGACCATCTTGGAGGTAGAAGTAAGCTGGATCCTCGGGGACCGGCTCTAAATCTGGCCATGCAAAACCAGAGAGGTTAGACCTCTAATAGCAAGTACCACAAGGAAGGACGATATGAAGGACTAAACCAGTAAGTAAAAAAATATAATAATAGATCTCTGCCGCCCACTAGGATTCACATAACGTCACGACACTTCGAACCAACCTCCCAACCAAACAAGGACAGAAGTTGGCCCGTCATGTCCTGACATCCTGATCATCTCAGTTAGGCAACAGAGTAGATACAGTACACAAACAAATCATCTTGAACGGCCAATCATTTCCTACGGCTAGCTATTGTGAGTCCCAAGTTATCCTGAAATTATGCAAAAATAGGGATTCCTCAGTTCTTACTATGTACGAGCAAGGCTAGTCTATCCAGTCAATCAATTGCGCCAATCATGTAGTTAGACGAGTCCCAGCGGGACGCCCGCCGTTATAGCATGTACAATAATATAAGCAGATACTGTTCCCTGCCCGTGTGACAGATTTACAGTATCTGTGGGAACCAGCCGGCCCGTCGGGAACTTAATAGTCCCAAGGGGGCTGCCATGTAAGAACTCGGGAATCCATTCTCTCCATGCCATTATTATTTTATTTAAATTAATAGTCCCTACGTTGAGCGAAGTTCCATACCGTGGATCATGGCCATTCAAATGAGTACTTTCGTACGGGGTACGATATGCGTAACTCTACAACGATACCTGTGCGGCTAGGTTGTAGGTCTTACATAGCGTGATGCAACAATCAAATTAACCATAGAATAATCATGCCTTGACCATAAAGTACACATGCTGTCTTTGTAAGATAAATAAGTAAATAAATAAATAAATAATTTGAAGCCTGCATGTACCTGTATGCCAATATCCGGGATCGGCTAATCGAGTACAATAGTTCATTACATGAACGTGTCTCATTCATTCATTTCAATAAGACGACTAGCCAGTCTCTTAGTTCCAACTAGGAACGCATGATCAATTATTAGTCAATGTCACAATCATTATCAATGGTGACAAGGCATGAAAGTTAATCAATATTACATGGGGTCGGGTCTATAACTCTCAGGGTTAAGTTCTAGTCATACTGGGTATCCATGGATCAATCAGGACACAAGGCACATTTTACATAACAATCCATTTTAACAAATTTAACATATCATGATTTATCAAGAAATTCACGCAAAAAGGCGTAAGGATATAATAGAAGAATTATCATGCCATCATTAAATGAATAGGTTGAGGAATAAATAAAAACACCCAGGTCAGGAAGTCACGCCAACAAGTCTATGCTAAGGCCAAAAGTCACGCAAGAAGTCTATGCTTAAGACCAAAAAGTCACGCTAAGTCTAGCTGGGGTGAGCGTGGAAAATGGGCGTGAACAGTGAGCGTGAAAAGTGATACACGCTGGCAAGCGTGAGCGTGAAAAGTCACGCAAGCAAGCACAGCGTGAGCGTGAAGGGAAAAATCCACGCACGCACAAGAGAGCGTGACTAAAAATCCACGTACTCATAGAAGTGTGCGTGACTAAAAATACACGCAGACTCGTGGATGTGTGCGTGACTAAAAATACACGTAGACTCGTGAGAACGTGAGCGTGACTAAAAATACACGCAGACTCGTGGATGTGTGCGTGACTAAAAATACACGCAGACTCGTGGATGTGTGCGTGACTAAAAATACACGCAGACTCGTGGATGTGTGCATGACTTAAAATACACGCACGCTCATGAGAACGTGAGCGTGACTGAAACTACACGCTAACATATAAGAACATGAGCGTGTCTCAAAATCCACGCAGATACGTAGAGACGTGTGCGTGACTCAGCCTTCGTCCCAAGCCAGAAGATGAAGTTCCCAGCCAGAAAACACGCTAAGTTGGGAGGACCAAAAACCCATGAACAGCCAAAAATGTAACAACTTAGATCTAGAGAAAATCTAGCCATGGAAATCAAAAATGCTAAGAACTAAACTCTCTTGGAATCACAAGAAGAAGACAAATGAACCATAAAAACATGGTTCTCAAGTAGAAGCAAGTTTGCACTTGCCTACTGCTACTGCTGGTGGTTGGAGAGAGTGATGAGAGGAAGAAGAAGTAGTAATGGTGAGAATGAGTAATGAGGAGAGAGAATGGAGAGGGTGGCTTTAAATAGGGGGAGTAGTGGTAGGTGGGAGCTAATGGGCCGGGTTGGATTCGGATTCATCAATGAACCCGAGAACCTAACCTAGGCCGAACCACATAAGCAAGACTAAAAGCAGGAAATAAAAGCAGGGAATAAAATGCAGATAATAAAATTGTAAGAAATTAATTAACATGAAAATTAAAGAGCAGATAATTAATTAACATGAACTAGAGGAATTTAAATACAGGATACTACATGATAAATACTAAATAAATACACATGAGTTGTACATGTATATAAAAATACGTATTCCGGAAACGGGGAGTGACAAAGCTGCACAAAGTAAATGAACATGTCGGTTTTATATGGGTGGACGAGGAGCTCTCTCCACCAGTACAGTTGAGTACTTACATCCACATAGTTTTTATGTACAGGCACATGCAGAAGCTCGTGGCGCAGAGCTTGCTTGGATGCGTCGAGGCACGGAATTCCTTGGCGGTTTGAAGCATGCGGCCGTGTGGAGTCAAGACTTATACGGGACATAATGTATGGACATTGCCTTATGTAGCTTCCGCTGGCTCAAGCATTGTATCGAGAGATGAGAGAGAGCAAAATGACTTGTAACTTGAGAGAAAAGTGAGCCTGAGAGACTTGTAATCATGGTCTTGCACCCCATTGTAATCTTATTGTTCAATATTAATAAAGAGCACTTTTGAATAACTTGTGTTTTGTTTTTAAATTCGGAAGCATGTTCAATATTTCTGCTTGGGACTTCTGTACGACGACCCCGTCGCAGCCGCTGTATTCGGCCGTTATGAAACTGCCTTACACGAGTACAATCTAGGCTCATGCGGCATCACGACTTAGCGAGGACGATCACTTCTACGGGAGCGGAACGTGACACAGGATGCAGGGAATGGATTGCTCGCGACGAAGCTTCGCTTGATTGCGCAGAGGCATAGAATACCGTAGTGTTTGAAGCGTACGATCGCATTGACGTTCGGACTTGCAACAGGATTGCTGCGGCCGAGATATAGAATGCATGATGTATGGAACAGTAAAATCCTTTATGGGTAAAAGAGAACTTGAGTGTTGTAGCCAACATGGCAAATTCAGTTGGGCTATTGAAAGCCTTTGTAATCTCAGTTCGAATATCAATAAAGAGAATTGTTTCGTATACTATGTTTTCCTTTTTTTGTTAATATCAACTCAAAGATAACCATTTGAGAATGTGTCATCTTGCCTTGCACGAGTGCAACTCTAGGTTCGTGCGGCATCACGCCCCTTGCGAGTACGATGATTCGGGTGATTCCGGGTCGGGACGTGACAAATTGGTATCAGAGCTCTAGGCTCAATTTCCTCTGGACGTTTGCTTTGTTTCAATTCCAAAGAGTTGCCCACCACAAATCGAATCACTCTTGACTCTACTCGATGTCGTACTGGATGTTCCATACAATAAGTCTAATACAAAGTCGGGTAACGTTACCGCAAGTACTTCGAATTTACATGATGTTGCGGAGAAAGTCGTGAAACGTTTCGTTGTATTAAATTCAACGAGCCGTAAAATGTTAGTTGCTGCAAGTGCAACAAATTGTGAAATATGATTTGAGATGTTGTTGTTGTAATATAACATGTTGAATGAGAAATAAAACGATGCACGAAGTACAATGGGTTGTGAATATTGGTTGCACCAATTCGGAAACTTAAATAATACGTTGCAGGAAGTGCAACGAATTGATTGTGAATATGCGTTGCAATAAAAATGATAAGTCAATATCGAATGTGTTGAACGAATTTGAGCATTGACTTTGAATGTCGGGAGTAAATCGTTGTACGAGGTGCAACAGATGTCAAAAAATAAAAATCGTTGCACGAGGTGCAATGAATGTCGGAAATAAGTCGTTGAACGATGTACAACACGTGTCGAAAGTAAATTGTTGCACGTGGTGTAATGCATATCAAAGTAATCGTTGCACGAAGTGCAAAGGAGATTGAAAATAAATCGTTGCACAAGATGCAACGGAAGGAACTGAAATCATAAATCGATAGAATGAATTGTTCGGTTGTACACCGAACTTGTGTTGGCAAATGAAAACATTGGTCGAGTTGTGTCAGATTTGATTTAATTAAAGTTACGGTTGTGATCAAGCACGATCACTGCAGAAATCGTGAGTCGGAAGAGATTGTTGGTTCATAGTGAGTATAATGCGGGGAAAATGACTTGATTTTCAAGTGGTATATGCCATACCACGTATGCGATGAATGACTCGATTCTGAGTGGTATATGATATACCACTTGTGCGATAAATTGCATCGACACATTGTGAGAATTACGAAAGGTTTGTCCGCAAAGGACGAAAGAGTACCGAGACCCGATTGAAAATTTGTATGACAGTATGTTGATGCAAGTGTTATTCGATAATCGATTGGAACGATAGGGCGGGTACTCGTATCAATGAATGATACATCGGACGGAAATTATAAGTTAGTCGGACGACCGAGACTAGCGAAACGATTATGCCTTGAAGCAATAATCGGATCGACAGGAAAGGAAAACTTGAACTTACAAATGAGTCGCACGACTTGCTATCTTGATAGAAATGTTGGGCGAGACGAATCGAATCGCATGACTTACGATCTCGATAGAAATGTTGGGCGAGGCAAATCGAATCGTACGACTTGCGATCTCGATAGAAATATGGGCGAGGCAAATTATAATCGGATCGCACGATGTGCGACTTCGGTGAAGAGTTGGTTGATGCGGGTAAATAGTACCTAAGAGATAGTTGGTTACGTTACGGCGAAACTCATTTGAGTATGACTGAAACACGCAAAAACTTAGAGGGCATGATCGTATAACTCGAGGGTTCGATGTTGGATAATCGGTAACTCGGTTACGCGATCAAAGCATAACGAAATGCAACGAATCGAGACATACAAAAATGTTTGTGGAGAACTTGGACGTATGCAATACAAGTTGTCGACGTTGAAACAGAATCAAAGTTGACCCTTACGCTATCAAAATTGATACGACGTATCGAGATCGATATGTAAGGAAACGTAATCACGATGTGAGAATACAAAATGGAGTGTGCCTCGCGCTATCAAAATTTTGTAACTAACAATACGAGAATAAACAAACTAGTTGATCATGAACCTTGTGATTGATCAAGACGAGACTATAAGTCGTCGACGATTGTTCGATACGTATAGCATCACCTGTGTAGACCGCAAATAAGATAGACTCGAATTCAATGCGAGTAGATGCTTCGTGAATTGCAGAATCATCGACGGTAGTGCATGACTTTACTCGGAGGATAGTTGCACATCAGTTGTGCCGATAGAAATAGTTTTGTCCGAAATTTGGGTGGTCGCATAGAAATCGTCGGAACGTGATTTGGCTCCGAAATAAGATATAGCATGGTTCGTAGTAAACTGTCCTTCGTTAATGATCCAAAATTATCGAGCATAGCTTCGGGACAGCTGACCCTAGAAGACTTGACCGCCAAATCAAATTGAATGTTGCAGACCGTAAGATGACCCATGCGGTATCGCATATAAAATTGCATCGATAACAAATATAATGTGGTGCATATTGACGATAATTCTAGGCAATTTTTGAGAATCGTGCTATGCACGAGCGTGAGTGGTAAGAGAATGACTTACGAGTTATGTCGTTAGATTTGGATTCTCCTTGCAATTGAGCTTGCGTGAATCGAACTTATATTCGATGTTACGAGACGGATAAGTTGGGAATTTGGCTAGTGAATTCCTACTCGTTAGGAATCGAACGTAAGATGCATCGTAGAGACTTTGAGTCAAAGCGATTGTTGTCTTGAGCACCGTCGCCTCGATGTAAACTTTTCTGTCGGATAGATTGTGGCCTTTGAGTAATGTCAATTTAAAGTTGCGTCGGGAGAATTTGAGCACGGTGTCTAGGTAAGTAACCTAGCGGGCGTAGTCCTGAATGTCGATGCTTTTGCAAGTCAACAAAGGAAAATCGTATCGAGATAAGTTACGAAGTGAAACTTCAGAAATAGTTGGGTAGCGACGTCGAGCACAAGGCGTTACGGAGACTCGTTGTGATCGGATGCGCGACGGCTTGATGCGACGCATAGAATTGATAGTCCCGATGAAACTTACGAAGTGAGAAATACAATTTTTGAATCACATCGTGTGTCTTGACTTTTGTTGGATGATCGCGTGTGTATCAATATGCATATGCAATAGAATTGTGAGAACAAGCACTAGAGCCCAAGTCCGAATCGAGAGTACGAGATGGCAAGCATAGGATTGAAATTACTTGTTAGCTTTGTTCCAATTTGCTACCACTGGATTTGGTCAAAATACATATTTGTTTGGGACGCCTTGAATATAGGTACGGATCCAAAGCGAGTTGAATACAAATTCAAATGGAGCTGCAGGAAAAACTTTGGAATGTTAATAAAAAGTTTACAAGATAGTATGAAACTGAACAACATTGGTGGGACGTGATCGTGCAACAATCTATAAAACACTTAATCGGAGTGTTGGTTTTGGTTCGAGGACGAACCTTGTTTTGAGTGGTATATTCTGTAATGTCCCGCACCACACGGCACATTACACTGAGACGTTGACTCAAAGAGTCGCATTGACCGAATGAAATGTATCGATGCGAATCGATACAAAGAGTTACGTTGTCCTGAGCAATGTATCGAACTAAGTCGATGCGAAGAGTTGCATCGTCCCAAAGAAATGTATCTAGTTGAATCGATGCGAAGCGCCACATTGCCCCGAAGGATAAGTGCGTTGAGATGGCTCGAAGATTCTAAGAAATCGAATCGACCAAGGCACAAGTCCAAATCGATACAAGTATTGATTTTAGTTGGTTTCATGTGCAGGCTATCCGTTTACGCTAAAATATTAGAGGTCGACATTTTGCCTCATTCGCAGCGGGTCCGCAAAATCCAAATTACCGACTTACAACGGACTGGAACTTGGACACGGTAGGCCAGAATCGACCGAGTAGTTCAATAAAACAAGAAGTGTCCGAATGGCTAAGTCAGAAGAGTTGGCCGTGCAACGAAGTTATAAAATCGAGCCGCATCGGCTCGGCAAAATGATAAGGCGTATCGGCTCAAGGTGGGAGGATTGACTCTTCTTTTTACTCCTTCATGCCTAAGTCAGAATGTATCATTGTATGCTAAGTTAACCCATCGACGCCACGGGCGTGGTCCGATCGGAAGATAAATCATAGTGTTTGTCGAACACTAGTTAGAACAATTGAAATAAAATGTGCATCAAATGTACGAGTCGCTATGGAACATTGGATATCGCAAAGGCGAGCGCCTCGGTGCACAAGTCGCAAGAACATGGGATAACTGTATTCGAGTGCCTTCGTGCACGAGCCATTCTGTGCCTTCGCGTACGAGTTAGAAAGGCTACCACATTAAAAGACAATAGGCGAGCGCCCTAGCGTGCAAGCTACGAACATTGAACACTAAGTCATATAACATGAAAATACGGCTTCGATGCGTGCACCAAGTGCACGACCCGAGGGAAAAGATGATAAATGTGTCGAAACATGCCTACGTGCACAAGATCATAAAAGATGACTTCGTTGCGAAAGAATACGGTTGTGGCATGAATGTGACAGAACTGTCAGATATGACATGATGCCTCGAAAGGTGTTCAGGACCTTCGGGTCGTTCGGTTGACAAACATTGAGTTGAGACATGATGCCATCGAACATTGAAACGAAGTATGAAATATAAGAACTGTCACGACCCGCACCCTTGAGTAAGGGCACGAGAAGTGGGTACGTCCAGCCTACGCCACAGTGTCGGCGGTAGAACGCTGTCCTAGGTCAATCATCTAACAATATAAAGTACCTGTACAGTTTATACTCTCCGAATGGAGGTGACAAACAGAAAACAATCTCAATCACATCTAGGTAGAAGAATGAAAAATAGATAGATAGACAGTAACTGAAAGAGAACAGTAGAATAGATGAAATAAGTCCAAGTGTCTAGGATAACATAACATCAGAATGTCAACTCATAATACAATAAGTCTAAGAGTCTATACATCTTCACATCTCAAAATACAACTCAGAATGTGAGACAAAAGATAATACAGAAAGACTGTCTAGCTAAACTAGTCTAGACTACAGGGGCAACATCCTCAGCTGCAGGTGGATCCTGCTGAGGGTCCACAACATAAGTGTCATCTAGTCCTGCTCCATAATAGGTAGACACCAGGGCCTCCTCCTCATCCTCTGTAATATTTTCAACAGGTCCAATCAGGACAGGAACGAGCACAATACATCTTACGCAGTGCATAGTATGATAGGAAATATAAAGCATGTAATAGAGTAAAATACAGGAAACGCTGAAGGAAGATACATGTAGCAAAAGAGAGAACTGTAATGAAATATCTACTATAATAGAGAACTGGCAGTGTCTAGTGAGTCAGAGTAAAATATAGACATGTGAAATAGCATAGGAGATTCATGACTACAGCTAGGAGTGATTCATGACTACAGCTACTGGGGTAATATCCACATGACTATTTCCACTCCCCCATCTCCAATCAATACACAAGGATCCGTTCAAGTTATGTTAAGATTCATGATAAGCCCATAAATGGAAGATTCATGAGAGGCTCTGTGAATCATGAGAGTACATGAGTCATAAGCGATTCGTGAATCTATGAAAGCATAGAGATACATGATGATTCGTGAAAAGCACAAACATGCTGTATCTGATGCTCCCGAGGGGGATAATATCTCATGAAAAGATCCATATAGTACCAATCCGTGATAACAATCGTGTCAGCGTCAAGTAAAGTAATCTAGAACAAGAATATAAATCCTGGCAAATATGAAACGGTCAGAGAATGTACTCGCCTGATAACTGAATGTCTGAAGAAGATATACTGTCTGAGGAGAGGTGTATGGCTCCTAATCAGAGCAATACAAGTCACAATGTATCCACAATGATAAAAATAAAGTATACAATGCATACTACATGATTCTAGGTCAATCTGGTCAAAAGTCAACTCTTGGTCAATTCTAATAGTCAAACTATGTCACAGGAAGTCAAACTAAGTCAATAAGGTCAAACAAGGTCAAACAAGTCAATTACTAGTCAACATGATCAATCTGGATCAAGTCTAGGTCAAATTTAGACCAACTAAGGTATTGGTCAAACAAAGACCAGTCAATAAGGTAATTAAGTCAAACATGGTCAGACTTGTCAAACTAGTCAAAGTTAGGCCAACCTTAGTCAACTAGTTAGGGTTTTAGTCAAACTAGTTTAAACTAGTCATTGTAGGTCAATCCTAGTCAATTCTAGGTCAATTAGGTCAAAGTTTGACCTAAGGTTGACTTTGGTCAACCTTTAGTCAACAAAGGTTAACTAGTAGGGTTTTGGGCCTTTAGGTCAAATTGAGTTAGCCCCCAAGCCATAGGCTAGTAGCCTAGGCCATAGGCTATTCTTAGGGTTCCATAGGCTAGTAATTATAGGTTTCTATATAAACCTAGACTTAGCAAGTTATACATATATATATATCTATATATATAAATATATATATACTCATCAATCTACTATCTATATACCTATATGGGAATACCATATATACCATACCTAAAAACCCACATACATATGATACACTATATATGTGACCTAAAACAAATATATATATATATATATATATATATATATATATATATATATATATATATATATATCAATATATATATACATATATATATATCTATATATATAAAACTTATATATATGCTATACATATATAAAGAGAGGAAAGTGAGGGACATAGAGAGAGAGACATAAAGTGAAAGAGGGAAAACATGACAGTGAGAGAGAGGGGAAAATGGGGGTGACTGGACAGTAGACAGGAGGGGGGTAACATCTCAGATTTCCTGCGAACAGGAATTGCCCCCCCCCCCCCACAGAAAATACACACACACACAATTCATATATACATATATGTATATATACATCACAACTACCTATTCACTCACCCAAATACCCTCAAAATTCACCCATACTCACACAAACCTATATACTACATATTTATACACTGATAATATACCAATACATATGTAAAACATATCAAAAATAGGTTTGAAATTCATTTCTGAAAAACTGGGAAAAATCCCAAAACTGGAAAATAGCACAGTGCATAGGTAAACCTGTGTAAACCCATATACACATACTAAACCGAGCTATGGCTCGATACTAGTGGTTGGTAACTGAGCCCCTAGGTGTCCTCTAGTATCTAGTGTCCCTAGGAGTCCACCACGACACGACACAACGTGTCCAACCGCCCAAAAACCCAATCGGGTAAATCAAGATACGCACACACACACGCAGTGTCGTGCACGTGTGCACTTAACTCTAGGACACGACACACTTGCACCCGTGTCTCGTGCTCGTGCACGAAGGTGCGCCTAGGTCTAGGCTACGTGTCCATGTGCCTGATACGCGTCCACGTGTCGTGTAGAGTGGACACGACACACGTATCAGAAGCCCTAAAATACGTGTTCAGACTGCGTGTCAGTGTTTTTACGTGTCTCGTGTTCGCGACACGGGACACGTGACACCATGTGGTTGTGTCCAATGTGTTCGCCTATGGATAGGCTTCGTGTCCATGACACTACGAAGTGTCCACGTGTCGTGTAGAGTGGACACGACACGCTTAAAGTCGAGTGTTTGTGTGTGTACACTGTGCACTGAACGACCCTTTGAGAGTCGATTTCGTGTCCGACAGGACACGAGGTCATCCCAAACTTTGGGGATGACCTGTCAGTCATTGCCCCATGTCGTGTGTCAAGTTTGACGTGTCCAAGTGGCGTGTAGAGTGTGGTTGGACACTGTGGTAGCAGGGCACATTTCATGTGCCTGTGCAGTGTCTAAACAGTGTAAACTGAGAGCTGTTGTGTCCAATTTTGGACACGACACAAACCAATACGTGCTCAGTGACACAGGGTTAGGGTTAGGGTTAGCTAGGCTAGGTTTTGGTTCAAAAAGATTTGGAAAACAGTGAGTTAATATACTATGACAGTGAACAAAAACAGTGAGCAAAATTAGGGTTTTACATGTAGGATACGTGTACGATACGACACCAAACAACCCTAAAATTTTACCAAACCCTACCCACAACTATATTATAACTATATGCATGCAATAATGAAGAAAAATCAATAATCTAAATAGGTTAGCCATAATACCTCAATGTGTGAAATGTCTTGAAAATCACAAAATGAAGGGTGATTAGCCTCAAAGCCCAACTTGTCCTTCCTTGCTAAAATCTGAGTAGCACACTTCCCTAGGCTCCCTTAGATTGTAGGTGACCTAATGGAGAAAACTAGAGGTTCAAAGCTTGAGTATTGAGAAAGTTATGGGAAATAGAGTGGAAGGATTCTTGGGTTTTTCTAGGTTTAATTTCATGTAAAATGATCATGAAAACAATGTGGGGGGTTAATATAGGATGGTGGGCTGCCAAGGGGGGTCCTTGGCCGGCCATAGCAAGGAGGGGGTGTCCTAGGCTTGCTTCTAGGTTAAGGCAAGGACTTTCATGGTAAAGGCTTGATATTTTGAGTAAATCAAGCAAAATATCATATGTAAAATATCTAGATATTTATCTCACTTAACCTTGACCAAGTATCTATCCTCTTAGTCATTCTAGGTTAGTAACTAACCTCTAGATTAGGCTAAACTTGGTTAGGGGTTCTCATGACACTTAATAATAATTTAAACAATAATAAAAACACATAAATCTAAATAATTCCTAGAAATTTACCAAAATACCATTTAGGCTAAAAATCACTAATTTGGTGTTCTAAGCCTATGGCTAAGCTCTCATGGTCATGGCAACTTCTAGGTTAGAGAAAACTAGGGTTTACACTAAGTTATACTAACAAAATCACAAAGTCATAAGTCATGACTTAGCATGACTTTAGAAATGGTTTAACTAAACTAAAATCACCAGAAAATCATACCATGACTAAAATACCACTAATAAATAATAAAAATAATAAATTTTCAAAAATCCCCAATTTCAGAAAACAGGGTGTTACAAGAACATAGAAAGTAAATAGAAGAAATATGAGATGATAAAGTCTGAGTCTCGGACTCAAGACTATGTTTGGTTGTTTGAATAATAGTGCGTTGCATGGTCGAATGGAATTGGACTTGAGATAATTGAGATAATAGCCCGTGCACGGGTGTTCCCTCGAACGGTTAAGTGCCGGGGCGCCGGAACCGTTTGGCCTAGGAGGGACGTTGATCTTTGATAGGCGCACATCCGTAAGACGATTAGCGACCGCTTAGCGAGATGTGAAAAGCCACAAATGATGGTATACAGCGGTAGATCTCCATAATTGAGACAACAACCCACTACGAGAGGCACCGGGATACCCAATTCCGAAAAGAAAAAAAAGAAAGAGAGAAAAGAAAGAAAGAAAAGAAAAAAAGAAACGCCTTTAGTCCATTCTGGCGCGGATACGCCAAGACCTCTATATAGTTAAGGAACGATGGGTTGAAAGTATAGGCACGTATGTTGTAGTGCCCCGTCCCGCTCAGTCAATCGGAGGAATAGGAACGCCGACGGCGTTCGGACTTAGCCTTGCAACGGCTACTCGGAGTCATCGCTCGGTCGAGACGACCGCTCGCTCAGGTGGGGTAGTTTCGGTGAACTTGCCTCATCTTAGCCTTCACATAATAAATTGCATGTTTTCAACTTGCACAAGTAGGCTTGATAATAAAAGAGACGAATTCACATAGCTAAAGGGAATAATTCCGACGGGTCGAATTGAGTTAAAATATGGAAAGGTCCAACAGTCGGCTTAGAGTTGGTGCACAGCGTGCTTTGAAAATGACACTCGGTCCTTCGTCTCGTGGTTTGGAAGAAGGAAAGTTGGTTGAGTAGGCAAAGTTATGATCGTAGCATAAGTCATAGGCGTCGCCCGCATGAATGCTTCATAAAGCATGCACGGTCCCATCGTCCAAGGCTTGGCAAAGCCTTGGTTTGCCCTTGAGTTAAGTTGCGTTGAGCGGCTTGTGACCTAAGTCTAGGCACCCGAGGGACTTGGTCGTTTAAGTTGGATGCGTGCACGGCACGATCCGTTAAGGCAAAGCTTGACGCAGCCTTTGCTCGTTAAGTTGTTACGAAGTTATGTTAGGCAAAGTTTTGCCGGTAGACCTAAGACATTACAAGTACCGTCCCGCTCTTTCGCGGTTTGTCAAAGTTAAGTAGTCCCACGATCTCAAGGCCCGTCGACTTGGGCAGGAGTGTCACGTAGAGCACGAGTGGTTTAAGGCACGATGCACGGACTTAGTGTTTAAGGCATGAACCACGGTTGATTTAATGAGTTTTAGAGAAAGGACTATCGAATAGGCATTGAGTTGAATGAAATAATATGGTAACATGAAAAGAATGCTCGCAACCGTGGGTCGGTGAGGGGTCTCAAGGATACATGGAAAGAAAGCTCGCGACCGTGGGTCATCGAGGGGTCTCAAATGATAGAAGTCCTGAGATTGGTTTGAAAGAGATGGTAACATTTGATGATGAATGACTGTGTGAGACGTCAGTTTGTGTCGGGTCTTGCATGGTCATTGGACAACTTGTCGACAAGGAGGAGTTTCTACGAGCGGCAACCCTGGACGCCATGGGACCGCGTCATTCCGGAGGGAAACAGGTATAGCCGTACCTGGATGAACCGTTCGGGTCATTCGAGAACTTTCAGCGGGGCTAGCTACTTGCGTTGAAAGGGTCGCCGAATGGCAAGGCTATAGTCCAGGATAGCTTGTGATGTTAGTGACCAATTCATATAGATGGGTCGGCACGGGCGGCAATCTGCGTGTGTGCCTTTGGATTGAGTCAGTTGAATGTGTGTAAAGTTAGAACACAAGGTTTGGTCCTAAGATTTGGCATCAACATAGGCGACGTGCTTTGCCACGAGATGCGGCGTCGGGTCTTAAATTGTTGGCATATAAGTTGCATAAGTTGGCTTGAGTCATCTTGAGTTCACTACCAAAATAAGTCATATCAGCGACGTATTTAGCGACTCCAAGATAAAACGTCGCTAATATTTGGGGGTTTAGCGACGTTTATCTAAGACATCGCTGTTTGTCGCCAACAGCGACTAAAAGCAACGTATAGCGGCTATAATTTGTTAAATGAGAATCTGCGTCGCAAGTTCGTCGGTACACGTCGTTGATATAGCGACGTGTAGTGACGCATTTTAAGTAGCGTCGCCGTTTATTAAATATCAGCGACGTTTAGCGACGGCAGAGAAGGACGTCGCTAAATGTTTCAAATAGGCGGCGAGGGTTTCCTTTTCGATCATTCACAAATTTCCCCCCCCCCCCATTTTTTTGTGTGCTCCTCCTCCGCGACGCTCCTCCGACGATTTCCCTCCTCCGACCTCCTCCTCCGCGGTGCTCCTCCGGCGATCACCCTCCTCCGGCCTCCTTCTGCGCTCCTCCTCAGGTGATCCCCTGTCCCCGCTTCCCAGTTTCTTCTCGTCTTCTAGATCTCCCTCTCTCGCTTCTAGTTTGTGTCCACGAGAGCGTGGACTCGCTGCGGGGGACACGAGACTCACAGTGGACTCGCTGCAGGGGACACGAGAGCGTGGACTCGCTTCTAGTTCGTGTGACACCTATTTTGTTGGTTTGGACACGTCGTGTCCCACTGTGTGGACACGAGACTCACAGTGTGACATCTATATACTGATACTGGGAGTTTTTTGGGCATATCAACTGTCAATTTGATGTTTTGCTTGGATTCGAATTCTAATTTAGGGTTCGAGCCCTATTTACTGATATTGGGAGTTTTTTTTGGACATTTTCAGGATTTTGAAATGATGAATAAATTGACTAATAATTATTATCGAGCCCTATAAAATTTTAGCTATGTCACGAAGGATGGATACTAATCCTGTGAATGAGTTTTCTTCTAAGTATTCTCGACAGTTGAGTATGATTTAGCTCACTGACATTACTGAAATATGGAATGATTAGTGTATGGTATGTTGGTCAGGTTTTGGCAGAGTTGGGATATGATAGTATGCATGTTACAATTAACATGGAATGCTGTTGACACCAAATGTTACACGACAGGTTACTTGAGTAACCTGGAATGTTTTATCTACTGAAACAAATGGTTTGGGCAAGGGTGTGTATGGGTTTGGAAAATGGTGAGATACACCAAGTCAGACACTGTCCCTACAGCCATTCGACTGGCGAGATAGAAATCTATGTACGATATTTGCTATAAGGACTTTACTCCAAGTCAGACACTGTCCCTACAGCCATTCAAAGTATCCGTGCTCATTACACATTGGTTGTGGGACGAGCACGGATACTTTAACAAAGGAGACCACCATGCTGTCAGGAACCTCTCACTCGAGCTCTACACGAAGGATGTCCACTTGAGCTCCGGGGCAAAGTTTTGGCTCGGAGCAAGAATCTGTTGACGGAGCACATCCACCATGCTGTCAGAAAAAATAGTAACGGTGAGAGACCCATCTGAGTAGGACGTACACACTCAATCCCACTACTGATATCATTCTTGTAAAGGTGATCTCTCAAAGTATACGTCCTACTCAGATGGATCTCTCAGAGTATCCTCTCCGGTTGGGTTGTGTTCTGAGCCATCCGTTCTCACACTTAAAATTATACATATGAATTAGAACTATGTTTTGTATTTTCGGCGAACCCAGGGATTTGATTCTGTATTTTGTATTTTGGTTTCTGTATTTTGGCTCCAGCTTCATTTGTATTAATCTACGGTACGACATAGTCCCTGCAGCCATTCGACTGGCGAGACAGAAACTATGTAGCCGTAGATAAAGTTGACTGTCCTCCGACCCTCATCCCTCGGCAATGATGATACGACAACCTATCACTATATCTTATATAGTAGTAGATGATGTTTTAGTATTACATTATGTGAGTTCATCTTAATTCTGTTATATCCTTCAGATACTAGATACGATAAGAACATATACTACACCATATGTACAGAACATAGATGATTCACACTAATGTATGCTAGAATAAATTTTGGGTTGTGTTCTGAGCCATCCTTCATCTGCCCCCTTCCCTGTCTCTCTCGTTATGTCGCGAACCTCTTCCTCTATGCCATCAAAATCAGAATCCTCGACTCTCTTTCGCTTCTTGGATATTGACCCAGCTTCCAATCTCTCGTTTCCCTCCGGGTCCACTCTACTCCCAATCTCTTCCTCTTTTATATACGGATCTACAGAATCAATACCATCCAAGGAAGGCAAAACTGAATCAGCATTGTCTTCCGGATCGTCCTCATCAAGGCATAACGGGCTGCTCAGCGTGCCCAGCTTCTTCAACTTCTCGCTGGCTGCAGAGTCAAAATGGGAACGGGTCCTCTTTGCCGGCCCGGAGCTCTGACTCGCACTCGTCGCCTCGCTACCGGTTTTCTCTTCTCCTCTGACGCGGGTCATAAGAAAAGAAATTTCGTACCTCTTCTTCACATTAACATCATTGCCGCCTTGTACTCGAGCCTCCTCGTGAGTGACGCTATACAACTTCTCGGTGCCTACATTGTCACTCGAATCTTCCCTTCGACTCGTATCGTCCTCTTCTTCGTCTGTCTTTTCGCTCCATGTCTTGCAATCATCTGTTATCACCGTCGACTCATTCGACTCCTTCTCCGATGACTCCGAGGAGGAGGAGGAGGAGGAGGAGGAGGAGGAGGAGGAGGAGGAAGAAGACTCGGAGAAGGAGTCGAATGAGTCGGCGGTGATAGCAGATGATTGATAAGAATGGGACTATGTTACACAAAGTAAATTGAACGTGTTGGTTTTGTATGGGTGGGCGAGGAGCTCATTCCACCAGTACAGTTGAGTACTGACTCCCACATAGTTTTCATGTGCAGGCACAGATAGAAGCTCGTGGTGCGGAGCTCGCTTGGATGCGTCGAGGCACGGAGTTCCCTGGCGATTCGAAGCGTGCGGCCACATGGAGTAAAGACTTATATGAGACATAATATATGGACGTCGCCATTCCGAAGCTTCCGCTGGCTCAAGCAAATGTACTTTGAGAGATGAGAGAGAGCTGAGTGATTGTAATATGAGATGAGAGGATTGGAGTGATTGTAATCTTGGCCTTGTGCCCCATTGTAATCTTTGTTTCAATATCAATAAAGAGCTTCTTTTGCATAACTTGTGTTTTGTTCTAATTTTCGCTGCTATTATTCAATGTCTCTGGATGGAACTTCTGTGTGACGACCCCGTCGCAGCTGCTGAAATCGGCTGTTATGGAACCCGCCTTGCACGAGCGCAATCTAGGCTCGTATGGTATCATGCCTTAGCGAGGACGATCGCTCCTACGGGAGCGGGATGTGACACATGTGTCCTGCACACATAGATCCTGCATAAAGAGCACTTATAACTTGACAGGGAAGGAATGGGACGTATTCACCTTGCGTCGATGCAAGGACGAGTGCATCTATATTGGTAAGAAGTCGCGCCACGAAACAAAAAACAAGATTGCTTGCCTGCTTGCCTATTCAATTCGAATAACATGCTTGCCATGATAACATGCTTTACCGCTTTCGAATATGCCATAAAATCGACCCTAAGGAGAATATAGCAAGATCATAAGCTAAGTCGCATGATTGAACATAAACACTAAAATGTCGATTTAGAAGGAAGGTCTTTTCGTCAGTACATGCGAGGACGAACGTACTGATCCCTCACCAGCTTTCATGCATGGTGCATGAAATGGATTGCTCGCGGCGAAGCTTCGCTTGATCGCGCAGAGGCATGGAATGTTGTAGCGTTTGAAGCGTACAATCGTATTGACGTTCGGACTTGCAACATGATTGATGCGGCCGAGATATAGAAGGCATGATGTATGGAACGGTAAAATCCCTTGTGGGCAAGAGAGAACTTGAGTGTTGTAGACAACCTGGAAAATTCAGTTGGGCTATTGAAAGCCTTTGTAATCTCAGTTCGAATATCGATAAAGAGAATTATTTCGTATACTCCGTTTTTCTTTTGTTGTTAATATCAACTCAAAGATAACCATTTGAGAACGTGTCATCTTACCTTGGACGAGCGCAACTCTAGGCTCGTGCGACATTACGCCCCCTACGAGGACGATGATTTAGGTGATTCCAGGTCGGGGTGTGACAATCAGTACATAAAAATGCACTGGTGGGAAGACCTCTCGTCCACCCAACCAAAACCAACACGTTATTTATGTGAGTACACACTATATTATTATGTAGTCCTTCTAATCTTACCTTAGGATCAGTTTCTGGCATATACTAGCAAAACCTACTTGTGTCTCAAAATCATAATTGTGCCACACAACGAAATTAAACTTACCCATACTTATCGTCCGCCCTTCCCTGTTCCATAAAACCCAACATGATAACGACACATAATAAAATTCATAAAATCTCCACTCAAGTGTTACAAACGTGTCTTTGTAGAAGACAACCATTAGACTAAAAATGTTCGAAATCCTGCACGGATTGTCGCTAGCACGTCGACTCAATCTATATGTAGGTCACTGGCATGACAAGCCATCATGAACAATAACTTGATGTAATCGGAGATCATTTTAGCTAGGGTAGCAAGCCCTGTGAAAGCTTCTGAATCACTAGATACTTAACCAGCTCAGCTATATCATGTTTTCTTCTAGGTCGAATCGGTCCTGTGGCCCCGAGACACCGTTTGAGAAAACAAACGTCATTGTGCACAAGTTGTCTATGACTAGGCAAGGACTCTACCCGAACTAATTACCATACTACTCATGCCATTGCTCATCTCAACTTTTCTTCTCTATGCAGCTCCCAAATTAGGGACTGCCTCGGGAATCCACTATCCCGAGATCTTTTCATGTTTCCATGTTTTCCATCTCCAACTCAGGAAAGACTATTTTATAGCCCTCATGCCTAATTTCAACAAATCGTGTTCCATGAAGTACCCCAAATAGTGTCATACTCTATATGACAAGCATTGAAACCTTGTGAACGTATATACTATGACATCAAATTGATAGTCTATGAGACAACATAAGAAAATTTTACTTTACGTAAGCCGTAAAATTGATAGGACGAGTGTCAATTTAAAACTCGGTGTGTATACTATATAGACAGCAAGTTTAATATTTTCATGTTCTATACCAATTGACTACAAGATGAGATTATTCCCTTAGCTATGCGAGTTCATCTCTTTTATTAGCATGCAACAATTATTAACTAACGAAATAAGCATGTGATTCATTTTATTAAGTGTGAAGGTAAGGCAGAGACGAGTTTATCGAAGCCACCCATCTGACCAATGAGGACTTGTCTTGACCGAACATGATTCCGAACAAATCGCTGCATAGCCAAGTCCGAATGTCATTTTGCCAACGATTCATCATGTTGAACTGAGCGGAGCGTGGCACTACATAAACTATTCATGCATTAAATCCTTTTGAGTAGAAATGATCTTCTGCTTAATGTGAATTATTCCGATTTCTTGATCTATCTGGTACCACAAATGTGGGCCAAGTTTCTTATATTAACCATCTTTGCTGACACTTGGAAGAAGACATACTTGTTAAAAATTAGGGAAAAGTGTTCAATTTATTCGATTTTAGCTAAGCCGAAAAAGAAATCAAATAAATCAAAATTCTAAAAATCCGAAGCCATGACCGAGCCGAAATTAGCTATAATCGGAATCGAACCAATATATTCGATTCGGTTTATTCAGTTTCTTCAGTTGGACTATTTCTAAACATTAATATTAATATTAACATCAAATTAAAATTAAAATTGATATTAATACTAACGTTAATATTAATATTAAAAAAATTGGTGATAGAATTTTTTGGATT
Organism: Iris pallida; assembly: GCA_029216955.1. Taxonomy (NCBI): domain Eukaryota; kingdom Viridiplantae; phylum Streptophyta; class Magnoliopsida; order Asparagales; family Iridaceae; genus Iris; species Iris pallida. The sequence continues at coordinate 24,843,319 of JANAVB010042420.1, read as the reverse complement.
AAAATTTATCATGTCCATCTCGGGTGTTATGTTAGTCTCATATGTGGAGGGATGATTTGTTGGTTTGTAGGATTACTTTGAAGGGATGCTGATTAAAACAATTATGCTATTTGGCTCCCAAAAGTTTTGGATGATGACATCTTCCATTATGTGTTATCTGACATGGCAGCTGACATATCTTGTTTTAACCCAAAAAATTAATTACTTAAATTTTTTTATTGTTAATGTTAATGTTATTGTTAATGCTAATTTTAATTTAATGTTAATATTAATTTTAATGTTAATATTAATATTCATGTTAATTTGATACTAATATTAATTTTAATGTTAATATTAATTTTAATTTAATGTTAATTTTAATTTTAATGTTAAAATTAAAATTAATATTAATATTAATATTAATGTTAATTTTAATATTGGTATTAATGTTCATGTTGATTTGATATTAATATTAATTTTAATTTTAATATTAGTTATAATGCTTAATTTTGTTAAATTAACTGTCATGTCATCAACTATGTTACATAATGAAAAGGGAAGATTTATGAAATGCCCAAAAACTAAAAAAGTTTTATGTAAAACCCACCGCTAAAAAAACTTTCATCGCGTGCCCAGAATTAGAGAAACTTATCCAAAGCGGATTCCAAATGACCCTTTTGCCCTTCCTTTTAATTTATTGGAAACACCCACAAAATTTCTCTTAAAAAAACGTTTCAATACTCCATCTTCTTCCATACGCTGCTCACTTTCGAATCTAGGTTTTCTCCTCAAAAATCTTCAAAAACTCGTCGAAAAATTTCGGAAAGACCGGGACGAACGACAAAAGTGCTAAAACGGAGGTCCAAACATCATTTTTCTGCGAATCTAAAATTTCGAAAGGCCGTCTAACCGTAAAACTGTTACTTTCAGTCTCCTCGACGATACGCTCATTTTGCGACAAACGGGACCTCGTTTCGACCTCCCAGTCAAAAGTTATGGTCCTCCAAAGTTTCAGCTAACCATAAAATGCAGGAGAATGGCATTCTCCGTCTTAATTTACACGGAGAATGACCATTCTCCGTCTTAATTAGGACGGAGAATGACATTTTCCGTCTTAATTTACACGGAGAATGGTCATTCCAGTGTTAAAACGCAGGAGAATGACCATTCTCCGTGTTAAATGAAACGGAGAATGTAATTCTCCGTGTTAAATAAAACGGAGAATGACATTCTCCGTCCTAATTAAGACGGAGAATAGCCATTCTCCGTGCTAAATTAAACGGAGAATGACCATTCTCCGTCTTAATTAGGACGGAGAATGCCATTCTCCGTGTAATTTATCACGGAGAATGGTCATTCTAGTGTTAAAACGCAGGAGAATGACCATTCTCCGTGTTAATTGGGACGGAGAATGTCATTCTCCGTCTTAAATAAAACGGAGAATGCCATTCTCCGTCCTAATTAAGACGGAGAATGACATTCTCGGTCCTAATTAAGACGGAAACGGAGAATGGCATTCTCCGTCTTAAATAGGACGGAGAATGGCATTCTCCGTCCTAATTAAGACGGAGAATGCCATTCTCCGTCCTAATTAAGACGGAGAATGGTCATTTCCAGTGTTAAAACGTGTAATTTAGTTTTTTTCAAGAATAAAGAGTTTCGTTCTTCTTTCAAAGCGATGATAATTTTTATGGAAAAGAAGAAGAAAGATCTTCTCTTCACAATTGAAGATCTGAGTTCAAATGTCTCCACGATGAAGATGATGATGATGGTGATGATGATGACGAGCGATGATCTGAGTTCGACTGAAGAAAAACACACCGAACTACGAACGATCTTTGCGATCTCTGCTGAATATGAGAGCAATGGAATTCAGATTTCCCGTGAAGAAGAAGACGAAAATCGCAATCCAGATCTGAGTTTTTTGAATTCAAATACATATAGATGACCAATTCGCGCGGAGGGGTAGTTTCGGTATTATAAAAATAGCAGTTTCTAGCGGGTGGCATCTAAAAGAGAATCTTGGAATATTTAACGTGAAAATACTTAATTCTGGATATTTCATAAAACTTATCCAGCGGGTGGGCATTTCATAAAAGTCCACCCCGAAATTGGGTTTCTCAGCAATTTCCAGTAATGAAAAATAGTTTCTTCTAAAATTTTTGGAAATCAAATAGCATTTTTATGATTAAAATCCAGTCAACACCGCACCTGGCGCAAGTACTGACAGGAAAGAACCCAAGCCTTCACCGCTTAAGACTGGCAAAATGCTGATCAACTTTGCCACCGTGTCAACCACTGCCAGCAGCATAACTCTCTGTCAGTTTTTCGCTACAACAAGAAGAAAAAACCCCACGTTTCTATAAGAAGCCGCCTCCTCTTCCTCGCTCTCATCCTCCTCCCGCCACTTCATCTCCAGCCATTGGTTTTAAATTTTTTCCCACTTCATCCTCTCCTCAGCAAAATATTTCCTTTCCTTCTCTAGTAAGAAACTAAGACCATCTCCAATGGGGGGTTTCTATCTTCCTTATTTACGTGGATGAAATCTATTTTAGAAAAAATTTCTCGATTTCTATTATCATTTTTATCTCTTTTTATTCTAGATGGCAATAATATAGGATAAAAATTTTTTAGAAAAATTTCTACATGTAAAAACTCTCATAAAATTTTTTTTATCTCTCATGACAATTATTATTGGACCCCACACCATTAAATTGTTCCTTTTACTATGTGACATATAGAATAGAAATAAAAAATTATTGAAAAGTATTTTTGTATATCTATTATTTCTATGTAAAAATTTTTCCAAATACGGTAGAAATCTGCTTAAGTACAATGCCACTAAGATAAGAACTCAATTTTAGAAATCACCTTTGGAGATGGTCTCAGAAAACACTAATATATAAAGATCTCACTCCTCTGATCAGAACTATAGTACTCCCCACTCGATCGATCGTGTGTGTATATATATATATAAATAAAGATGGAGTCTTTCTACGAGGGGTGGGTCTCCCGCCAAGAGCAGCTCCTCGCCGAGCTCCAGGCCGCCCCCCGCGACCACCCGGCGGCCCTCCGCAGCCTCATCGACCGCGTGTTCGCCCACTACCACGAGTACTTCCGCGAGAAGTCCCTCGTCGCGGCCCACGACGTCCTCCTCCTCTACTCCCCGACCTGGCTCAACCCCCACGAGCGCACCTTCCTCTGGATCACCGGCTGGCACCCCCTCCTGGCCTTCTCCCTCCTGAGGGACGTCCACGAGGACCAGCGCGCCGCGGTCGAGGAGCTGAAGAGGGAGACCGCGGCGGCCGGGAGGGAGCTCCAGGAGGAGATGGCGAGGGTGCAGGAGGCCATGGCGATGCCGCAGGTGCTCGGCCTCGTCCGCGGGGGCGGGGCCCCGCGCGCCGGGGGCCCGAGGGGCGCCGGGGCGGTCGAGGCGGTGATCGCGCCGCTCCGGGTGCTCGCCGAGTCGGCCGACGCGCTCCGCGCGAGGGCCGTGGGCAAGCTGGTCGATATCATGGACCCCGTGCAGACGGTCGACTTCCTCATTGCTGCAGCCCAGCTCCAGCTCCGCATTCGCGACTGGGGCGAGCGTCGACGTGCCGCGAGGAACGCTTAGATATGATGTCCCAACTCAAACTCTCCATCGTCCCCAGAGAGAGAGTGGTGTTCGATCGGTTGTCCCTTTCGTTTCTAGTCACCTTTGCTTAGAATAAGGTTAGTCGAGTCGCTAGCCGTTGTGCTTCGTGTATATATAGCGTGTTGGTCCGCAACTCGACTCGAGCTAGCAAGCAACTTGATATATCGTGCTGGTCCATAACTTATTAAAGTCGAACTAGCAAGCACTCTGGCTAGTCTAATATTAAGTGGTTAACTAATAGAATATAAGAATTACGGCATATCGAGGTCATATGATCCATTAGTTACCAAAAGAACGAGCTGGAAGACGATTACTTTTTTGCATGGAGTCGCTTGGTTTGGACTTGGATTGGTCCTGATAATAACTGTAAGTACGATGCTGTGTTGTCCGCGGGTTTGGACCGCAATCCTGATCCGAAGGCAGCAAGGAGGGACCTGTGGGATGGTGACACGCGGCGTGCGGGCACGCACGCGGTCACCTCCGGGAGCCATTTATCATTTTCCTAACTCTAATTATTATTCATGTGTCCTTATCAAATCTACTGTCCTCTCTTCCTACATATTTTTCTAGCATCCTACTTACTGCCCAAGCAAGTTACTCGTAAACTATTCTAACACCAAAGACATTTCTGGTGGGGAGGCTCTGATGGTAACAAAAAGATCCATTTTAGCGTCTGGTGTCTGGCCCATCTTCACAACACCAAAAAGCTAAATGAGGTCTTGGTATAAGAAACCCAGATATCACCAACATGACCTTTTGATTACTTAAACTGGCCTGGAGATTCCTGACGAGCCCGGGTTTGGAATGAGTGAAGTTGTTGAAAGCCAAGTAACTTAAAGATGGGGATTTCTGGGCAGCTGCCATTAAACCTTCTTCCTTGTGTGTCTGGACAAGTATCCTCCGCAGTAGGTATATTACCTAATCAACAATGTCTATTGCTCAGTTGGACTGATCCATGGGTCCCAAACATGCCTTCATATAAAGTTTTAGACAATCATAGTGCAAACCTTAAGATCCAAATGGTCAGTGAACTTATCATCCGAGCCTCCAGTTGTTGGAAAATCGACCTCATAAATCAACTGTTTCCTCCACACAAAGCTTTTATCTAATGTGGTCGATATGGAAGGCAGAATGGCAACAATATTCCAAACACAAATTGGTTTTGCAGACATCATCAGAACATCATGCAGATTGACAAAAGTATGAGGTCTTCACCAACATGTGACATCCTCTTCTCAACCAAATCGTCAACGAAATGAGGTCTGACAGCCCCCTCCACCAAATTTTTGGAAAATTAATTTTGATAGAGCATTCTATGAGAAAAATACTTTATGTACCACCAAAATTCTATCCCTCCATGTCTCTCCGTCTCGTGTCCCTCTTCTATTCGCTCATGTCTTCCACCAAACTCTTCCCCTATTTGTTTGGGTCAATAAGGAAGTGTCATGTGACGGAGGGACATGGAGGGATAAAGTTTTTGGAGATACATATAGTATTATTCATTCTATGAAGACAACCTGGGAGGAGTTGTTGTATTAAGGGTTAAGAGAGTCAAGTGAGGGGGGAGTTAAGTGAGGAAAAAATAAAACTATGCTTGATTTAAGGGTGGAGGTTTAGGAGGGAGAGTTATAGAGTGTTAAGTGAGGGTTTATTTCACTATATTTTGTCCATTTTATTAACCCTCCAAATCAGAGGGTTAACGAGGAGGATTGAGGTATTTTATTTAAAAAGTTATAAATATTCCTTATTTATTCTATAAAAAAAAAATTTTTCTCCCTCAATTTTTACTTGTTTTCAATATGTTGCTCCGTATCTTTCTAATTTGTGGAGAGAGTCAAGTGAGAGGAGTTAAGTGAGGAAAAAAATAAAACTATGCTTGGTTTAAGGGTGGGGATTTAGGAGGGAGGGTTCTAGAGGGTTAAGTGAGATTTATTTTAGGGATATTTTGTAAAACCTCCCCTAAATAATGGGCTAATTTGCGAAATATCCCCTAAAGATCTCGAATTGGTAAAACCTCATTTCCGTCAAGACGCTGTTTGATTTTGGGTGACGTGGCAATCCGTGTGTGTTATTAAGTAAAAAAATAAAAGTTAGACGAAAATACCCCTGGGATAAGTTTGTAAAATCTGTTCCTCTACGCCACCTCCGAGGTCGACCTCCCTGCCTCCTTCCTCCTCTTCTCCCTCTCCCGCGAGGCCTGGAGCAAGGAGTCCAACTGGCTCGGCTTCGTCGCCGTCTCCACCGACGCCGCCGCCCGCGCCGCCGGCAGGCGCGAGATCTACGTCGCCTGGCGCGGCACCATCCGCGACCTCGAGTGGGTCAACGTCCTGCGTCCCGAACTAGTCCCCATCCACTCCCACTCCGACAACGACGACAGCAATGACAACAACGACGACGACGACGACCACAAGCCGAAGGTGATGAAGGGATGGCACACCATATACACCTCCAGCGACTCCAAGTCCCCCTTCACCAAGACCAGCGCCAGGGACCAGCTCCTCGCGAGGATAAAGCAGCTGGTCGACCTGTACAAGCACGAGAGCCTCAGCGTGGTCTGCGTCGGCCACAGCCTCGGCGCCAGCCTCGCCGTACTCAGCGCCTACGACATCGTCGACAGCGGCCTCTCGAAGACCGGCGCCGATCAGCACTTCCCCGTGTGCGCCGTCGTGTTCGGGAGCCCCCAGGTCGGCAACCGGGCCTTCGCCGAGAGGCTCGGCGGGCTCCCGGGCCTCAGGGTGCTGCACGTCAAGAACAAGATCGACCTGATCCCCCTGTATCCGAGCCCCCTGCTGGGATACGCCGACACGGGGACCGAGCTGGTGGTGGACGCGCGGAAGTCGCCCCACCTGAAGGACTCGAAGACCCCGGGCGACTGGCACAACCTGCAGGGGATACTGCACTCCGTCGCGGGGTGGAACGGGGAGCGCGGGGGGTTTGAGCTGAGGGTGAGGCGGAGCCTCGCCATCGTCAACAAGTCGTGCGACTACCTCAAGGACGAGTGCATGGTGCCGGGGTCGTGGTGGGTGGAGAAGAACAGGGGAATGGTGCTCGGAGCGGACGGGGAGTGGGAGATGGCTCCTCCTGCCGTGGTGGGATCGGCGCCGGTGCCCGACAGTGGAGAGAGAAAGAAAGAAAGAAGGAGAAGGAGGAGGAAAAATTTTGGGATATTTTGCAAAACCTCCCCTAAATAATTTTGGGATATTTTGCAAAACCTCCCCTTGTTGGGTTTTGGACGGACTTTTGGGGAAGGGTATTTTCGTCTAACTTTTATTTTTTTACTTAATAACACACACGCATTGCCACGTCACCCAAAATCAAACAGCGTCTTGACGGAAAGGGGGTTTTACCAATTCGAGATCTTTAGGGGGTATTTCGCAAATTAGCCCATTATTTAGGGGAGGTTTTACAAAATATCCCTTTATTTTACCATCTTTTGTCCATTTTATTAACCCTCCAAATCGGATGGTTAACAAGGAAGATTGAGATATTTTATTTAAAAAGTTATAAATATCTCTTATTTATTCTATAAAATATATAAAATATATATATTTTTTTTCCATTTTTATTTGTTTTCAACATGTTGCTTCGTAGCTTCCTAATTTGTGGAGATATTTTAACAAGTTCTAATTAAAATATCAATCAAATTTAATTTTGTGACATATATAATAAGATTATTTTGGTAACTATCATATTTTTATTAATCCTCCTCTCACTCAAAACCTCCAATCTAAGCAAGAGCTATTAGACAATCCCTCACTTAACTTTTCTCCAATCCAAACAAGACTCTATGCATTCTACTTCCCCTCACTTAACTTTGCTTATTTTTTCCCTCTCAATCCAAGCAGACCCTAAGGGATAGCGAAGGACGTTTCAAAAGTGCCATCTCGACGCACCAAGAGGACGGTTCTCCTTTGGAAGCTGAAACTTTAGCACTCGGACTGGCTCTCGAGCTTTGTAAGAGGAGAAGGAAAACCAATGTCATTACCGAAGGCGACTGCAAACTTATCTTGGAATGTAGTTTGAGGGACAAAATGATTGATGATATGTTTGAGCATTGTGTTTGAATCACTAACTAACAACCAACGATGTGGATTAGTAAAAGGAATCACAAATGCAAAGGCAAAAATGTTCATGCGGAAAGACCCTCTTTGTCAAAAAAAATATCGGATAAGTCGGACACAAATCTACTATAATCTAGTTACAGTTTTCTCGCGTTACAATCTCGGAAGATGCGAGGTATTTTTACAATTATGATAGATACGAGAGAAGAAAACAAATCTTGTAACATTCACATACAAATGAATACAATATAGCACTTACTGAAATCCGAAGGATGTCGAATCCACTACATGAGTTGTTGATGCCTTCTTTTTCTTTCTATCTTAATTATATCGAAATCCGAAAGGATATATGTCACATCCCAGATCCAGAATACGGAGAGTGGAGGTATGACTCTGTCAGCTACGCACTATAGGCTACTCTAGTACCATACATACTGTTTAAGATATATAAGGACTTAGCTAGAATCCAACAATATCCTATACGGTTTATGAGATATTCTTCTCAATCCATACAAGCAATAAACAACAAGATAAAATCACACATATGATAAAACAATAAGTCCCCAAACGCTAAAACATAATGATCATGTAGCTAGAAATATAAAAATATAGATCTAACATTGTGTACGAGCACATGTAATAAAACAGTAAGTCCTCTCTTCATATGTTTTCAAGGTAATCCAAAGCCTAGAATTAGAAAGGAGCTCATTTGTGGCTTGGAAATTAGTTGGTGGTTGAGAAACACCTTATTGCGGCATCTAAAATATTTAAAATATATGAATTATAAACAACAAATTTCAATAAAATAAATTAGAAAAAAATGTTTGAAATATAAATAACAAGCACAAAGTATGAATATGAAATTGATGTCATTGTTTGGAGCTACCTATTAAACATCACACAATTGAGTAATAATCTAACTTACCTAAGCTACCTACCCCTTTCTCAACCTATAAAGCACATACAATATGCATCATCTGTTGGAGTGAACTATAGCCTGTGATGTGTTCATCTATTCTTGACAGTAATAGAATGATAATATGCTTTTGTTCTTATAACCCTTCTGCATCCACTATTATCAGTAAAAGAATGATAGTATGTTTGTCGTAACTGTTGGTAAAAAAAAAATCAACTTTCATTCAGTTTATTACCCCTTTACTCTTATTAAATTCGTATTTTTATAACTTATTATTTACCACACCATTCAACTGCAATTTTATGGCTCTTAATGGCTAATAATCGTTCCATTATTCCTATTAATTTCCATTAAATTTTTTGGGTTGTCTAATCTATATATTTACTTTATTTTTCTGAGTGAAATAAAGAAGGACAAGTCTCTCTATATTCTTCTCCAAAATTCAGGAAATTGTTTCTCCATTCCTTTTTATTTTCCTTTTTGTGAACCAAACGATGCCTTAGTTTTAACATTATTAATCTACATTTGCGTCAATCAAAAGGATGGAAATATTAAATATCACCATAAAACAGGAACAACAAGAAGAAGAAGAAAGCCATCAAATTTAAGCCTATAACAAATATCAAGAGAAATGCAAAATTGGAAGCCAAAACCTAAATTAAGACCATAAGAAGTGAGTGCTACACGCATATAGCACTCTCTCGAGATTTATCTCAATGAGATTTATCTTTTCGAGTAACAGTAAAATACTAAACGTTACATAAAATAACAAGAATACAAGTAACACACAGCAAAAAAACATGGAACAAAAATATAGAACAAAAATAAATATTGCTATTTGTTTTTTACTACAAATTAACCTGCAATAGTGCAATGCTACAAAAAGACAACAGTCAACAATTTATTCAAATTTTTTTGCTATTTACTTTCTGTTACAAACAAGCTGTCTACATTTGCAATTGCATCCCCATAATCCAAAACAAATTAACAGAACAAAAATATTCAGCATATGCAAGAGTGCTTATTCAACATCTCAAAAATTGCGGAACTACTACATTGCATGTGGTTTGTAACCACGGACGTGACCGTCGATCGACATGGGGTCTGGCCGTTAGCAATGACCCCTGGTCCGAATGGGGCCCAGAGATAGCAAGGGAAGCCAATAGGTGGCCGCCACGTCGGCTGATGGTCACTTCGGCAGCTACAAACCGCGGACAAAATATCATCTACGCAAAAATTATCACTACATCATGTGTGATGCACAATATCAAAATATCTTGTCACATTACCCATAGAAGACTAGAGGTCAAGGTGTTAATTGGGCGGGCGGCAGGCAACCCGGCCAGGGTCCAGTTCGGTCAAATCCGATGTGAACTGGCCCGAATTCGGTCAAATCCGATGTGAACCGGCCCGACCCACAGAGGACCCGAGTTCGGGCTAGGTCTGCATTTTGGGCCCAATCGTTGGTATGGCCCGCTTCAACATCTGAATCGAACTAGGTTTTGTCGTAAAATTCGGTCGAACAGGTGCGGACCGACCCGGTTGGTGACTCGGGTAGGGTCCGGTCTAGTGTGTGTGTCATCGGGGTTAGGGAGCTTATGGCCACCATCAAGTATGGAATGTAATACCTGATTGGTTTACAATGACTCAAATCGAATCCGTAGAGCATTTCTGATGGATAAATTTAATTACTTTAATACATGCGGTGATAAATGTACATGGCAATTTCTCAGCTATACATAAACTAACCAAAAATTACATTATTGAACACGACAACCGAGTAACATCTGGAATTATTGTGTGCCAGCGATTTAAGTTATTATATTATGCATATATATGAACTAATCTTTGTGAATATGCTATCATTAGATCTATATTCTGGTATCCAAAGTTATCATATATTTATGATGGTTCGAATTTGTCAGCGTACCGTCTGATTAAATTAACGATAGGTGACTGTCCATGTCCGAACTCAAACAGTGGACTATCCATGTCCGTTCGACCCGAACTTGTTTTTATTTTTGGCCAGAACTTGAACAGTGATTGTCCATGTCCGTCCGGCTCATTTACACCCCTAGGCATAAGTTCTCTAGGAATCGCAGTCGACTTAGCTTATAAATAGAGGGAAAACAAGTGATTGCCAACGGTTATTACCGTGACAAATAATTTTCGTAACGGTAATAACCGTGACGAATCGGCCGTGACTAATTTTGGTAACGCTTTTCGTCACGGTTATTACCATTACGAAATTAAACTCTTGTAACGCTTTTCGTCACGGTTATTATCGTGACTAATTTTATTTTTATAACAGTTATTACCGTTACAAAAAAGTGCTATTGTGTTACTTATTTTTTTCACTTTTGTAACGATTATAACCGTTACCAATATATATTTTCCTGGAAAAAAAAAGTAATTTCAATATTATCCATTAACCTATATTCAATAGGCTTCATAGCAATATATAACCGAAGATGAACTCTTATCAATATGCACATAAATTTAAATTCATATTGCAATAGTTGAATACAACTCATAACATTACAAGATTTAAACCCTTAAGAAGGACAAAGGAGAACAACCATTCTCTTCTCAGCAAGAGGGAAAAAATACATAGTCAATCAGGACAAATCCAGAAAACCTTGAAACCATATCGGGATTACGAATAAATATGGTATTGTGTTCCACTTAGATTTCTCCATATAATCTTACAATGCCGCATGCACATTACCAGCATCACCATGATTTTATAATCAAATGTTACACAAAAGAAAACATTTGTGCTGAGTCGAGAGAGATTATATCAACCAGAGATCTCGTCTCCTTCTAGGCCTTCTGAATCGTTATCTTTATCGCTAGCTAGCTTCCAAAAGGAGCACCAACCGACTTTCATGTACTTTTCGCCTTAGCTAGGGCAGGAAGCAACTGCAAACAGATTTACAAATAAGGATAAATATGCACCAATGATAAAACCTTATATAATCTACAAGATAAAAAAATGGTACCTGATAACAAGAAATGAGCGAACTTATGAAGCCAAACCCTCCAGTAACACGTGGAGTGACGGTCTTTGGTGCTAACTGCAAAAGCCCAACTGCAACCACTAGATCCGTAGATGCTTTTACAAGAGAGAGCAGCCTCTCATTTGACTTTATGAGTTTACTGCGGTATTGCTCATCCTGCAACCACCACAATGATACAAAACAACAATCCTTAATAAAAGAATCAAGAAAAGTGGAGAGAAATTGATTTATTAGAGATTAATGAGAGAACATACTTCGTATTTGTCAGCTTGCTTTAGCTTCTTCTCCAACTTCTTCATCGAAGCATTTTTTCTTGCAATCTCTGCAAGTTGGAAGTAATTATATGTATATGCACATTTAAATTAATTCAATATACTAGGTGAGAAAGTCTTAGTGAATATGTATTTTTTATAGTAATGTATGTTTACAAATTACACCCAAAATATATAAAAGAGGAAAGAGGAGGACCCACAAACCTCAATAACACTAGTGCAAGCCGAAGAACCCAACCAGCAGAAAAGGGATATCCTCCCAATTAGCTCTGCACGTTCTTTATTCTGAAAAAGAGGAAGTATATCTATTTAGCTTGTTTCTTAGCCAGTAGGAAGCTTCCAACAATTAAAATTTAAGAAAGACTTGATATTCGGACATTGTATATCCCCGTTCTGTGGGCCCATACAATTTGATCCAGGAATAAGAAAGTTGATAAAAGAACATTTTTGGACTGGGCAAAGTAGAAACTAAAAGTCAAATGATAGAGGGAGAAAAAAAGCTTAAACATTAAACCTGAATAGCAGGCTATAGAGCGTCCATGCACCTTGCCAAGTAAAATGAGTGGAAGAGGAGTTCATGTGGCGGGTGGGCTGATGAGACCATGCAAATCATTTACAAACTGCAAGATCAAAGTAAAAGTTTCTGTTGAAGAGTATATAGAAGCTATTTAGTGAGTTATTTGAGCTACAATATAGAAATTTCTGACCTTGAAAAGTCGAAACACTTTACGAGCCAAACTTGTTGTTTTGTCAACATTTTGTGCAGTGCCAGGTTCTCTATTGCTCATGAATTTTGACGCATACTTGATAGCACGACAAATCTTATCCCTGGCTTCAGCTTTGTTCAAATATAAAACTAGGAGAGCAAGCTCTGCTCTTGTTGCATCTAAAGTACTCATCTTTGTCTTTTAGAGACCTGCTTCAGTCATGTTAAAAGAATATTTTACTCGAAAGAATCTATAAAAGCAGCAGTTAGAAGTGACTCCTAGTATGGGTCGAATGGACGATTTAGGCTTAAAATGCCGTGATGTTAGAACACGAGAAGCTGGGATTCAGGTTTGTTGATATCATTGGAACCAAGTGACTCCTAGTAAACATGGATGTACTTTTGACATTGTCTCACAGATTTGTTTTAGGACATCCACCACAAAATTAAACCGATCAGCACAAGCCGTATACAGGAAAAAGATCTCTTAAATGCACTGAGAGTTTACCACATCAACGATACTTAGAGATGGATCAGTTTTTCCATCGACAAGCCAGTCGATCTTGTGAAGTGAATCTGTGGCTACATACGCTCCATTATCCACATCACTTTTGGCAGATAGGAATACAAGAGACCTTCCAACTGGACTGTAACACAACATACCAACCCTCTCAGATGAAGTGAACATAATTTGCTTGCTGCACTATGCTAATTGGATATACATACAAATTATGCATACCATAAATGACCTTATCTATATATAAATGACTTGCATGAATTCTACAAGAAACCAACTTAGTTTTACTTCACATGAGTATATCTTGGAATGAGTGATGATCTTACAAAGAAACTGAGAAGTCAACGATAAAGTGTAGAATAAATAAATGGCACATCCTTCCAATGGTCACAGAGACCAACTACAACTGCATAATAAAAACCTGGTATATCCTTCTGATGAGATAAACTAACAACAGTAAGAAAGTTCTCTCTGGAAAAAGAGAACATTTTTTGTGAACATGACCCTAATAATAACCACCACCGCTGCTACCATAAGAAGAAAGCATCAATAAACTATGGCAAAGAATCCTTATTTATTATCCATGAGAGTAAGTCTTTGTCAATAATCAATGAAAGTTAACTCTGCATATAATAGTAGCTTCCTCATGGGCTATTGTTTAGTGGACATAGGCATGTGTGTCACACTTCTACAGAAACAGGGTGTCTCACACCATAATGTCCAAGCTACTGACAAGAGGACACATCTATATGTGTATCATTAGATATATATATATATATATATATATATATATATATATATATATATATATATATATATATATATATATATATATATATAAACTTATATGACATAACTTAATGACTATAAAATGGACAAATACATTGAGATCTCATATTATTTGCTCCATAGAGGCATACTACCATGTAATACATAAAAGTAGACAAGGTTGCAATTTAAACAAGAGGCACGCAGATGCATATCATGTGTCATGTCGGACATGGAAACATAAAATGTTGATAGGAAGAATCACCTACCTATCATATTTAATAGAAAACAGAAATATAAGCTCCAAATAAAGGTAGTTAGCATATTCAATTGATAACCGCAATATAGACCCCCCCAAGAAAAATTGATGTTCATGATCCTCAGAGTCAAACCTGGTATCACTCGACAAATGATCATTGGAGCTCTGTAGATTTCTTTTGTGAGCATAATGCCTCTTGCTCCAATTCTCGGATAGTCCCCTTCTTTGAGAGACCAGTCTTGACACACATTAATCATGAACTATATACTCTGAAAGGCATGTTGCCGTTGATCAAGGTTATCAGCGATGCCATGTATAATACGATAATAGGATAACAGAGGTTGGTGTATATGGAAAAATACCAGTATTTGTCCTGTTGAGAATCCTCTCTCAGAGTCTTCAAATATATAAAGAAGCAAACTTTAAATATCTATAGCAGCAAACATTGAATATCTATAGCAGCAAACATATATGTATTGTCCATATTGCAAGTAGTTGGCCCTCTACATTTGCGATCCATAATGTCCAGTGACTACTTATATTATCATTCATCGTTGACATTCCTAAATGTGAATGGGTGTTTCTTCTGGCATATCAAACCTTCCTCCCCATGTATTATCAGTAAAATCATAAATATCCACATGACAATATACCTACATTAAAAATTATATAATAAAGGAAACAAATAGTAAGTACTTCAAACGAGAATATTAGCAAGCATATAAATAAATTCAGTTTAAGAATAATTGTTTTACAAGAATATAGCAGATCTTATCCCAAACTAACATATGATACCATAGAGACATGGAGTTGGATCATAAAAATTTAAAATATGAAAATTTAGAATAAAAGGGCTAGCACCAGACACAAAATTGCCAGGTATTTGTTTATTTTAAATACTTGTGACTCTTTGAACTGCAAACAAAAATTGCATCAGATAATTTACCAATTTTGTAATTAAATTTTACTAAGTTGACCATTATGAAGCACGAGAAAGGAATCTAAACTAGGATTAACCAACGTCTCGAATGTGACAAGGCAACACTCAACATATCCAGTTTCGCATTGTTCACGTGAAGCTTATATGGAAATAAATTGTCAAGTCAACGGAGAAAGGCTCAAGTCCAAGGAATTTAGTCTAATATAAATTTCTTCCAATCAACAACTTCTTGATGCTTTTACCAATGGTTTTGTAACCACAGTTCCATATATAATTGGGAAGATATAGTGAGACTGCTGAGTTATTCCAGATATTATTTTAGAAGATGCATTGAGATTGCTGAGCTACACCAAGTTTCCATTGGTGTACATCTTTAAAATATATCTTAAAAATTTAAAGAGACAATTCTTACCTGCCAGCTTCAGGCAAGAGAAGGTCAAGTTCTCCATCTCCAGCCACAAGTGCTCTCAATGTGCTTCCTCTAATATGTGAACCTGGTACGCCACTTGTCGAAGCTGGTTCATGTGTTACCAAGAGAAGAGTTTTGGAGAAATTGTAACCTCATCTTGCAAATGTACATCTTCTGAGCCAAGAAGAAGGAAAATCCTTATAAATTTCTTTGAACTATCTAATGTAAAACAGATTTGGAATAGCGTTCTATAACACAAAGATTCTATGTGCTGGTTTGTACAAACATCACTTTTCGGTTGAAGGTCAATTAATTTTCTTGGTTTGTAGACGCACCACTTTTATGTATCACTTGCATATATATACCAAAATGTGATCTTATTCCTCTGTCCTGTATTCGTTGCCTCTTGCAACCAAAAGATACAAAATAATGATAAAATTGATATGCAAAAACTAGATGGACAAGTAAAAAGAAGAATATTTAATCCATCTTCCAAAATATAGTTGAAAGCATAGCATTTATAAATAAATAAATAAATAAATAAATAAAACCAACCTCCGACGAACATCAATTTCTTGATCTAGAAGAGATGAAATATACCTTTGAGTAGCCCGGCGGAGTCCCTACCACTTCGACAGTGCTAGAGATCTGGTGGTGGTAGCCTAATCAAACCCTAATCGAAGAGAAATCGAGATTGTGAGTGTGAAATCCGTAATTTTTAATTAATTAATTCAGTGTTATTTATAATTAATATTTCTGAAATTTTTAGTGTTTGGTCAAAACTTGTAAAATTTTATTTTTATTTAATTATATAAAATTGTTTGCTAAATTAATCATTATCATTTTTATGAAAAACCATATTTTTAGAAAAATATTTAATCCTGGAATTTTGATTGTTGGGCCTGACTCTTCCTAAACCCATTTTGAATCCATTTCGGAAAACTCAATTTAGGTTTTTTCCAAAACAAATCTTTTTGGTATTTATTTATATCATTTTCTTTAATTAAAGAAAATACTTTTATTCTTCCTTTAAAACAAAACTCTTATTTAAAATTTTCTTTAACTTTTATTATAATTATTTACTCTCTCTCACTCTCATTCTTTAGCCAGGCAAAGGAAAAGAAACTTTTCCTTTCCTCTCCTCTTCCAACGTACGCGTCTCTTAGTCGACCCCTCGGCACCAGGCCGCCGCCACCTCCCGAGCCCTCTTGGCTCCCGAAACCCCCATCATCCCCTATATAAACCCCATCCTCCATCCTCCATCATCATTCATCCTCACCAAACCCTTATTTTCCAAACCCCAGCCCTAGCCGATTCCGGCCGAGCTCCCCTCGACGCGCCCCGACGCCACTTCCATCGTCGCCGGAGTCCCGAGCGCCCTCCAGCGCCCGACCCGGGCCGACCCCGAACGGATCCCGCCGCCGCCGCCTCCTCTGTCCGGCGACCCCGGCCGCGGTCGACCGACGAACCCCGCGCGCCACTTCCCGGCCGCGCCCAGCCGTTGTCCCCGCGCGCCCCGTGCACAGCTCGTCGTTCGTTCCAGAGCCCGATCCGCTGTCCGTGGTTCTGTGGCCCGATTCTACTGTCCAGCTCTTTTCGTTTCCGTTCCCAAGATTATCCCGCGGCTCCCCGACCAACGGATATTGGGTAATTTCTGTTAATCAGAGTAATTCGTCCCTCCTGTGCGTCGATGATGATACGGTCCCCGATCCCATTACGGGATTCGGTTTAAACGATTGCGGTTTCGAAATTTTTCGAAGTACATTCGGTTGTAGTTCTGGGTTGACGTTTCGTGCTGTGGATATTATTTTTTGGGTTCGATATTATTTTCGGGTTTAATATTATTTGTGGATTAGATAATTGGAGTCCCTGGTTTGGGACAGTTATCGGTATTTTGTTTGACATTTTTCTAGTATTGGGTTATCCCAAATACAGAGGGAATGCTGTCCAAATTTTTAGAAAAATATTTTAAAAGGGTTTTTCTATAAAATCTCTAAATTTTAAACTGGTTTTTGTTGATTTGAATTCCGATTACTTTTCCGAGCGACGACCGTATCGGTCAATGGGCTCTTAGCGAAATGCAAATGAAACCGGCATTGTTTCGGACGTTGAGGCATTAACTAGTACGCGACGTAATACTTTGGACCAAGTCCGAGACCCTATTTTCATATTATATTTAATAAAAAAATTTATTATTTAGAACTAGTTACTGGCCAAATCATATTTTGGTGCAGGGCCTCGGCCTGCTGAATGGATCGCTTCCCGACGTTCAGGGTTCACCAGTATATATTTATTTTATTCCATTAATTTATGTAAATAATCGTAAGGGCATAAGCCCAGCTCTTTATCTTTTTCTGTAGCTCTGTAATAGTGTAGAGTAGCTTTTAAATTCTGGTTTTGTTGGTTTATCGATAAACGCGTAAAATATCAAAAAGTTATTATTTTGGATATAGAAAATTAATATTATTTTCTCACATTAAATAACTAGGAAAATTACAAGTTTGTTATTTAAACAAATTCACGTTCTTCTCATTTAAAGAAAAATATTAGTTTTATATATAATATTACAAAATACTAAGTTTTGCCAAATAATCGAAAAATGCGATTTTCAATAAATGTTAAATTGATTTTTCTTCGTAAATTAATAATTAGTAAATCACATCGATAAACGTGTTCTGGTAGAATTTGTAAATAACATAAAACTGGATTAGGACCAATTCTAGAGATTGTAACTAGCACACCTAGATATGGTTTCCTCTCTGATGCTAAGTTAGGATTCTTAATGTAGGATTTTGAGGACGAGTCTGATCTTCTATCCTGGAACCGACTTTTCAAACCAAGTCATAAACAAAGGCAAGTACGGTTGTGTTTATTTTTCAATTTAGTTAATAATTGTAATATTGCAAGATTAAACCACATTGCTACACGGAACTCTCTTCTAGAGTATTGATTGTTATTGATTGTGGGATTGGGGGAATAGTGTAGTGTATTATGACCAATACCCCTCATATTGCATATTGATTGTGCGAGCTTACCCCTTTTACACACGGAGATAAGCCGTATCGTATCACTAGGATACTAATGTACAACCCAAGTCGGTCATAAGCATTACATACTCAAAATCACATTATTTTTAATTGCTGGAAAATATTGTTCAAGTATTTCAAACTGTTTAAACTGCAAATTTCTAATTATTAGTTAAATTGTTAAATTTTTATAATTGTACTTTGCTCCTTTCCTGACTGGATTTCCCACCCCAATAGGTTCCTTTGTTAAGCTGAGCTATTGATAAATAGCTACTACGACCCGGTGCTTTATCCAGTTGTTCTGCCAGAGTCCCATTTGGAGGACGATGATTCTGTGGCTAATGAGCCCAATCTCTAGAGGATGATTTTCTTTTAGTTTTGATGTTGAATAAAAAGTCAGTTTTATTTTATCAGTTGTATCAGTTGAATATTTTGGTTGGACAAGTTTTTATTATTCAAAATTTAGATGTTGTGACAAAATATATTATGTTATTATGATTACCTGCAATTGGATACAGCTTACTGCCGCCGTCTCACAACGGTGCAGGCTGGGCATGATCCGATTCGACCCAACAATTTGGGACCGGGTCGTGACATATTTTTAGTGGTGGCCCATGCAGGTCTGATCAACAACTTAGGTAAATATATCTAGAAACATTTAGAACACTAGAACATTAATTTGTCACAATATAGGACTGATATATATTATAAATAAATATTTTTGTTTGTTATAGACTGGTAGGCTACCTTGCTTATGTTTTACAATCCTAAACCTTCCAGAGTATGGCCACCAATCCTGCTGGCGATGGGATGTCATCACCCGATCACAACTTACCTCCTCAATCGAGTCTGGATCCTACACCCCGGCTGTCACGCCCCAGAACCAGAATACTGGAGAGCGGGGGCAGACATAGCCAGCTACGTATATTGAAGTGCAACCCACCTCGCTATACGATCACGGCTGTCTAGATACATGAGAGTTTTACTACAAGCCATCAGTCTCCTATGGTCAAGAACAAGCCTATTGTCTCAATCACAAGCAAGTAAGTAAATGTTACAAGATGTAAGACCACCAAATATACAATAGTAAGGCGTCCCAAACATTACATATTTAGCTGATCGTGAAGCTAGTCGTTACAAAATGTCAGGACTAGCAAGAGTTTAGTCACACATGATCAACCCTAGGATCTGTTAATCATGTTACAGCCCGTAGGCAGACAGTAGATAAAGGTACAACCGAACTAACAAGTGCTCATCGGCTAAACGTCTCAAAAGAATAATTTTACAATAAAGTGGGAGAACAAAAGAAACCCACTCGTTGCCAGGGTTACGCCTGGTGGTCACCATCTGGCTGGAAGATATGTAGATCATCTGGAGCTGCTCCAATATCTGGCCATACAAAACCAGCTGGGTTAGACCCCAGAAAGAGCAAGTGCCACAAAGGAGGCTTCACTTAGGAACTAAAAATCACATATCATAATAGAATATTAAAGATAATAAATAAAGAACTGATAATAATAGAGATAACAACAGTAAACTGAGTACGAGAAAACCATTCAAGTAGCCAGGTCATAACCCTTAAACCAAACAAGGATCGAAATTATAATCCTTCACATGAATAGAAATCCGTCTCCAATACTATTGGTACAGTAAGGACAATAAACGAAGAGAGGACATAGAACTGCTCCGGGAGCCAGGTTACAACCCTTAAACCAAACAAGGATCGGGGTTGTAACCCTTCGCCTGAACAGAACTGGACCCCTGATCTTTATTGTTAAGGCCAGCATAAGTAATTAATCATACTGTTGAAGTGAAGTAAAACACGACGAGCATGGCATGGGGTGCAATAAGACAATAAACGAAGAAAGGACTCAGAACTGCTCCGGAAGCCAGGTTACAACCCTTAAACCAAACAAGGACCGGGGTTGTAATCCTTCGCCTGAACAGAATTGGACCCCTGATCGTTATTGTTGAGACAGGCACAATCAATCGTGTCATGTCACAGTCTTGTACAGGATCAGGATAAAACTACGATGGGATAAACTCCATCCAATCAATCACGGCCAATCAAGAAGTACGGCTTGATACTTTTAACTAACTAGGGTTATCACAGGCCTAATTACTAGCAAGATGTAATGAGATTATCCCAACAGCCACAAGCCCTGCAGACCATCCGATTATTCGGGTCGAATGTCCGTTTATAAAGGGTGCACCACATGACCGTGTGCTGGAAATATGCCCTACTCGTCGGTAGGCTACAAGTCCACTTAATGCGCCCAGATAACGGGATTGCTTGTAGCTGGGAATTACTTCATGTCTACTGAATTATTCTAGTTTATTAGCCTTAGTCAATTACTGTAGGTATCCCTGACCGTGGTACTCAGGGATCCCTATCCTAGACATGATGCAAGACAGTGCTGGTTTATTCGTACAAATGTAATCACCCATGGTGTCCAGGTCATTCATACTTGTCATATCGGGCTAGCTGTCGTGACAGCATGTCATGATATATCATGTCAGTTTACTTGTTAAGAGTGCGCCACGGCGGGCCACTATTGTGTTCAGGAATATGTACAAATCTTCATAGTACGAGCTTTCTATCCAGAGACCCAAGTTATATAAGCATTATTTAACATTCTAACTTAAGAACAAGAATAGTAATAATAATAATAATAATAGAGGAGAAGACTGTGGAGGGAGCCATGCATCTAAGGGAATATAGCTCATGCGGCCAGGGATAATAGAGCTTATGCGGCTCGGGATTTAGGAGTCCATGCGGCTCGAATAATACAAGTCCATGCGGCTGGATAGGGCAGGGGCGCATGCGGCTGGGGAATGCAGGGCGCACACTGCTAAGGGTTCGGGTCATATGCGGCTGAGCAAGGGAACAACTCATGCGGCTGGAAAGGGGTGATCCCATGCGGCTGAGACAAAAGGTCTTATGTGGCTGGGGGAGCAAGGCCTTATGCGGCTGGAAAGGAATCAGTCCATGCGGCTGGGTAGGGCAGGGGCACATGCTGCGGGGTAAAACAGAACTCATGCGGCTCAGGGGTGGCAACCCTATGCGGCTGAGTATGAAGGCGGCTTATGCGGCTAGAGATGCAAGTGCTTATGCGGCTGAGTTCAAGTAGGATCTCATGCGGGTGAGAATTGCCAAGTCTTATGCGGCTGCAGTGAGTTGTCTTCATGCGGCTGAAAGGTTAATACGCCATACAGCTAAGTGAAGTCTAGGTCATATGCGGCTGAAAAGAGACTTGTCGCATGAATGTTCATGCGGTCAAGTACTTCTTGCGGCTGAAAGACTGTGCTTCTTCTCTACTGATTCGAGAAGAATAGCCATGACACCCATGGCTTCAAAGCTTCATAAACCCTTTATTCGAAGTCGAAATTCAGACTTTCATAGGTCAAATTGGGGTAGAATGAAATCCTCTACAACATGGAACCAACAAAACTTGGAAATAATAATGTTAAGTAGATCAAAACCTAAAAAATCTGAAATGAAATAAACTTAGATCTAGAAGAGTTTAGCCATGGAAATCGAAAATGCCAAGCACTAAAGAGTCTTAGAATGTTGTAAGAAAAAAAAAATGGAACAATAAATCTTGAGTTCCTCCATGAAGCAAGATGCACTTGCCTAAGCTCTCTCTTACTATCCTGGTGGTTGAAGAAGTAATGGTGGAGAAGAAGAAGTAAATGAAGAGAGAGAATGAGGGAATGGGTTAATTGTCACTTTCCGCTCCCAGAATACGTATTTTAAATACATGTACTGCTGGAATGTATTTATTTAGTATTTATCATGTATTGCTCTTTATTTGAATTCCTTTAATTTTTCGCTAATTAATTTTCTGTATTTTACTTTCAGCATTTTAATTTCGGCTTTGCTTTTGAGTTCGGCCCGAGTTGGTTTATTTTTTTGGCCTTGGTTGGTTCAACAAACCCAGCTTCCCACCTACCACCACCCCTTCATTTAAAGCCCCCTTTCCCTTTCTCTCTCTTCATTACTTCACCATTACTCTTCTTCTTCCTCATAAACTCTCTCCCCACCTACCTGGCCGCATAGACAAGTGCCAACTTGCTTCTTGATGGATCTCCATTTTTGTTGTTCTATTGTCTTCCTCTCAAGATTCTTAGATACTTTAGTATTTAGTAATTACAATTTCTATGGCTCATTTCATGTAGATCTAAGTTTAATATATTTTCAGATTTCTTAGGTTTTGATCTAGTAACTTGGCTATTTTTAAGTTTTGATAGTTCCATGTTGTAGAGAACTTCGTTCTACCCCATTTTGACCTATGGAAGTCCAGATTTGGGCTTGGAATGAAGGATTTAGAGAGATTGGAGGCAATGGCTCTCATGGTTCTATTTTTCGAAGTTCGGAGAAGAAGAACAGTTCAGCTGCATGGCAGTGCTTGACCGCATGAGTTTTTCATACGGTAAGTCTTTTTCAGCCGCATGAACTCTGAGCAGTTTCGGCCGTATGGAGTGTCCGGCCGCATGGAGCACCTGGTCGCTTGTAATTTTGAGCCGCATAAGCTTAACGCTTTTCAGCCGCATGAATCATGGATTTCTCGACCGTATGAGCTTCTTATTTCCAGCCGCATAGGGATCATACCCCTTCGGCCGCATGTGATCTTGGGCCGCATAGACTTTTCAGCCGCATAAGGCTTTGTTAATTCTGGTCGCATGGCTTATTTGTTTCTTAACCCGCATGTATATTATCCAGCCGCATATACATTCAGTCTATCCCAGCCGCATGTGCATATCGTACCCCGTACGGAAGTACTCATTTTGAATGACCATGATCCACGGTATGGGATTTCTCTTAATATAGAGGATATTAAGTTAAATAAAATAATGATTGTATGAAGAGAATGAATCCCCGAGTTCTTACATGGCAGCCCTCCTTGGGACTATTAGTGCCCGACAGGCCGGCTGGTCCCCACAGATGCTGTAAATCTGCCACACGGGCAGGGAACGATATCTGCTTTTATTATTTATTGTATATTGTATATTGATGACGGACGTCCTGCTGGGACTCGTCTAATATATGATTAGCGCAATTGATTGACTGGGTAAACTAGCCTTGCTTGCACATAGTAAGAACTGAGGAATCCTCATTGCATAATTTCAGGATAACTTAGATCTCACCGTAGCAAGCCGTAGCAGTTGAATGGCCGTTTAAATTGATTTGTTTGTGTACTGTATCTACTCTGTCACCTAACGGAGATGATCAGAATGTCAGGACATGATGGGCCAACTTCTGTCCTTGTTTGGTTGGGAGGTTGGTTCGAAGTGTCGTGATGTTATGTGAATCTTAGTAGCTAGCAGAGATCTATTATCATATTTTCTAATTACTGGTTTCAAATTCCTTATATCGTGCTCCCTTGCGGTACTTGCTACTAGAGGTCTAACCTCTCTGGTTTTGTATGGCCAAATTTAGAGCCGGTTCCCGAGGACTCAGCTTACTTCTACCTCCAAGATGGTTAATACTAGAGGGATGATCGCAGGAGGACACGAGTGGTTTTATTACCTCCCCGCTCGTTTTGTTATTTACTTTATACTTGCCGTTTGGCACCGACATGTTAGTCGGATTGTCTTGTAATTACTTTTGCATAATTATAACAAAAGTCAGACTGCAGCTGATAAACAATTGTGTATACTTTGCTATATCATCTGGCTATATTTTGTAAAGCCAGATATCAAGAACATTTTGACTGAGCGTTCGGGACGCCTTACTGCTTTATCTTACATGTTCTCCATTTCTATTTCTTATTGAATGATTGAGACAATAGATGTGAAGTGACCATAGTGAGACTTTCATGTAGTATGCACCCCTCGTCTTTTAGACAGCATTGATCGTATTATACGGTATTCATCTACCCGTAATATGTAGCTGGCTGAGTCATTCCCCCGCTCTCCAATATTCTGGTTCTGGGGCGTGACAAGGTTTTAGTGGTGGCCCATGCAGGTCTGATTTCAGACTTGTGGGTGTTTTGATTTAAGGATGTCTCAATCACACATGTTTTTCCTTGATCTCATGATTCGTTACTCTCAACTCTAGCTTGACATTCCGGTACCCTTCGACTTCATTGATCTTTCATGTCCGGTCATTTGATTGCTCTCTTGTCCCTTTTCTTAGGGGTATTTTGTCCGCATCTGTCAGGACTGGACATCAACAACAAGGGCAACATGGGCAACCTGACCATGTTGGTCAGCTACAAAGGCCAGTACTACCTCAAGAGACTATCCAAGAAGAAGTGATAGTGGAACCAGCAGCTGGACCGCAGTATCCGGAGGTTCCTACACCACCAAAAGTTCCACCTACCCATGTGGAAGTGGACACACCGGCCCTTCTGGAGATCATGAGAGGGATGATGGCTACTCAGCAACATCAGATGTTAGCCCAGCAGCGCATGCATGCTCAGTTGCAAGAGAAGAACGTACTACTCAACCAAGGATTGCAGACGGCTTTGGAAAGAAGGGCGAGGACAGATTCAGGAGCATCAACCAGATTTTGTAAGTACAACTCCCGTCGTTTCGAGGGCACGGAAGATGCCATCTCAGCAAATGCATAGCTTAAGGATATTGAGACTATTTTGACAGCAGCTAAAGTGTCGGCAGACGAACGTGTGGATCAAGTGAAGTTGTTACTTCAGGATCTCGTACGTGATTGGTGGGAATCAGAGGAAGTAGGCATCAGACGTCCTGTTGCTTGGGACGATTTTACTGCAAGATTCAAGACCAAGTACTATGGAGTTGTGGCACAATTTGAGCTACAACAGAAGTTTATCAACCTCAAGCAGGCCGACAAGACAGTAGACGCTTATGCAGCGGAGTTCTGTAGATTGAGTAGGTTCGCCCCAGAGATGGTAGCAACAGAGAGCCAGAGGGTTATGAGATTTCAGCAAGGGTTTCATCTTGAGCTCTTGCAATTGATAGAGGGCCAAAATTACCAGACTTTTGATGAGGTATTAACGGCAACCCGAAGGCATGAGATCACCATTCAGAGGCTTGCAGCAAGGAATGGAGGTCAGAAGAGATCCCACAGTCAGATTGAAGGAGGAAGGGGAGTAGCATCCCGAACAACAGTACCGTCCCTTGGCATTCGCATTCACGATATGACAATACGAGGGCCAGCACCACCCAGACAGCAACAGAGGAAGAACCAACACTACAACAAAAAACCTATTTAACAACGTTTTATTTACAACGTCTTCTAAAAATATTGTAAAAAGTTAGATCTTTAACAATGTTTCTAATGGAAACGTTGTAGAATATTGATCATAACAACGTTTTATAATTAAATGTCGTGAACCTTAATTTTTTTACAACAATTTAGAATAAATATTGTAAATTTAACATTTAACAACTATATTTATTTGTTGCAGATTCAAAAGATTAGGGGTCCACATGAAATATTCCAGTGGGATTTTTCCCAAAATTTTCCCTCCCTAAGTTGTGGCTTCCCGCGGACCCAAACCCCTCTCTCAACCGTGCAATATAAGTACCCCTTTCTCTCACCTGTGCAAAACCTAAACCCCTTTCTCCAAAAAAAAAAAAAAAATTCGCAGCGGTGAAGACGAAGAGATCAGCGGTGAAGACGAAGAGATCCGGAGGTAAAATTTCTCCATTATCGTTGGTTTAAGTCTCTCCCTCTCTCTTTTGGCTTCCAGCGGACTCTCTCCTTGTATTTTAAGTCTCTTTCTCTCCTTCAGAGGTGAAGACGTAGAGATCCATGGTGAAGATGGAGATCCAGAGGTGAAGACGAGGATATTTCACTTTTTGGGCTGTAGTTTCCAATTTTTGTAAGTTTGTTTCAATCTCTCTTTGGATTTCTTTATGTTCATCTCTTTGCATGCTTGCGGCTAAATTTTAGTCGCTTCAGAATCGAGCGACGGCGTCTAAATCCCTTATTTTTTTAACAAAAATTTTAAATTTTGGGTTTTTCCGAATTAAAGCCCTAAATTTTGGTGCTCTCAAATCGATCGGTGGCCTCCATTAAAGGAATTTTTGTTGTAGTGTGGAGCACATAGTATATTATTTGAATTTAATCCATATCGATACAGGGACTTTGAGCAAATAATGACAAGCCTTTCTCCAATTGCTGATATGTTCGATAATTTTTTGTTGTTGCTAATTTTCCATCCTCGACTAGGGAGTAACACTTGACAGCAGAACAATGGAATTAACTTTTGTTCAAAATAAATCTGTTTGTATATATAGGTTAGGGATTTTATTTGATTATAATGATAAATCTGTTTTGATTATTATAGTTGCTCTGATTTTTCAGTCATCATAATTTTTAGGTTTTCTTTATTTTGTGGTAGGGGAATAACAATGGAGATTTTTTAAAGATTTTTTAATTATTTTATTTTGGTTGGATTTTTTTTATTCTGTCTTGATTCATCAAAAAAGTTTATTAAAAGGATTCTAGATTCTTTGAGCACATAATTTGCTACTTTGGCATGTCAACCACATCTACGTACAATCGAAATAATGTTGCTAGATCTGGTTATTGGTCAGACATGCCCCAGGATGTTGCTCCCCATCCACCCTAGATCAACAGAGGATTTTTTTTTCATGTTTCCATTATCATGTGTACTTTATTTAGATGATAAAGGGGATAAGCACAATAAAGTTTAGAATAAACTAATATTTGCAAAAGATTAGAATAAAGGTGATGGTTTGAATCTATTTTCTCATTCAAGGGCTATATCTTTATCACATTTCTAGCCTTCCAGGTTTTATGATTAAATTTTATATGCAAATGTAGTTATTTATGTTGATTATTTTTGTTTTAATTTAGATCATTATAATGACATAATTATGTTAAATAGTAGACGAGTATGTTCGAGTCACACTTCCTATTATTTGCATGCCAGACTTGATATTTGATATTTATCTTCAAGCCCTTTAGTTTAAACCTAAGTCATTCTTCTATGATATATGAACATCCCCCGAATAAACTCGTCTCCTTTTATTTCTTATTGTAGCATTTTACTTGATTCAATTGTAAAATAGTTGATTTGATTTTCGTTGTAGCTATCCCTAATGCTCTTTTGTTTGGTGTGAATTAGAGTACTGCAAACCTTACTTTCTACCTTTGGCTCCTTTATAAGATTTTAACATAACACGCACAGAGATTTTAAGTACCACTGGATTTGTTTGATGGCAACAGAAAACAAGCATGAACTGCTATCGAGAGTGATCAACTTTGTTAAAGCTACCTAGCTACTCAAAATTCATATGCACACAATATAATTACTTTAAAGGTGAAAATATTGATCATCTCTAGGAATTTAATGTTCCTTTTGAAAGAACATTTGGATTTATGGGTGCCTACTTACAATTAATTATATAGATATACCTACAATAATATCCTTTTTATGCACATAAGAAGCGTAACAAAATAAACTCTAAAATAAAACAATAAACATCATCAAAAGCATATAATAAAATGTATCAGAAAATCAACCATCATTTTGATATCCTCGAAGAGTGAGCATATCGACATCCATTGCCACTTATGACAGAATTATAAGAAAACTTGATGAGGAAGACTTCATCTAAACTATTAGATTTTTCCTAACAATGAAAAGAAGCACTAACAAACTAAGTCTCATGTTTTACAGAGGTAGCCCTTTATATTAGAGTCCATTTTTGTTCACCCATTAAAACTAGGATATTTGTTCACCCTCCAATAAAGAATTGACACGTGTCAATTTAATTCAATATAAACCACTTCGGAAGTGGTTTTGTAAACATTCAAAGTGGTTTTGAGTAAAGGATTTGACATGTGTCATTCTATTATTGGAGGGTTGAACAAACATCCTAGTTTTGATGGGTGAGCAAAAATAGACTTCTTTATATTATTACATACAAGAGAAGTCCGTGCTCCTACTAATGCATTGTTTGAGGAGAGTCGAGACGTGGCGAATTGATTATCTCCCAAACAAACTTCAGATACCTAGTCCGCAGTCGAGATACTCCCCTCTTCATGTCCACCTGATTGATTATCTCTATATTAAGCATCAGGTTATTTAGCATCCATTTACCATCGTTCAGAACGTTCTCTCTTCATTAAATCCACTCCCATGTGTATGCAGGTAACCAACCATCAAATCTCAAACTTGTGGTTTAGCTATTTGTATATTCCAACAAGATAATTCATTGTTGAATTTATGAATAAACTGTAAATATTAGAACAATTGAACAGACTCGGACCGCAATAAGTTGACTGTGATAATTGTCTTTTTACACTTATTGAACTCTAGAAATATGGTCGACATCTAACCCTTTATTTGATAACCTTGATCTTGATTCTACTTGTGATTTTTCGGTATAAACGTTTACTGTGTAGGCTGAAAATGTCATCAATTAATCTTTTTATTTGTGAGTATCTCTTAGTTGCGTGTCATTGAAATTAATATTCACCCATCTAGGTTTCCATGCCATTAGCTTTTGTTTTGCGTCAATGCCTATGTTGTCTTTCACTAGTTTTCATTGGTATGCTAGTCAATGCTTTATTTCACCTTTATACCAAATCTCACCATAGACATCTATTTTTCCTATATGTGATAGCTGCTGGAATTGACTCCCCCAAGATAAGTTAAGATTAAATTATGTTCAAAATTCTGCAATTTCATCTCTTGAACGTTGGGGTCTAGTCTCGATTTGAGTTGTCTAGAAGGACAGTCCAGGTATCGAAGCGTCGTCAGGAGCATAGTCAGTGAACCATATACTGTATTGACCTGTCTTGGCACTGTTAAACGTTGGTTCTTTAACTTAAGGTGGGTTTGCATCGCTTCCGCGATCGTGTCCGTGCGAATGTTGGCATTTTTTACTTAGCTTTAGGAATGTTTAGTCCCACAGTGAAAAACCACCATGGTGTATATCTCACTATATATATAGTTATGCTTTATGCTTGTGTTGGAAAATAGTTGATTTGATTCAATTGTAAAATAGTTGATTTGATTTTCGTTGTAGCTATCCCTAATGCTCTTTTTGTTTGGTGTGAATTAGAGTACCGTCGCATGTTTGGTGTGAATTAAGAGAAAGGTCTGCTAATGTGCCGGAAGATGTTGAAACCCCTTTATACACAGGTTGCACGAAACAAACAAGATTGTCTGCAACGGTAGCTTTGTATAAAATCAAAACTACGAATGGTTTATCCAAGGTTTGTTTTGACGAACTTCTTAAAACTGTTGGTAATATGCTACCAGAAGATAACATGCTTCCTAAAACCTCGTATGAAGCGAAGAAGTTATTGAAGTCTTTTGATCTAAATTATGAAAAAATACATGCTTGTTAGAATGATTGTTGTTTATTTAGAAAAGAACTTGCAGATAGGGATAACTGTCCCAAATGTGGTTGCTCTCGTTGGAAAGCGAATGAGTGCAATATAGAGAATGAAAATGAGAACAAGACTAAAAAAATGATTCCAGTGAAGGTGCTTAGATATTTTCCCATCATACCAAGGCTAAAAAGAATGTTTCTATCAATAGAAACATCTGAACAATTGAGGTGGCATGGCACAAATGCAAGTAAAGATTCACGAAATATAAGACTTGGTCTTGCTGCTGACGGATTCAACCCTTTTAGTAATCTTAGCTCTACCTATAGCTGTTGGCCTGTGATGCTTGTCGCGTACAACCTTCCGCCATGGTTATGCATGTTGAAAGAGTATCTAATGCTGACTTTATTAATTCCAGGGCCGAAGCAACCTGGTAACGATATTGATGTTTACTTGCAGCCACTTATGGAGGATTTAATAAAGTTATGGAATAGTGGGGTAGAAGTTTATGATGCTTACACTAAGACAACGTTTAATTTGAAGGTGATTTTGCTGTGGACAATAAATGATTTTCCCGCTTATGGAAATCTAGCTGGATGTACAACAAAAGGAAAGATGGCTTGCCCTATTTGCGATGTACAACAAAAGCAATGACACTTGGGTGTGTTGTATCATATGCGAAGAGTTACCGTCAGATGACTTCAAATCCAGCTTGTACCACCCACCAAAATCGACAACTAGAAGAATTGCTGGAGCTATTTCTTTCTTGACATGCCACATTGCAACTGGGTCTGTCAAACAAGGCTTCAATGTTTAACACAACCTGACAATCCAAAGCTGAACCATAAGCAGATAAATAGAGCAGCTACATAAGCTAAAAATCACATTAGTGAAAGAGATATCAAACTGTCAACAGTACAAGAAGGTTCAAATGTGTCAGGGGCTTCTTCCGTTATCAAAAATAGAAAGAGAAACCTGGCTCTAGTAGAAACTTATGATAATCAAATGCACGTTATAGAATTGCATCCTGTGTCTTAGTTCAGTTAGAAGCAAACATGGTATTTCATGATCTTGTATGGATATCAAGAATTAGGGGTTATCTGCTAGGAGTTAACGTGTAGCCCCCAATCAGTTATGTTTCATAAAACAGCCAATAGTATGAATGTAAGTTTTCTGCTGTTATAGAAACCCATTCTTCTACCTACAGTAGAATATGAAATTTGTGTTTCCTGCTCCTATAAAACATACGTTTATCTTCCCCTACTGTCTACCACTGCAATAAACATCATTGTGTTTTCTGCTGTTACTGATACATACGTTTATCTTCCCCTACTGTCTACTACTGCAATAAACATCATTGTGGTACTTCACTGATACAAAAGATGGTAAAATTACTTATGTTTATCTAGTTTATGATGTTTGTATTGTGATTGCAAGTTGATTTCCCAAATTTTACTGAAATATGAAATTGTGTTGTTTTATTTATTTTTGTAGAAGAAAGAGGGGTCCAACACAGAGAGAAATATCAAGAGTTGATTTGTGGTCGGAAGGGCATAAATCAAAGAAATATTATGTTCATGAAAGAATAAAGTATGTGTGTGCCATGGATATACACCAGTTAGCCACTACCATATGCTACTTCTTGAGAGATACTATATTACACAAAATGCTTCAGATCTATATAAGAAAGTTTCCTGATTCTCATAAAACAGCCAATAGTATGAATGTAAGTTTTCTGCTGTTATAGAAACCCATTCTTCTACCTACAGTAGAATATGAAATTTGTGTTTCCTGCTCCTATAAAACATACGTTTATCTTCCCCTACTGTCTACCACTGCAATAAACATCATTGTGTTTTCTGCTGTTACTGATACATACGTTTATCTTCCCCTACTGTCTACTACTGCAATAAACATCATTGTGGTACTTCACTGATACAAAAGATGGTAAAATTACTTATGTTTATCTAGTTTATGATGTTTGTATTGTGATTGCAAGTTGATTTCCCAAATTTTACTGAAATATGAAATTGTGTTGTTTTATTTATTTTTGTAGAAGAAAGAGGGGTCCAACACAGAGAGAAATATCAAGAGTTGATTTGTGGTCGGAAGGGCATAAATCAAAGAAATATTATGTTCATGAAAGAATAAAGTATGTGTGTGCCATGGATATACACCAGTTAGCCACTACCATATGCTACTTCTTGAGAGATACTATATTACACAAAATGCTTCAGATCTATATAAGAAAGTTTCCTGATTGTGTGAAATTTTTTTGCAGAGACAGTACTGAATTCAATGCACAGTAAGGAACTCGGAGTAATTCAACTATGGAAAATCTGGAATAGTTCTGAAATAGTCTAGTGCAGATAGGAGAGAAAGGTGAAGGCCAAAAGACCCCAAGGGAAGCTTTCTTATTTTGAATACTCTGTGAACTTTACTTTATTGGTGGAGGGACGTGTTTATTTGCATATCTTCTTTCAGTTTTTTTTCCTTCAATTTTTTGGTGTGTAGTTTGTTATACTGAAACCAAGAATTCCTTTTAGGTTGACAGAGGAAGAAACCCAATATATGTGCTCATCTTACTCGTGTCCACTTGATGTCAGTCTTTATGACCTGAGTTCATACTCTGGATTTGAAATATGTTCGGGATTATAGGTGGCACAATATGCCACTGATGATGGTAATGGGAAAGCAGCTTCTGACGTTGTTGATAGATGCCTCAGGTAGTGTTATTTGATATGTGTTGCTAATGAAAACTATAGCATTTGTTGACAACAGCTTAGTGTATGCTTTTGTAGAGCCTTGGAGGATCTAGACTTGCTGCTGCTGTGTGTGACGAGGAGCGATCCAGCTGCCTCTGTCGGTCTGTCGGATCTATGAAGAGCAAGATCAGTATCTCTCTAGGAGCCTTAGATAGGTATTGCTATTTTCGACTTTTGCACACCATCTTTGTTAGTATCATCGTCCCTGTCATTTCATCATCATCCGACTCTCCTATCTTCTTCCGATCAAAATGTTAGTCAGGCACCATTTGGCTGCAGAATTGAGGCATTCAGGAACTGTGGATTAGCTAAATTTCTGGAAGAAAGGAATTAGGCATAGTTACTGAGGTCTCAAATTCCTCAACTAATTCCTGTTTCGATAAAATGGACTCGATAATTTGATATTTGAGTTCTTTTTGCCTCACGTTATTTATAATGAAGTTCTATGCCAATGCAGTCTCTTACAAACTGTGCCATCATCTGAGCTTGATAAAGGGAAAGCAATTGCGGACGCATATGGAAATTCAAGCGACGAGGAAGAACACAGCAAGCCTGGAGAATTGGACCCGGACTTGAAAAAACTAGAGGTAATTCTTTGAGATCTCTGTACCCTTTTCAAAATCTCTTGCCGACAAAGTTGCTATCCTTCTTCGTTCAATTAACTGATCATTTTTCTGTAATAGAAGAGATCATTGCCCCTCAATATACTTATCACTCGGCTTGCAGAGAAAATTGTAAAAAATTAACATCGAAGATCTCACATTAATGTAAAGCCTTCAGCATAAAATGTTTTACATGGTATTTCTTATAAAAAAATTATCTGAGACAGTCGTCCTTGTCATTTGTGATAATTCTTTTGAATGCCTGAAAATTTTGATACCCATATCTGATAGAAAAGGCAATTGATATGAATGGAATTAGTGTGAACTGGTTACATTGGTAATTGCCATATCCAGCATTTCCATTTACTCTTGCCTAGTTCCAAATATATTCAGAAGTACATAATCAAATGTTTCTATTCAGATATCAAAACTTCTTAAGAATATAAGCATTCTTTGAAGAAGAAGAAAAAAAGAACAAAAGAATGGAAGCACAAAAAATCAGAAGTTCTAAACATGAAATTTAAGATACAAAGAAAATAGGAAATATCTTTGTCTCGAGCATGATCATCCAATGGTCTATAAGTACTTGAGTGATGTTTTGATATTTTCTGACCTGAACTTGAAATGCAAGATGGAAGCCAACACATAGTTCCATAAACAGTTTATGATGTTTATCTCATTGGTAACTTTCAGATGAAGAATCTATATCAACCATACAACCGGACTTGAAAAAACTAGAGGTAATTCTTTGAGATCTCTGTACCCTTTTCAAAATCTCTTGCACATTAAGCATACTAATTCCTTTCTTATATGCCCACACTATGACATTAAGGGACAACCCCTGGCTCTCCTTTGACCAATTTATCTATTCGGCACGTTAAGCATACCAAATGACCTACTGAAGCATCTCCCTAAGCGCGTGGACCTCAAGGCTCAAATGCAGCACGTAGTACAGGGAGGCATGTCCTCAAGTCAAAATATAAAAATATTATCAAGATCAAAATCTTATCTTATTTTAATGCTTCTATTATATTATATTGCTGCTTCAGTTACAAGCAGCATAGAAAAAGCTAGTTGGCTCCTCAGGAAATACAACTTGCTTTGCACTCTACATTTTTTTTCCTCTTTGCCCTCTATATATATGCGTGGGTTCTGAATTGATGAAGTGAAAACCACCAACATTGTTTTATTGTTTTCTGTTCAACTCTATTGGGTTTGGCATCTGGAATAATAAGTAAAGTACAAGTACAAGTAAGACTTGGCATTCCTCTCCAACATGGGGCCTTAATACAAAGGATTTAGTAGTTTTATCAGGTATATATATATAGTAAGAATTTCTTCCTTTAGGCATGCAATAGGGGACTCAATTTAACATGTTGAGTGGATCTTTTTAATCATTTTGATATATTCTTCTATTCATGATAATTCTAACTAGTTTTTTGTATAATTATGAGTGAATTAATCATTTTTATTACATGCATCTTTTTCTATTAACTTTTTTAGCTGCAGATGCTAATGGTTGGGGAGGGATTGTCTGTTGATGCTTTAGAGGATGACAAGGAGGACAATGGTAGCGGGGACTTTAGAGGATGACAAGGAGGACAATGGTAGCGGGGAGGTTGTAATAGTCTTATCATAGTTGAAGAGGGTTAGTAGTGTAGAAAAGGCTATAGTTTTTTTTGTTTTTTTGTTTTTTTGTAAAACTTGTATGGGATTGTACCTTTTTATGATTATTGCAGCTGAGTTGGTACTTTCCAAACATACTGGAGACTTATTCAAGAATAAGTACTCTACATTCTTAAAGTTTTAATACCATCAACATTTTATTTTTTCTCTCAATGTATTAGCAGCTTTGATCATTTGGGGTTAAAAGTTCTGATGTTGTTGCTTAAGTGGTTGTCAATTCCATATATACATATATATATATATATATATATATATATATATATATATATATATATATATATATATATATAAAATATATATATATATATATATATATATATATATTATTTTTTTTAAATGAAAATTTAATTTCAACAATGATTAACCAATGTTGTAAATAATTGTTTCACAACGTTTATGAGCTATTGCCAATATCATCAATTACAACTATTTTACAACGTTAAACTAAATGTTGTTGACAGCTATATGACGATGAACGAAAAACATTGTGAAATACATATATACAACGTTTTTTAAAAGTTGCTGATGTAAAAGTGACAATATTGAAACAATGTTGTAAATGGTGCTTTACAATATTTATCAAACATTGTTGAAGTTGTAATGACAACAAATTGTAACCATTGCTAAAACTAATATTTACAACGTGTTAGAATTATTGTTAAAATGAAAAACCACGTAGTCAAAAACTGTGTTTACAACGTGTGGTGCAACGATAGCCCGTCGTTGTAAAAATATTTCAAACTTTCTACAACTCCTCAAACTACAACATTTTTTGAAACATTGTAAAAAGCTATTAACAACGTTTATCTAACGTTGTAAAATGGATTTTTTGTTGTAGTGCAACAACCCCCAGCGGGCTGCACTTATTGTGGAAAGGTAGGACACACTAGAGATGTGTGTCGGACATTGAACGGCATGTGTTTGATATATGGAAGTCCAGATAATCGAGTTACCACATGTCCCATGAATTTGAGGTCAGGAGGACCAGTACAGCAATTTCCTGCTCTGCCAGCACCAGGGGCAGGACAGTATCGAGGGCCAGCGGTGGCAGTGAGACCGTTGGCACAGCGCCCGTTCATGTCGCAGGCTCAGATATTTCGACAGCAGGGACTGTCGATGCAGCAACACCAGCATAGACCACCCCAGCAACACCAAGGCAGGGGCCAGCAGCAGCACCAGGCTAGGTCGCAGCATGGGAACCAACAAGGAGGTCGATTCACTCTGTCCTTGGAAGAGGCATTGGCATCGGAAGATGTTGTGGAAGGTAACATTCTCGTTGCCTCATATCCCGCAGTAGCATTGTTTGATTCGGGAGCATCACACTCATTTATATCTGCACAATTTGCGACACGGCTAGGAATGGAGTTTGAGGTATTGCTAGGGAGGTTGAATATACTCACTGGTAATGGGCTCGTAGGAGTTAGTAGGATTATTCTAGCATGTAGCGTCGTAGTTTACGGGCATTCCTTACCCGCCCGGTTGATAGAATTTTCTGTTGGAAATTTCGACATTATCTTAGGCATGGACTAGCTGAAAGACAGTCATACGACAATAGATTATCGTTGAGGGAGTGTATCTTTTGATATTCCAGGCATGAAGCGGTTCACCTTAGTCAGATCAGAGGCAACTCAGCAAGAGCAGGGAGTAGTAACGGCAATGGAGGAAGTTCCGGTTCCGAAGATAGTTGAAGAGTTTCTAGGCGTATTGCCTGAAGAACTTCTATGTCTACCACCAGTTAGAGATATTGAGTTCAGCATAGAATTGGTACCTGGAACTAACCCGATATCAGATCGAGTTTATAGAATGGCGGATTCAAAGCAGGTCAAGGTATATCAGCACATAGAGGAACTGAAGAAAAAGAAGTTCATCCAAGCTAGCATATCACCATGGGCAACACTAGTGGTACTTGTGGAAAAGAAGGTTGGATCATCCAGATTGTGCATTGATTACAGGAAGCTTAACGCAGAAACAGTAAAGAACAAGTACCTACTACCCAGGATCGACGACTTGTTTGATCAATTGAGCAGAGCTAGAGTTTTCTCCAAGATAGATCTTCGTTCAGGGCATCATCAAGTGAGAGTTCTGAAGGAGGATATTCCCAAGACAGCATTTAGGTCGAAGTATGGGCATTATGAATTCTTAGTAATGTCGTTTGGTTTGACCAATGCTCCAGCTATATTTATGGATTTGATGAACCGCATCTTTATGCCGTACTTGGATCAATTTGTCGTTGTATTCCTCGATGACATTCTCGTATACTCTACCAGTAAAGAAGAGCATGAAGACCACCTCTGGAAAGTGTTACGGGTTCTGAGAGAGAACCAGTTGTATGCCAAGCTCAGCAAGTGTGAGTTATGGTCGGATCATATTTTGTTTTTGGGCCACATCATATCAGGAGCCGGAGTAGCAGTGGATCCCAAGAAGGTAGAAGCAGTAGAGAGTTGGCCAGTACCCAAGACCGTAGCTGATGTGCGGAGTTTCTTGGGATTGGCGGGTTATTACAGAAGGTTCATATCAGACTTTGTAAGACTTTCAGCACCCATGACCCGCTTGACACGGAAGGATGTACCATTTTTATGGTCGGCAGAATGTCAGGCATCATTTAAGAATTTGAAGCAGAAGTTGATATCAGCGCCTATTCTTACATTGCCAGTTGGACCTGAAGGTTTTATCGTTTATTATGATGCATCAGGAAGAGGACTTGGATGTGTCATCATGCAACATGGAAGGTAATAGCGTATGCATCTAGGAAAATTCGGGACCACGAGAAGAATTATCCAACTCATGACTTGGAGTTGGCAGCAGTAGTATTCGCTTTGAAGCTATAGAGACATTACTTATATGGTGATCGAGTGGACATGTACACGGACCACAAAAGTCTGAAGTACATCTTTACTCAGAAGGAACTGAACATGAGACAGAGAATATGGTTAGAATTGATCAAGGATTACGATGTGGAGCTTCAGTATCATCCAGGCAAGGCTAATGTGGTGGCAGATGCTCTCAGCAGGAGAGGTGGCACATTTTTGTTGACAACGCAGAAGCATATCTTAGAAGACCTTCAGGAGATGGGCATCGAAGTCGTACTTCCTAGTGATGTGGGAATTCTGACAAGTCTACAAGTTTAATCTGACTTAGTAGATAGGATCAAGGCAGCTTAGGCACAGGACCCAAGGATTCAGAAGCTCAGGATAGAATGTGAGTCAGGACTCCGGAAGGAGATGAGAATCCATGAAGATGGTACGCTTAGGTTTGGATCACGTCTATGTGTGCCTAGTGGAGATATTAGACAGGAGGTTATGACAGAAGCTCACAGTTTTCAGTATTCTATACACCCTGGAGGGACCAAGATGTACCAAGATATCAAGCAGCACTTCTGGTGGAACGGAATGAAGAGGGAGATAGCTAGATTCGTTTCCCGTTGCTTGGTATGTCAGCAAGTGAAGGCAGAACAGCAAAGGCCAGCTGGATTATTGCAACTGCTTCCTATCCCGAAATGGAAGTGAGAACATATCAAAATGGACTTTGTGACCGGTTTACCGAGATCACCAAGTGGTAAAGATGCTATTTGGGTGATAGTCGATCGGCTTACAAAGGTGGCACATTTTTTTCCTTTCAGAGTAGGGCAATCTACAGAAAAAATTGGCAGAGTTGTATATGCAGCAGATAGTCAGGCAGCATAGAGTCCCTGTCAGTATTGTGTCGGATAGAGATACCCGCTTTACATCACATTTCTGGAAGAGCTTACATTATAGTCTGGGCACCAAGTTGAGATTTAGCACGGCTTACCATCTACAGACGGACGGGCAAACAGAAAGAACAATTCAGACTTTAGAGGATATGTTGCGAGCTTGTACCTAGATTTTGGAGGATCTTGGGAGAGCCACCTGCACTTAGTCGAGTTCTCGTACAACAACAGTTATCAAGCCAGTATCCAGATGACGCCATTTGAAGCACTATATGGTAAGAAGTGTAGATCGTCACTAGCATGGGATGATATCGGAGAGAGGAAGATGCTAGGCCCAGAATTGATTATCCAAACAGTTGAAGTGGTAAAGGGAATTAGAGAGCGACTTTGAGTTGTGCAGGATCGGCATCGTTATTGGACGGACCAGCATCGTAGGCCGCTAGAATTCTCTGTTGGGGACCACGTGTTCTTGCGGATCTCACCTACCCGTGGGGTCATTAGATTTGGCGTTCACGGGAAGTTGAGTCCACGATACGTGGGCCCATTCGTTATCCTTGATAGGATATGCGATGTTGCTTATCGTTTATCCCTTCCACCTTCGTTACGAGAGGTACATGACGTGTTTCATGTATCTCAGTTGCATAAGTATATATCGAACCCAAGCTATATCCTTGATCATTCTGAGCTGGTTGTTGGTACCAACATGTCTTACGAGGAACAGTCTGTGTCCATTTTGGACCGAAGAGAGAAGATACTTAAGAACCGAACAATTAGCCTTGTTCGGGTTGCTTGGGGTCATCACTCTTTAGGAGAGTCAACGTGGGAACGTGAGGATGACATCCGATCACGATATCCGCACCTGTTTGACTCACAAGGTGTCACTCTCCGTTCCCAGGATACGTATTTTTAATACATGTACTGCTTTAATATATTTATTTAAATATTTATCATGTATTGTTTCGTATTTAAATCTCTTTAAATTCATGTTAATTAAATTCCTGTAATTAATTTTCTGTATTTTACTTCCTGCTTTTATTCTCTGCTTTAGCTTACTTTAGGTTTGGCCTAGGTTGGTTTATTTTTGGGTTATGGTGGTTCATCATGAACCGAACCCACCTACCACCACCCCTTCCATTTAAAGCCAACCCCCTCTTTCTCTCTCTTTATTATTTTTCCTTCACCATTACTCTTCTTCCTCATTACTCTCTCCACCTACCAAACCCATAGGCAAGTACATCTTGTTTCTTCATGAGGACCCATTTTTATGGTTCCATTCTCCTTCCCTTGTGATTCTAAGAGAGTTTAGAACTTGGCATTTTTCGTTTTGAAGTTTTATTTTTAGTAGATCTAAAAATTAGTTATTTTCGGATTTTGGTAGTTTTGATCTATCAAACTTCTTTGTTTTCAAGTTTTGATGGTTCCATGTTATAGAGAATTTTATTCTACCCAATTTTGACCTTTGCAAAGTTGGATTTGGACTTATTTTGACCAAGTTATGGATTTTGAAGCTTTGAGTTCAAACCATGGAGTTCTTGCTGCTTTAGAGAAGACAGTGAGCAGTGGGCGTGAGCTTTTTAGCTTGAGCCACTGAGCTACGCGCGCTTTTTAGCGCCGCGCAGTCTGCCTCATACGCTGCTTTTTGGCGGCGTATGGCCTTGTATACGCTACCTTGATGAGGAGTCGTATGGACTTGCATACGCTGTCTTGAAGAGGAAGCGTATGGAGTACATACGCTGTCTTGAAGAGAAAGCGTATGGAGTACATACGCTGTCTTCAAGAGGAAGCGTATGGAGTACATACGCTGGCTTGGATAGTAAGGAGTCGTATGGAGTTCATACGCTGCCTTTTGGAAGCGTATGACTTGCGTACGCTGGCTTGGATAGTAAGGAGTCGTATGGAGTTCATACGCTGCCTTTTGGAAGCGTATGACTTGAGTACGCTGGCTTGGATAGTAAGGAGTTGTATGGAGTCCATACGCTAGCTTGACTTGAGCGTAGCTTGACCTGAGCGTATGCTGACTTGAGCGTAGCTTGACCTGAGCGTACGCTGACTCGAGCGTAGGCTGACTTGAACGTAGGCTGACATGAGCGTAGCCTGCTTACCCTGGATCCTCTATAGCCCTGTATATTGATATCTTATTAGATATTTAACGTCCATTTTATATCCTTATGTCTTTTTGCATAAACTTGATATAATCATGATATGCTAATATTTCTGTTAAATATAGATTGTTACGTGGGATGTACCATGTGTCGTGAATTGAGTTATAGATACCCAGATTGACTGGAATTAAACTCTGAGAGTTGTAGACTCGACCCCTCTGAATATTAGTTGACTTTAATGCCTTGTCACCATTGATAATGATTGTGACCTTGACTAATAATTGATCATGCGTTCCTAGTTGGAACTAAGAGACTGGTTAGTCGTCTTATTGAATTGAATGAATGAGACACGTTCATATTAATTATGAACCATTGAAATCGACTGGCTAATCCCGAATATTGGCATACAGGCACATGCAGGCTTCAATTCATTTATTATTTATTTATCTTACCAAAGAAGCTTGTGCACTTTATGGTCAAGGCATGATTACTCCGTGGTTAGTTTGATTGTTGCATTATACTATGTAAGACCTACAACCTGACCGTACTGGTATCATTGTAGAGTTGCGCATATCGTACCCCGTACGAAAGTACTCATTCTGAATGACCATGATCCACGGCATGGGACTTCACTCAACGTAGAGATTATTAAGTTAAATAAAATAATAATTGCATGGAGAGAATGGATTTCCGAGTTCTTACATGGCAGCCCTCTTGGGACTATTAAGTGCCCGACAGGTCGGCTGGTCCCCACAGATACTGCAAACCTGCAACACGGGCACGGAGCGGTATCTGGTTATATTATTTATTGTATATTATATATTGATGGCGGGCGTCCTGCTGGGACTCGTCTAATTCATGATTGGCGCAATTGATTGACTGGGTAAACTAGCCTTGCTTGCAGATAGTGAGAACTGAGAAATCTTTTATTGCATTGTCACGCCCCAGTACCAAAATACGGAGACGGACTAGGCCAGCTACTCCATATGAGGTACGTAACGTCATACGGCGATCGTGACTGTCGAGAGACTAGGGGGTACATGCTACAATCAAGTCTCCTATGGTCCCACAGAGTTCTATGTCTCAATCAATCAAGTC
The DNA here is from genome assembly GCA_029216955.1 of Iris pallida. Classification (NCBI taxonomy): domain Eukaryota; kingdom Viridiplantae; phylum Streptophyta; class Magnoliopsida; order Asparagales; family Iridaceae; genus Iris; species Iris pallida. Next base: position 24,801,575 of record JANAVB010042420.1, on the reverse strand, counting down.
ACATCAGCAATGAAATAAACATTAAAGATAAAGCAGTAAGGCGTCCCTGACGCTTCATCAAAATGATCATGAAAGACTAGCTTTATAATTTAGCTATCTCAGAGAGTCAGGAGTACAAAATCATACACAGCTGCAGTCTGTTTAATTATAATTATGTACTGACACAAAATATCAAGTAATCCGGCTAACAGGTGCCGATGGCTAAATGCCGCACAAAATATAAGCAGGAGTGGTGGAGAAGAAACCCACTCGAGTCCCCGAACCGCCATGCTCCTAGTATGCACCATGGATGTCAGGGAGGAAGATCGTGTCCTCTGGCTCTGCTACGAGATCTGGCCAAACAAAACCAGCGGGGTCAGCCCCGAATAGCAAGTACCGCCAAAGGGGCACAAGAGTTAAGATTAAAAACCCAGTTAATAGAATAATTGATAATAGTAATACTTATGCTATTATTATAGGGTAGCGCAACATCCTCGAACCCATATGGCACCCTTATAACCAAACAAGGACAAAAGGTGCCGCATGGAGTCGGGACGTGTCGTACTCTATAACTTTCACATAAGTTAAAAGGTATAAACAATAAAATCTCCTGATCGTGACTTCGGTCGATAGCCTATCGCAGCACAATAACCAACCCAACAATCAAACAAGAACATGGGTTGGATCATGTACCATGATAGACCATGTTCCTCAGTCATTCACAGAAGTAGCACTTCACAACCAGAATAAGTCTTCCGTTCATAGCTTCGGTCCACAGCCTGTCATAGTACGATAACCAACCTAACAATCAAACAAGAACATGGGTTGGATCACGTACCATGACAGTCCGCTTCCCTCAGTTATTCACGGAAGGTAATAGGATACAAGCAAGTCGTTTTCACGGCCAATCAAGTCTACGAGTTTCTAGTGGGTCGAGGTTATCCTCGCGTCATGTTATTTAGAAAATCCTCAGATCGTATCTTTCCAGCAAGGCTAGCCAACCCAGGGGTTCGCGTAGACAGGTATGATTGAGCACAGGTCCCTCGTAAGGCCACCTTGCTAAAACATATAATATATAGCAGGAATTAATCGGATACAGTCATCTACTCGTTGCAGATGACACAGTATCCGTGGAGACCAGCCGGCGCGTCGAGACAATATCTCAAGGCGGCTGGTGTAACACGATCTCGGGATTTTGTCCTCCCCATGCATCTAGTATGTTTAGTTGCCTAATTTAATCCTAGGTGAAATCTTGGACTCACATGCTGTGGCCTGCATGATTATCCTCCTAAAGTCGTACTTTAGTACGAGTACCCCAAAGAGGATCCATGTCAATCAGTATGTCAACATGTTCTACCCTCCTTAGTGTAATGCATCATTACAAATATGCCATGTGGAGTTACGAGATATTTATCGAGCATGAACAAGAACTGGGACATTCAGGTACATGTATCGGGTAGGAACACTTTGTTCTCCGGGGTCACATTAGTGCTCATATCATGCTCGGGACTAAAGGCGTAAGGATATAAAATGGGCATATAATATATGATAAAATATCAAAAGCGTACGCACAAAAAACACGCACGCTCAAGGGGTGAAAAGTCACGCAGGCTCACTCAAGGCAGCGTACGTGAAAAATCACGCAGGCTCACTCAAAGCAGTGTACGTGAAAAGTCACGCAGGCTCACTCAAGGCAGCGTACGTGAAAAGTCACGCAGGCTCACTCAAGGCAGCGTACGTGAAAAGTTACGCACGCTACAGGGAGCAGTGTACGTGAAAAGTCACGCACGCTACAGGGAGCAATGTACGTGAAAAGTCACGCACGCTGAGAGAGCAGCGTAGGTAAAAAGTGACGTAGGCTTACTCAAGGCAGCGTGCGTGAAAAGTCACGCAGGCTCAAGGGGAGCTGCGTAAAAAGTCACGCAGACTCAAGGGAAGAGCTGTGTGAAAAGTCACGCAGGCTCAAGGGGAGAGCTGCGTGAAAAGTCACGCAGGCTCAGGAGGAGCTGCGTGAAAAGTCACGCAGACTCAAGGGAAGAGCTGCATGAAAAGTCACGCAGACTCAAGGGAAGACACGCTTCCAACAGGAAGCGTGCTCAAACAGGAAGCGTGCTCAAACAGGAGCACACTGCTCACTGTCTTCTCCAAACAGCAAGAACACCATGGATGATCCTAGAACTTCAAAACATCACAACTTGGCCATCCGAACTCCAAATCCGGATTTCCAAAGTTTCATCTTGGGTGAAATGGAATTCTCTTCCACATGGAAGCATCAAAACCCACAAAACCCTAACGAAAATAGATCAAGACCAAGAAAATCCGAAAATGATTAAAACTTAGATCTACAAAAATTAAAGCTTCAAAATGGAAATTTCCAAGTTCTAAACTAGTATAGATTGAGGAAAAGAACATGTTTTGGCAAATAGTTTTGTAAGAAATTATTGACAAAATTATGGATCCATCTCTTGAGCAAGTTGGTACTTGCCTTGGTTGGTGGAGGAAATAAATGAGAGGAAGTAAATGAGAGGAGAGAGATTGAGATGAGTTATATTTATAATCTTGAACCCAAGGGTTCATGATGAACCCAAAGGTTCATGATGAACCATTGGTGAAACAAGAATAGGTTACCCAAATGAGCCAAAACTGTAGGCCCAAATGCAGAAAATAAATTAGAAAATAATCTTTTGTCGAATATTTTTGGGAAATGCATGAAGAAATACTGCATAATAAATATCGCATAAATTCAAGGTAAATATAATTTATCGATTTACGTATTAAAATACGTATTCCAGGATTGGGGAGTGACATCTCTACCCTTCTTAGAAAAATTTCGTCCTCGAAATTCCAGCCAAGACAGGATAGTGAAATCAAGGCAAGCAAGGTACAATCATATACAAGTTAACTATCATAGCAGTTATTATCATACATCACAAGGTGCAAAACAAGCAGGTGCAGATAAGCATGGAATCGTGTCAATAAGGTGTAAAAAATATACCTTATTAGTCAAACAAATACGGATACCGAGATCTGATCTCGTCCTCGTGCTCCCAGGTTGACTCTCCCGAAGAGTGATGGTTCCAAGAAACACGGATAAGGCTTATCGTCCGATTCTTGAGTACCTTCTCTCGCCGGTCCAAAATAGACACGGGTTGTTCCTCGTAAGTTAAGTCGGTACCAACGACTAACTCAGAATGATCGAGGACATGACTCGGATCCGGGACATACCCACGTAATTGGGACACATGAAACACATCATGTATGCCAGTTAACGAAGGCGGAAGGGCAAGTCGATACGCCACATCGCCTACCCGAGCGAGAATCTTAAAAGGACCAACGTATCTTGGACTAAGCTTTCCTCGGGTTCCAAATCTGATGATACCCCGAGTAGGCAAAATTTGCAGAAACACTTGGTCGCCAACTCTAAACTCTAGAGGCCTGCGATGCTGATCTGCCCAATGACGATATCGGTCCTGTGCAACTCGAAAGCGCTCTCTGACCAACTTAACTATCTCCACAGTCTGCGTGATCATCTCTGGTCCCAACAACTTCCGTTCTTTGACGTCGTTCCATGCCAAAGGGGAACTGTACTTTCTTCCGTATAATGCTTCGAACGGGGCCATCTGAATGCTAGCCTGAAGCTGTTGTTATAGGAGAACTCCACTAGATGAAGGTGATCCTTCCAAGATCCGCCAAAATCTAAGGTACACGCCCGTAGCATATCTTCTAACGTCTGAATGGTTCTTTCTGATTGCCCGTCAGTTTGTGGATGATAAGCAGTACTGAATCTTAACTTGGTTCCCAAACTTTGGTGTAAGCTCCGCCAAAAATGGGAAGTAAACCGCGTATCCCGATCTGATACTATATTAACTGGAACACGGTGCTGTCTTACTATCTGCTTCATGTACATTTCTGCTAGCTGTTCAGTAGTCTGTCCAACTCGGAAGGAAAGGAAATGAGCGACCTTCGTGAGTCGATCTACTATTACCCAGACTACATTCTTGCCAGCCGGGGATCTAGGTAAACCGATCACAAAATCCATCGTGATGTGCTCCCATTTCTATTCTGGGATAGGAAGCGGCTGTAGTAATCCTGCTGGTCTCTGCTGCTCGGCTTTCACCTGCTGACATACCAGACACTTGGATACAAATCTCGCTATCTCTCTTTTCATGCCATTCTACCAAAAGAACTGCCTGATATCTCGATACATCTTCGTTTCTCCTGGATGAATGGAGTAAATAGAACTATGAGCTTCGGACATAACTTCTTGTCGAAGGTCTCCACTCGGTACACAGAGTCTGTTTCCAAACCTGAGCGTACCATCTTCATGAATCACTAACTCCTTCCTACGGCCTGATTCACACTCCGACCGCAACTTCTGAATCTGTGGATCTCCTGCTTGTGCTGCCCTTATCCTCTCTACTAAGGTTGACTGAATCTGCATACTGGTCATTCTTCCTATATCTCTTGGCAAAACTACTTCGATTCCTATACTCTGAAGGTCTTCTAAAATATGCTTCTGCGAGGTCAAGATAAAGGCACTGTCTCTCCTACTCAGTGCATCTGCAACTATATTCGCCTTGTCTGGATGATACTGAAGATCTAAATCAAAATCCTTCAGTAGTTCTAACCATCTTCTTTGCCTCATGTTCAAATCTCGCTGCGTGAATACGTATTTCAAACTCTTATGATCAGTATAGATCTCTACCCGATCCCCGTATAAATAATGCCTCCATAACTTGAGTGAAAACACCATAGCTGCTAACTCCAAATCGTGAGTCGGGTAATTCTTCTCATGGTCTCGAAGCTGTCGAGAAGCATATGCTATCACCTTTCCGTGCTGCATTAATACACATCCAAGACCCTTCCCAGATGCGTCACAATATACTGTAAAGCCTCCCGCTCCTACTGGAAGTGTCAAGATCGGGGCTGAGATCAATCTCTTCTTCAATTCTTCAAATGATGCCTGACAGCTAGCTGACTAAACAAACTCTACGTCCTTGTGCGTCAAACGCGTTAAGGGCGCAGAGATCTTGGCAAAGTCCGCCACGAACCTTCTGTAGTAACCAGCTAATCCTAAGAAACTTTGCACTTCTGCAACCGTTCTCGGGACTGGCCAATGCTCTACGGCCTCAATCTTCTTCGGATCCACTGACACTCCTGTCCCAGAAATTACATGCCCCATGAACGAAATGTGATCTAACCAGAATTCACACTTGTCGAGCTTCGCATAAAGTTGATTCTCCCTCAATGTCTGTAAGACAGTCCTAAGATGTTTCTCATGCTCCTCTTCACTGCTGGAATAGACAAGAATGTCATCTATGAACACCACCACAAATTTATCCAAATACGGCAGAAAGATGCGGTTCATTAAATCCATGAATACTGCGGGGGCGTTGGTTAGTCCAAATAGCATTACTAAAAACTCATAATGCCCATATCTAGATCTGAATGCTGTCTTCGGTATGTCTTGCTCCCGGACTCTTACTTGATAGTATCCTGACCGAAGATCGATCTTGGAAAAGACGCTGGCCTTGCTCAACTGGTCAAACAGGTCATCAATCCTTGGTAGTGGGTACTTATTCTTCACTGTTGCTGCATTCAGCTTGCGGTAGTCGATGCACATCCTCGTCGACCCATCCTTCTTGGGAACTAGAATCATTGGTGCGGCCCAGGGCGATTTACTGTCTCGGATGAATCCCTTAGACTTCAACTCTTCTTCATATTGATACAACTTATCCTGTTCTGACGGCGACATTCTGTAAACTATGTCTGCAATAGGCCTCATTCCAGGGTTCAACTCAATGCTAAATTCTACCTCTCTGACTGGGGGTATCCCTGGGAGCTCATCAGGGAAGACGTCGAGAAAATCTTCGACCACCCTCGGAATCTGTCATGGCTCTGACACTGCTGCTGAGATGACGCCTCCGGCCTGATTCTTCAAGGTTCGAGTAAAGATGAACTGCTCCATCCCAAGAACGCTGAATATGACCCTACCTCCTCTACAATCAATTGTCGCATGACTGTCTCTCAACCAGTCTATGCCAAGAACGACATCAAAATTCCCTATAGGGAATTCAATCAATGATGCGGGCAGTAAATGCCCACACACCTCCACCGGACATGAAAAGCGCACTCTGCTAACTTCTACGAGCCCATTGCCGGTGAGTATATCCATTCTCTCCGGCAATGCCTCAAACTCTAATCTAATTCGTGTAGCATATTGTGCAGAGATGAATGAATGAGTAGCGCCTGAATCAAATAATGCTACAGCGGAAAATGAGGTGATGAGAATTTTACCTGCCACCACGTCACTAGACGCTAGAGCCTCTCCCAAGGATAATGTGAGAGCCTGTCCCTGGCCCCGCTGAGCTCCTTGTTGCGGCCTTCCTCGACCATGCTGTTGCTGCCTCTGAGGGTCTTCGGCTTCCTGTGTTTGGCGAAACATCTGAGCCTGCGTTGGTAGACGCTGGGCTAGGGGCCTTACTGCTAATACTGGCCCTCCACTCGGGGTTGCCACCGGAGCTGGCAATGCTGGAAACTGCTGATCTGGCCCTCCTGGCCTCTGCATCATAGGACAAGTGGAGATACGGTGGTCTGAACTACCACACCTCAAGCCATTCGCTGACCGGCACACCTCCCTCGTGTGCCCTGCCTTCCCACAGAATGTACAGCCCTGGGGTGCTCCCTGACGTTGTTGTTGGTTCCTCGGCTGCTGATGCCGAACTGGCACTGGATTAGTTGACACGGCCGTCCTCCGCGGCGCTCCTGCATCATGAATACGTACACCGGGTGCTGGTGCCGATGTTCGCTGCATTGCTCCTCCTCCAACCTGGGAATGAGATCTCTTCTGACCTCCTGTCCTCGATGCCAACCTCTGCTAGGTAAGCTCGTGCCTCCGAGCGGCCGCCAAAATAGCGTCAAACGTCTGGTAGTTATGTCCTTCCATAAGCTGTAATAGTTCCAAATAAAGTCCCTGCGGGAACCTCATAGCTTTCTCTGGCTCCGTTGCCACCATTGCTGGTGCGAAACGGCACAATCTGCAGAACTCTGCTGCATACCCATCTACGGTCTTGCCTGCTTGCTTGAGACTGATAAACTTCTGCTGGAACTCATATCGAGCTACTACGCCAAAATACTTGGCCTTGAATCTGTCGCTGAAGGTGGTCCAACGAACAGGGCATCTTGCACCAACTTCTTCTGATGCCCACCAGTCGCGGGCAAGATCCTGAAGTACCAATTTGACCTGATCAACCTTCTCATCATCTGGAACCTTGGCTGCCACAAGAATGGCTTCGATGTCTTGAATCCAGGCATCCGCAGTGATGGCATCCTCTGTGCCATCAAAATACCTCGGGTTCAAGCGACGAAACCTTCCTGATGCTTCCGAGTCAGCCCCGACACTCCTCTCAAGAGCTAACTGAATCCCTTGGTTCAGCAACACGTTCTGCTCCTGCTGCCGAGTTTGTTGCTGTTGGTTAGTGACAAAAAACCCTCGGATGATCTTCAGGAGTGCTACGACGTCTGGTACTGCCGTCGCTGCTGGTGCTGCAGGAGTTTCAATAACCCACGGCTCCACTGCCTCTGGTCCCACTTCTGCTTGTGCCTGCCGTGGGGAAGTTCTCTCCCCTGTTGCTGCCCAGTCGAGCCATGCTCTTGGTGCTCTTCCTCATGGGCCTCACCCGCTACTGAGAATGAAGCACCCCTATAGAGAAGAATAAAAGATTATCAAGTCCGGACGAGGAAGATTTCGAGGATGCAAGTTAGGTTAGAGATCAAGGCAAGGACAGAGAATTCGAAACAGAATTTCAAGAGGAAATTTGATTGAGACTCCTAATAATTCGTAATACCCTACAAGTCTGAAAATATGACCTGCATGGGCCACCACTAAAACCTTGTCACGCCCCAGTACCGAAATACGGAGACGGACTAGGCCAGCTACTCCATATGAGGTACATAACATCATACGGCGATCGTGGCTGTCGAGAGACTAGGAGGTACATGCTACAATCAAGTCTCCTATGGTCCCACAGAGTTCTATGTCTCAATCAATCAAGTCACATCAGCAATAAAATGAACATTAAAGATAAAGCAGTAAGGCGTCCCTGACGCTTCACCAAAATGATCATGAGAGACTAGCTTTATAATTTAGCTATCTCAGAGAGTCAGAAGTACAAAATCATACACAGATGCAGTCTGTTTAATTACAATTATGTACTGACACAAAATATTAAGTAATCCGGCTAACAGGTGCCGGTGGCTAAATGTCGCACAAAATATAAGCAGGAGTGGTGGAGAAGAAACCCACTCGAGTCCCCGAACCGCCATGCTCCTAGTATGCACCATGGATGTCAGGAAGGAAGATCGTGTCCTCTGGCTCTGCTACGAGATCTGGCCAAACAAAACTAGCGGGGTCAGCCCCGAATAGCAAGTACCGCCAAAGGGGCACAAGAGTTAAGATTAAAAACCCAGTTAATAGAATGATTGATAATAGTAATACTTATGCTATTATTATAGGGTAGCGCAACATCCTCGAACCCATATGGCACCCTTACAACCAAACAAGGACAAAAGGTGCCGCATGGAGTCGGGACGTGTCGTACTCTATAACTTTCACATAAGTTAAAAGGTATAAACAATAAAATCTCCTGATCGTGACTTCGGTCGATAGCCTATCGCAGCACAATAACCAATCCAACAATCAAACAAGAACATGGGTTGGATCATGTACCATGATAGACTATGTTTCTCAGTCATTCACAGAAGTAGTACTTCACAACCAGAATAAGTCTTCCGTTCATAGCTTCGGTCCACAGGCTGTCATAGTACGATAACCAACCCAACAATCAAACAAGAACATGGGTTGGATCACGTACCATGACAGTCCGCTTCCCTCAGTTATTCACGAAAGGTAATAGGATACAAGAAAGTCGTTTTCACGGCCAATCAAGTCTACGAGTTTCTAGTGGGTCGAGGTTATCCTCGCGTCATGTTATTTATAAAATCTTCAGATCGTATCTTTCCAGCAAGGCTAGCCAACCCAGGGGTTCGCGTAGACAGGTATGATTGAGCACAGGTCCCTCGTAAGGCTACCTTACTAAAATATATAATATATAGCAGGAATTAATCGGATACAATCATCCACTCGTTGCAGATGACACAGTATCCGTGGAGACCAGCCGGCGCGTCGAGACAATATCTCAAGGCGGCTGGTGTAACACGATCTCGGGATTTTGCCCTCCCCATGCATCTAGTATGTTTAGTTGCCTAATTTAACCCTAGATGAAATCTTGGACTCACATGCTGTGGCCTGCATGATTATCCTCCTAAAGTCGTACTTTAGTACGAGTACCCCAAAGAGGATCCATGTCAATCAGTATGTCAACATGTTCTACCCTCCTTAGTGTAATGCATCATTGCAAATATGCCACGTGGAGTTACGAGACATTTGTCGAGCATGAACAAGAACTGGGACATTCAGGTACATGTATCGGGTAGGAACACTTTGTTCTTTGGGGTGAAAAGTCACGCACGCTACAGGGAGTCACGTACGCACAAAAAACACACATGCTCAAGGGGTGAAAAGTCACGCAGGCTCACTCAAGGCAGCGTACGTGAAAAGTCGCACAGGCTCACTCAAGGCAGCGTACGTGAAAAGTCACGCAGGCTCACTCAAGGCAGCGTACGTGAAAAGTCACGCAGGCTCACTCAAGGCAGCGTACGTGAAAAGTCACGCACGCTACAGGGAGCAGTATACGTGAAAAGTCACGCACGCTACAGGGAGCAATGTACGTGAAAAGTCACGCACGCTGAGAGAGCAGCATAGGTGAAAAGTCACGCAGGCTTACTTAAGGCAGCGTGCGTGAAAAGTCACGCAGGCTCAAGGGGAACTGCTTGAAAAGTCACGCAGACTCAAGGGAAGAGCTGCGTGAAAAGTCACGCAGGCTCAAGGGGAGAACTGCGTGAAAAGTCACGCAGGCTCAGGAGGAGCTGCGTGAAAAGTCACGCAGACTCAAGGGAAGAGCTGCGTGAAAAGTCACGCAGACTCAAGGGAAGACATGCTTCCAACAGGAAGCGTGCTCAAACAGGAGCACACTGCTCACTGTCTTCTCAAAACAGCAAGAACACCATGGATGATCCCAAAACTTTAAAACATCACAACTTGGCCATCCGAACTCCAAATTCGGATTTCCAAAGTTCCATCTTGGGTGAAATGGAATTCTCTTCCACATGGAAGCATCAAAACCCACAAAACCCCAAAGAAAATAGATCAAGACCAAGAAAATCCGAAAATTATTAAAACTTAGATCTACAAAAATCAAAGCTTCAAAATAGAAATTTCCAAGTTCTAAACTAGTATAGATTGAGGAGAAGAACATGTTTTGGCAAATAGTTTTGTAAGAAATCATTGACAAAATTATGGATCCATCTCTTGAGCAAGTTGGTACTTGCCTTGGTTGGTGGAGGAAATAAATGAGAGGAGAGAGATTGAGATGAGTTACATTTATAATCTTGAACCCAAGGGTTCATGATGAACCAAAGGGTTCATGATGAACCATTGGTGAACCAAGAATAGATTACCTAAATGAGCCAAAACTGTAGGCCCAAATGCAGAAAATAAATTAGGAAATAACATTTTGTCGAATATTTTTGGGAAATGCATGAAGAAATAATGCATAATAAATATCGCATAAATTCAAGGTAAATATAATTTATCGGTTTACGTATTAAAATACGTATTCCAGGATTGGGGAGTGACATGCATAATTCTACGATAACTTGGAACGCACAGTAGCAAGCCGTAGTAGTTGAATGGCCGTTTAAATTAATTTGTTTGTTTATTGTACCTACTCCGTTGCCTATCTAAGATGATCAGAATGTCAGGACATGACGGGCCAACTTCTGTCCTTGTTTGGTTGGGAGGTTGGTTCGAAGTGTCGTGATGTTATGAGAATCCTAGTGGCAAGCAGAGATCTATTTATCATATTTCTCATTACTGGTTTTAGTTCTCATGTCGTGCTTCCTTGTGGTACTTGCTATTAGAGGTCTAACCTCTCTGGTTTTGCATGGCCAGATTTAGAGCCAGTCCCCGAGGATCCAGCTTACTTCTACCTCCAAGATGGTCAACACTAGAGGGATGATCGCAGGAGGACTCGAGTCGGTTTCTTACTTCCTCGCTCATTTTGTTATCTACTGTATACTTTGCCGTTTGGCACCGACATGTTAGTCAGATTGTCTTGTACCTACTTTTGCATAATTGTAACTAAGTCAGGCTGCAGCTGCTAATAATTGTGTATACTTACTACATCATCTGGCTGTATTTTGTAAAGCCAGATATCAAGAACATTTTGACTGAGCGTTTGGGACGCCTTACTGCTTTATCTCATATGTTCTCTATTTCTGTTTCTTGTTTGAATGATTGAGACAATAGAAGTAAAGTGACCATAGGGAGACTTTCATGTAGTATGCACCCCCTCGTCTTGTAGACAGTATTGATCGTATTATACGGTATTTATCTACCCGTAATACGTAGCTGGCTGAGTCATTCCCCCGCTCTCCAGTATTCTGGTTCTAGGGCGTGACAAGGTTTTAGTGGTGGCCCATGCAGGTCTGATTTCAGACTTATGGGGTGTTTAATATGATGTCTCAATCACACATGTTTCCCCTTGATCTAGTAACTTAGCTATTTTTTATGTTTTGATGGTTCCATGTTGTAGAGAACTTTGTTCTACCTTATTTTGACCTATGGAAGTCCAGATTTGGGCTTGGAATAAAGGATTTAGAGAGATTGGAGGCAATGGCTCTCATGGTTCTATTTTCCGAAGTTCGGAGAAGAAAAACAGTTCAGCCGCATGGCAGTGCTTGACCGTATGAGTTTTTCATGCGACAAATCTTTTTCAGTCATATGAACTCTGAGCAATTTTGGCCGCATGGAGTTTCAACCGCATGGAGTGTCCGGCCGCATGGAGCACCTGGTCGCTTGTAATTTTGAGCCGCATAAGCTTGACGCTTTTCAGCCGCATGAATCATGGATTTCTCGACCGCATGAGCTTCTTATTTCCAGCCGTATAGGGATCATACCCCTTCGGCCGCATGAAAACACTTGACCGCATGATCTTGGGCCGCATAGACTTTTCAGCCGCATAAGGCTTTGTTAATTCTGGTCGTATGGCTTGTTTTGTTTCTTAACCCGCATGTATATTATCCAGCTGCATATACATTCAGTCTATCCCAGTCGTATAAGGCTCGGCTTTCGAGCCGCATGGTCGTATGACATCTCAGCCGCATAGGCTTGGTGAATCCCAGCCGCATGTGATTTTCATTATTTCCGAGCCGCATAGGCATATTTTCAGCCGCATATAGGCTTACCATTCTCTGGCCGCATAAACCCGATCGACCCCGGCCGCCTGAGCTAGTGACCCGAGCCGCATGAGGGTCCCTATCCCCAGCCGCATGGACTCGTTATTCCCTAGCCGCATATGCATGTTTTACTTAGCCGCATGAACCAATGACTTCCTCGCCGCATGAACTCTAGCCCATAATGCCTTTTTGGCTGATTCTTGTCCCGAATCGACATTGATTGACATTGATTGATTGTCTTGGCATTTATTAACATTAATTGTTATCTTGGCATTAATTAACATTAATTATTATCTTGATTTATGATTGATCATGCGTTCCTAGTTGGAACTAAGAGACTGGCTAGTCGTCTTATTGAATGGAATGAATGATACACGTTCATATTAACAATGAACTATTATAATCGACTGGTTGATCCCGAACATTGGCATACATGCACATGCAGGCTTCAATTTATTTATTTATTTTACCAAAGCAGCATGTGTACTTTATGGTCAAGGTATAATTATTCCGTGGTTAGTTTTGATTGTTGCATTACACTATGTAAGACCTACAACCTAAACCGTACGGGTATCGTTGTAGAGTTGTGCATATCGTACCCCGTACGGAAGTACTCATTTTGAATGACCATGATCCACGGCATGGGATTTCTCTTAACATAGAGGCTATTAAGTTAAATAAAATAATGATTGCATGGAGAGAATGGATCCCCGGGTTCTTACATGGCAGTCCTCCTTGGGACTATTAATGCCCGACAGGCCGGCTGGTCCCCACAGATGCTGCAAATCTGCACCACGGGCAGGGAGCGATATCTGCTTTTATTATTTATTGTATATTGTATATTGATGACGGGCATCCCGCTGGGAATCATCTAATTCATGATTGGCACAATTGATTGACTGCGTAAACTAGCCTTGCTTGCACATAGTAAGAACTGAGGAATCATCATTGCATAATTCGAGGATAACTTGGATCTCACCATAGCAAGCCGTAGCAGTTGAATGGTCATTTTAAATTGATTTGTTTGTGTACTGTATCTACTCTGTCACCTAACGGAGATGATCAGAATGTCAGGACATGACGGGCCAACTTCTGTCCTTGTTTGGTTGGAAGGTTGGTTCGAAGTGTCGTGATATTATGTGAATCTTAGTAGCTAGCAGAGATCTATTATCATATTTTTCTCATTACTGGTTTCAAATTCCTCATATCGTGCTCCCTTGCGGTACTTGCTATTAGAGGTCTAACCTTTCTGGTTTTGTATGGCCAGATTTAGAGCCGGTTCCCGAGGACTCAGCTTACTTCTACCTCCAAGATGGTCAATACTAGAGGGATGATCGTAGGAGGACTCGAATGGGTTCCTTACCTCCCCGCTTGTTTTGTTATTTACTTTATACTTGCCGTTTGGCACCGACATGTTAGTCGGATTGTCTTGTAATTACTTTTGCATAATTGTAACTAAAGTCAGACTGCAGCAGATAAACAATTGTGTATAGTTTGCTACATCATCTGGCTATGTTTTGTAAAGCCATTTATCACGAACATTTTGACTGAGCATTTGGGACGCTTTACTGCTTTATCTTACATGTTCTCCATTTCTGTTTCTTGTTTGAATGATTGAGACAATAGATGTGAAGTGATCATAGTAAGACTTTCATATAGTATGCACCCCCTCATCTTTTAGACAACATTGATCATATTATACGGTATTCATCTACCCGTAATACGTAGCTGGCTGAGTCATTCTCCCGCTCTCCAGTATTCTGGTTCTAGGACGTGACAAGGTTTTATTGGTGGCCCATGCAGGTCTGATTTCAGACTTGTGGGGTGTTTTGATTTATAGGATGTCTCAATCACACATATTTTCTCTTGATCTCATGATTCGTTACTCTCAACTCTAGCTTGACATTCCGGTACCCTTCGACTTCATTGATCCTTCATGTTCGGTCGTTTGATTTCTCTTTTGTTCCTTTTCTTAGGGGCATTTCGTCCGCATCTGTCAGGACTAGACAGCAACAACAAGGGCAATATGGGCAACCTGACCATGTTGATCAGCTACAAGGGCCAGTACTACCTCAAGAGACTATCCAAGAAGAAGTGATAGTGGAACCAGCAGCTGGACCGCAGTATCCGGAGGTTCCTACACCACCAATAGTTCCACCTACCCCTATGGAAGTAGACACACCGGCCCTTTTGGAGATCATGAGAGGGATGACGGCTACTCAGCAACATCAGATATTAGCCCAGCAGCGCATGTACGCTCAGTTGCAAGAGCAGAACGTACTACTCAACCAAGGATTGCAGACGGCTTTGGAAAGAGGGGCGAGGACAGATTCAGGAGCATCAACCAGATTTTGTAAGTACAACTCCCGCCGTTTCGAGGGCACGGAAGATGCCATCTCAGCAGATGCATGGCTTAAGGATATTGAGGTTATTTTGACAACAGCTAAAGTGTCGGCAGACGAACGTATGGATCAAGTGAAGTTGTTACTTCAGGATCTCGCACGTGATTGGTGGGAATCAGAGAAAGTAGGCATTAGACGTCCTGTTGCTTGGGACAATTTTACTGCAAGATTCAAGACCAAGTACTATGGAGTTGTGGTGCAATTTGAGCTACAACAGAAGTTTATCAACCTCAAGCAGGCCGGCAAGACAGTAGATGCTTATGCAGCAGAGTTCTGTATATTGAGTAGGTTCGCCCCAGAGATGGTGGCAACAGAGAGCCAGAGGGCTGTGAGATTTCAGCAAGGATTTCATCTTGAGCTCTTGCAATTGATAGAGGGGCACACCACCTAGTTACGGAATTTAGCAAGAAGATATGTAGAGTTATGACTGGTGGTGGACCCATACCCATCACTGAGACCTGTAACTGCCCTATAGCAATATCTGGACACAACTTCTTAGCACCCTTACTTGTGATGCCCTTACCTAACTATGATGTAGTCCTAGGAATGGACTGGTTAAGTAAGCAGCATACGCTAATAGATTGTCACAGAGGATGTGTAGTCTTCAGTCCACCTAGAGAGCCGGAGTTTGAAATCTCTCGAGCTCCGGAAGATATGAAGGGTATTACTTACTCCTCTATCACCGATGAACCTGGACCTCCTCACCCTATCATAACAGAATTCATGGATGTCTTTCCTGATAGTCTTCCAGGATTACCCCCAGATCGAGATGTAGAATTCACCATCGACCTAGTTCCCGGCTCTGTCCCTATTTTTCGGGGATACTACAGAGTCAACCCTAAGGAGGCCAAGGAAATGAAGGACCATATCAATGAGCTGAAGGCCCTTGGATTTATCAGAGATGGAGCTTTACCCTGGGGAGCACCTGTCTTGCTCGTACCCAAGAAGGACGGGACTGTGCGGATGTGCATCGACTACCGGGCGCTGAACAACATCACAATCAAGAACAAGTACCCTCTGTCCCGGATCGATGACCTGTTTGATCAACTCAGTGGAGCTAATGTGTTCTCGAAGATAGACCTTCGATCTGGCTACCATCAGATCAAGGTCATGAAGGAGGATATTCCAAAGACGACATTCAACACCAAATATGGTCAGTATAAATTTTTGGTCATGCCGTATGGATTGACGAATGCCCCTGCAGTATTTATGAACCTTATAAACAAGGTCTTCCATGAATATCTGGATCAGTTTGTTGTTGTCTTCATCGATGACATCCTGATCTACTCGAAGATCGAAGAAGAGCATGAAGAGCACCTAAGAAAAGTTCTGGGAACCTTGAGGAAGGAGAAACTCTATGGTAAGCTATCTAAATGTGAATTCTTCTTAGACAAGGTGGATTTTCTGGGCCATGTTGTCACAGGAGAAGGAATTTCGGTGGATCCAAAGAAGATAGCTGCTATTGAGAAGTAGAGTACACCAAGTTCTGTTGCTGAAATCAAAAGTTTCTTGGGCTTAGCTGGCTACTATCGAAAATTTTTGAAGGACTTTGCCAGGATTGTTGAGCCGATGACGAAGCTCACCAGGAAGAATGAAGAATTTATGTGGACTGAAGCTTGCCAGGCAGCATTTGAGGAACTGAAGAAGAGACTTACAACGGCACCGATACTTGCGCTACCCACAGGTACCGGTGGTTTCTCAATCTACAGTAATGCTTCTGGTAAAGGATTTGATTGTGTTCTTCAACAACACAGAAAAGTAATTGCTTACGCATCTAGGCAATTACGGACTCATGAGAAGAACTATCCTACGTATGATTTGGAGCTTGCAGCAGTTATTTTTGTACTGAAACTGTGGAAGCATTACCTCTATGGAGAGAGAGTGAAAATATTTACAGATCACAAAAGTCTTAAATATATTTTCACTCAGAAGGAGCTGAACATGCGACAGAGGCGATGGCTGGAGCTGATGAAAGATTTTGACATCGACTTACAGTACCATCCAGGTAAGGCTAATGTGGTTGCAGATGCATTTAGTCGGTACCCGATGGCGATGTTTTTGACCAAGGAGCGGCATTTACTGGAGGACATAGAGAAGCTTGGACTGGAGATTGTACTGCCTGAAGAGAAAATAAAGAAGCTGGAAAGAGAAGCTATCGTACCATGAGTTGAATCATCAATGATGCAGTTGCAAGTGCGTTCAAGTCTGATGGACAAAGTCAAGGAGGCACAATTTCAAGACGAGACGCTTTGCAAACTCAGAGATCAAGTGCTGGCAGGAACACTTGAAGGATTCTCGATCGCCAACGACGAAGCATTGAGGCATGGTACGAAGCTTTGCGTACCAACTGGCGAACTGAGGAATGAGCTGATGCAAGAAGCGCACCAGTCGCAGTATTCCATACATCCAGGAGCTAATAAAATGTATCGGGATATGCGTACTGTTGTATGGTGGTACGGAATGAAGAAGGACGTATCCAGATTTGTGGCTAGATGCTTGATTTATCAACAAGTGAAAGCTAGCAGGCAGAGACCCGCAGGATTGTTGCAGCCACTAGACATTCCGGAGTGGAAATGGGAACACATAATGATGGACTTTGTGTCAGGACTGCCTCGATCCCAAGGAGGGAAGGATGCCATTTGGGTTATTGTGGACCGACTGACAAAGTCAGCTCACTTTATCCCCTTCAAGGTTGGTCTATCCACCGAGAAGTTGGCAGCACTGTACATGCAGCATATCTACCGGATTCATAGAGTTTCGGTAAGTATCGTATCTGACAGAGATACTAGATTTACCTCTCACTTTTGGAAGAGTTTGTATGATAGTTTGGGAACACAACTGAAGTTCAGCACCGCCTATCATCCCCAAACTGACGGACAATCAGAGAGAACCATCCAGACGCTAGAAGACATGCTGAGATCTTGCGTCTTGGAATTCGGAGGGTCTTGGAAAGACCACTTGCACTTGGTAGAGTTTTTCTACAACAACAGCTACCAAGCTAGCATCGGTATGACACCGTTCGAGGCACTCTATAGACGTCGTTGCCGCACTCCACTTGCTTGGGACGATATAGGAGAAAGAGTACTACTTGGAACTGAAATGGTGACTGATGCAGCAGAGAAGGTAAAGGTGATTAGAGACAAGCTCTGGATTGCCCAGGACAGACAAAAGTATTGGGCTGATAGCAGTCGTCTGTAGGTCCTAAAAAAATCAGTGGCACACATCAACAAAGTCAGAAAATCAAGAAATACAACTTTCAGATGACTTGCGCAGACAACAGATTGTGCAGGATCGATTGCGCACACATCCAAGCGCGCAGGCTGACGTGGCAAAGGTCATCATTACCTGACACAATCAAATCTTCCTGACAACTGACAGCACGGAGATCGAGGCGGCCGTTCGTTTAAACGTGCAGCACGACGCTCGAGGACAGCTGGCAGCGCAATCCATGTTGGCGCAATCCGTGTTGGCGCAATCCACTTCCTGCGCAATTCAAGTTGGCGCAATCCAAAGTCTGCGCACTTCAATGTGCGCGTTCTACCAGTACAAATGCTAAAGTACACGTGGCATGCATGCCATCAATTGCTCATTTTGTGACAACTGCCTATGCACGATCATGCGCAATTCAATCAAAAATTGCCACGTGTCCAAGACAGTTAACCCATGATCCAGCAACAGCCTGCGCAGTCCATTGCTGCGCAAACCAATTGCTGCGCAAATCATCATGCGCAGTCCAGAATAACTGAAAGTTAGTTATTTCTTAGAACTCTATAAATAGAGTTTCAAGTCTCCATTCAAGGGGATCACGAATCAATAATTAGAGATCAGAGAGTTCAGGAGTTCTTGCCCAAGTGCTGCTGCATTCTTCCGAGGCTTTTGCCTTCAACTTCCGAGACTTTTTTTCTTTAATTCCAGAGTTGTTTTCAACTTCAGAGGCTTCGTCTTCAGAGTTCACATCATCCAAGGGATAAAGCAATCATCATCTAGGTTGGATTCCAAAAGTTGTACCATTCCCAGAATTTAAATTATAATCTTTTACAAAGTTTGTATCAATAAAGTTCTTCAACTTTTATTTTTGCAAACAAAATGGCGACTCTGCTGGGGACGACTTTCTTCTCCGATGAGGAAGTGACAACTCAATGTGACGTAGCGTCTATCGGAAAGACGCAGAAGACACTGGTTGTGAAGATCAACCAGACAGCCTATGAGTCTATGATCAATTCTAAGACCACTCCTCACACTGCAAACACTGCTGCCACAAGCAAAGTGCGCACAGTGTGGGTCTCCAAGACTGCTGTGCAGTCTGCCAAGAAGCCTGATGCACAATCTGTTGCACGGTCTACAGTTGCTGCCACTAAGCCTAGTGCACAATCTGTCTCTGCCACTGCTGCACAATCTGCCATTGCCAGTACAGCGAAGACTTCATATGCTGTCATGGCTAAGTATAAAACTCCTATGCCTTTGGCGCAATTGGCTGCCAAACTTCCTGCACAAACTATCACTCCACCAACCAGAGTGCAACCTAAGCATTCTGTGGCAAGAACTCCTGATGCGCAAACCACAGTCACTGTGGCCAGAACCAATGTGCCATCCTCTCATGCGCAAAGCATTCCTGCGCAATCCAAGAGTGACAGCCTTTTGGCTAAACTCTCTTCTTCTCATAACAAAGGGAAAAATTTTGCTCCTCCCAAACACACTGTTGCTCCTGCACAAACCACTGGGGGTAGTCCTTTGGCTATTCCTCTTTCTCTTCAAAACAAAGGGAAAGGCTCGTTGGTCTTTTCTCAAGCTTCCTTGTCCCATGACTTCGAAGACAACAGAGGGAAACGCTCTTTAGCTAACCCTTCTCTTCAAAACAAAGGAAAAGGTCCTTTGATATTTTCTCGATCTTCTTCAGTTTTTACCGGAGAAGATCAATCTGAACATGCCTCGACACCAATCAGTATTAGAACTCTTTCAAACAAAGATTCTTCTTTCCTTTATGACAAGAGGACTTGTACTGATCAAAGAGGTATTCTGCCTACCCCGGTAGCAGAATTCCAGGATCTCCCGACTCTCAAAATTTTCCGTTCCAGACAGAAAAAACTGTTAGTGTCACAAACAGAAACCCCTTAACAGACCCACTTCGGTGAAACGCAAACAGCCAATGCCGAAGATCAAACATCATCAGAAACAAATCTCCAAGGTCAAAAATCCTGACACTTATGCCAATGAAGTGAGCACTTCCCTATATACTCAAGGGAATAAATATTTGAAGAATCGGAATCATATTCCGAATGTTATCAAAGAACAGGTCCCTCAGAGTTTTCCTCGTCCTGTTGTTGTTCCCGATCTTCGAGAACATCTTAGACAAAAGCGGGATATTATCTCAACACCTTCAGTTCAACCATCTGATCATCATTGCAATCACAAAGTCATCATCCAATGTTGTTGTCAAACAACAAAATGATCTGTCTTCGATCGTTTGACTTTTGCTAAATCTGAACCTATGTCAGAGGAAGACGAAGTCTTGTATTCTTCTGTTAACATGACTTCCCGAGACACTGGGGGTAGAAGATGTTCTAAGCACGGTAAACTCCGTAAACCAAGCCAACGGTATTTAGAATTACTCCAAGAATCCTCTGAAGGAGTGTTTCGACATACCCGTTCTCGAAGTCGAGATACAATCGGTCAAAGGAATCTTCCTCAAGATCCTTCAGGTTATCTTCCTGTTTCTCATTCAGGAGATGACTCTTTCTCCGACTATGATGTATATAGCGAAAGCTCTGAACAGACGGTGTCTTCTACTGTACCAAGAGAAGTGACAGCTTATGTTGTCACTGATGATCCAGATGCCTCAATATCTACAAATCAAGAACAGCGAATCGCTGTACTTGAAGACAAGCTAAAAACCATGGCTGAAATGGTTGCTAATATGCATTCTATCATTGTGGCACAACATGCTACACCACCTACCGTACTACCTGTAAATCCTGAAATCATAGCATCATTAGTGCCTGTCAATGCTGGATTGGGGGTAGCACCTACTCAAATACCTCCTGTACAAGTTCAAACTACACCAAGTCAATCAGGAGCTGGGGGTAGTGCTTACAATGCTGTTCCTCCTCCTACTACTCTAACTCAACCTGCTCCTTCTTCATCATCTGAAGATGCCAATGAAGCTATCAAACTCTTGCGAACCCAGTTCGAAGCCTTTAAAGAGAAAGACAACTTGCAAAGATTGGGAATCAAGCAGCCCTATCCAGTTGAATGGAAGGAAGTCCCGTTCCCACCGAAGTACAAAATCCTAACAATCTCTTTGTTCGATGGCAGTACTTCCCCTAGTCAATTCATCAATCATTTTGAGGTAATGACTGTTCAACTTCAGCCAAATGACGCTCTTCTTACCAGAGTGTTCGTCGGTTGTTTAGCCGGCGTAGCATATGACTGGTACAGAAGTTTGCCCGATGGTTGTATCACTTCCTTCTCAGGTCTCAAACAAATTTTCTTGGAACGGTTCTATGAAGGATTTAACGACATGACTATGTCGGCTCTCAACAAAATCAAACAGAAACACAATAAAACTGCTGAGAGCTTTATCGAACGTTTCCGCCGTGAAGCCTTGAAAATACCTCCCGGGACTCCGGCTGCTGTCACTATTGATACTTGTAAGGCAAATCTATTGCCTATTATCAGTATGTGGACGGGGTTTACCCAATTTCGAGACTGGCCTTCATTCATTGTCAATGCCAAAGCCGCAGAAGTAAGTGCCGAGAAGTTCAAATAATTAAGGATAAAAATGTCTAACCCTGATCGGGATGAACACCAGACATCAGGTGGTGGCAACCGCCAGAACAACCGCAAAGCAAAAGAGACTTTGAACATCAATCTGAACAAGAATAAAGAGTCTCTAGCTGTCAATGTAGCTCCGCCTACTTCCACTCCGACTCCTGCTGCACCTCCACCGAGGGAACCTCGTCCAAAAGTGGAATATTCTTTCGATAAGAATGACACTGCGAGTATCTTTGAATGTTTACTCAAAAGCAACAAGATTCAGCTCCCAGATCCAAAGAAACCTGATGAAGTCGGTAAGACAGATCATCCTAAATATTGTGTTTACCACAGGTTTATTGGACATCCTACTCGAGCATGTTACGTGCTCAAGGGCAAAATTCAGGAGCTCGTCAATGCTGGTGTAGTCACTCTACAGCAAGATGAGAAGACTGTTACTGCAAACATGGTTTCGGTCCAATTCGGTGACTTTCCTCCGCAGATGGTACAGCACGGTGTCATTCCAATTCCTAAAGCTACCCTTGAGATTGAGAATCTTCTGCATCCACCAAATGAAGGTCTTGTCCCCTTGTCTCTGGACAACGACGAAGTTATCTGGGTCCATCCAGATCTTGTTTCTGAATTCGAAGTCTCTTCTTCCTCTAAGAAGAAAGACCGCTCCAAAAGCAAGGTAAAGACCTGCAACATGGTGTCTTTTGAACCCATCGTTGACGAAGAAATCCTGCTAGGCACCAGATCAGGGAAAGCTTATTTGAAGGAGTATCCTGATACTCAAGAGAATCCTGCCTCTTCTTCTGAACCTGTTCCAGTACAATCTACTTCCTCTGAAGAGATTCCTTCCACATCCTCACCAGTTGTAGTGCCTATTCCTCCTAAGCCGGTGGTTGCTGACAAAGGCAAACAACAAGTCCGCTTTGACAAGCCCCTGAAGAAATCATCTCCTACATGACTTGAAAAGCCATACAATTTTGATATATTGGCTCAACTAGCCAATACACCGGCTAGATTATCAATCTTCGAGCTCTTGCGTCTTTTTAAAGAGACTCGAGAAACTCTAAGTGAAGCCCTGATGCAGGCTGAAACTTGCCTAACTCTCCTCAAGAAACCGGAAGCAGAGCCAGTTTCTTGCCACCATTGTCACAGTGTCCTGGAGTTGATTCCAAACATCACTTTCACTCAGGATGATATGCTGCTGGAGGATAATAGACATGATCGTCCTCTCTATTATACAGGATATGTCGACTCGATGAAATTCGATCGTATCCTGATAGATCCAGGGTCTGCACTCAGTATCATGCCAAAGACAATGCTCGACGCATTAAAGATACCAGTGCATAGTCTTTCTAGCACAATCACCACTATCTTGGGATTCAACCAAGGAAGGAGTGAACCGTTGGGTAAGATTCGCCTGAAACTCCAAATAGGCAATATTCGCACAAAGGTGACCTTCTATATTATCGACAATCATGGTTGTTCTTACAACGCTCTCTTGGGAAGACCTTTCCTCCATAAACATAACATCGTTCCATCAACTCTGCATCAATGCTTCAAATATGTTGATGACAAAGGACAAGTCCACAAAGAAGTTGTAGACCTTTATCCTTTCAAGGGTGTCGAAGCATACTGCAATGACGCTCGTATGTATAAGGAGGAATTTATGAAGGTGGTATTGGCAATGGATACTGAAGAAGATCAAGAAACAGTGCCCAATGACACTCTCATTATACCTGTTAAAGGGCGTGTTTCCCACCCTCAGTCTTCTAAACCACTGGCTATTCACTTGCCAGTTCAGCGGCAGTCTACTGATGACGATCAGGATAAAAGGGAGCTCACCTCTTCTGAGCCACTTGTTATCGATTTACGTCGTAACAAGGACAAAAAGCAGCTCACTTCTTCTGAGCCTCTTGTTGTCGATTTAACTCACAACAAGGAAAAAAAGGGAGCTCACCTCTTCTGAGCCACTTGTTATTGACCTTCGTCGTAATAAGTCTCTTCCACGTTCTTCTTCTCCCCCTCTTGTAATCAATCTGACCAAGCCTGCTAAGGCTATAGGTCCTGCTGTAAATACAGATATACATATCAATGAAAAAGCATCTACTTTCCAGTATACTGATGTTATTTATCATACTAAATGCTATTTGGATATGTTAGATAGCTTCAAATTATTTACAATGGGAGTGGTGCAATCTCTTCAAACAGAAGTTTCATGTGAACATCCAAAAGATTCATATCGTATTGTTCCCGCTCGCAAAAAAGGTGAACGTCCAATACTTTTTAGTAAAAAACCGGAACAAAAATTCAGCTATATGGATGATAGTAAAATTAACGACACGGGACATCTTCAATTCCGTCGTTACAGTCAACAATCAAAAGACATCGTCCGAAAGATGGGTTACGACTTTAAAAGCAGCCTTAATTATGGTAAAGGCAGAAGGACTCCTCTCCGTATCGCTGTTCCACAAGGAAAGTCATAAATGTATTACAGCAGGACCAAAAGAGGTCTTGGATATGCTTCTCCTCCGATGTTATCCCCAATAGTTTCTGACTCTGATAGTGAGAAACGTTCTAATTCTTCTGATTCCAGGTCATGGGATTCTGATACCAGCGTTGGTGAAGTCCATCGTGTAATCGTATCTTCTAATATGGTCTCCGCTGAACTTCCGGAAGGATATGATGAGGACATTGAAGAAAGTTCTGAAACTGATCCTTGGGCTCAACAGATGGATAATCAATAGGTACTCTGATTTGAACAAAGAGAACCTCCTACTGAAGATCAACTAATTCAAGTTGATGTAGGAGAAAGCGAGTCGCCTCGTCCAATCTTTATTAGCAAGAATCTTTCGGAAGCAGATAAGCAAGAGTTGATTCTTCTCATTAAAGAATACATTGACGTCTTTGCTTGGAGTTACAAAGACATGCCAGGTTTAGATCCTAAAATTGCTACTCACAAATTGAACATTCTGCCGAATGCTAAACCAGTCAAACAGCAGCAACGGCGATTCAAGCCTGAAATGATGGACGCGATCGATGATGAAGTCAAGAAGCTTATCGCTTGTGGCTTTATTCGAGAAGAACAACATCCTGATTAGGTAGCCAACGTTGTTCCAGTCTTGAAGAAAACTGGTAAAGTCCGAGTCTGTATTAATTTTCGGGATCTTAATGAAGCAGGTCCGAAAGATGAATTTCCTCTCCCTATCACGGACGTCATGATTGACAATACCAGTGGATTCGAGCGAATATCTTTCATGGATGGGTTCTCTGGATATAATCAGATCAAGATGAATCCCGAAGATAAAAAACATACATCTTTCCGTACTCCTCGGGGAGTCTATTGCTACACAGTAATGTCATTTGGTCTCAAGAACGCTGGTGCAACTTACCAACGAGCCATGAGTACCATCTTTCGAGATCATCTGCGCAAGACCGTCGAATGCTACGTCGATGATATTGCAGTCAAAAGTCGTCTAAAGGAAGATCACATCCAAGACTTGAGAACTATCTTTAATCTCATGCGTCAACATCAGCTCAAGATGAATCCCACCAAGTCATTCTTGGGTATCTCTAGTGGTAAGTTTCTCGGCTTCGTCATTACCTCTAAGGGTATACACGTGGATCCCGAGAAGATCAAAGTCATTCAAGAGATGCGTCCTCCACGCAACCTAAAAGAGCTACGAGGATTCCAAGGCCGACTTGCGTACATCAGGAGATTCATTTCAAACTTGTCTGGACGCTACAGACCATTCACTCAACTAATGAAGAAGGGTGTATCTTTTATTTAGACTGAAGAATGTCAACAAGCATTCGACGACATCAAACGATATCTTATGAACCCACCAGTTTTGGTGCCACCAATCTCAGGCATTCTATTCTTAATGTATGTCCGTGCTATGGATCATTCATTGGGTGCTTTACTCGCCCAAAAGAATAAAGAAGGTCATGAACAGGCGATCTATTACCTCAGTCGTACTATGATTGGTGCTGAACACCGTTATAGTCCGGTTGAAAAAGAATGTCTAGCCCTTATGTTCGCAGTTCAAAAGACAAGACATTACATCATTGGTCAAACCATTCATGTCATATCCCGAGTCAATCCTCTTCGTGTACTGATGAAGAAGCCTAGCACACTCAACTCTCGGCTTGCTACATGGGCCATCCTTCTAGCCCAATATGACATGGTGTATGTTCCTTAAAAGTCTGTTAAAGGTCAAGCACTGGCAGATTTCTTGGCAGCTCATCCTGTACCAGAAATATCCAAACTCTACGACGAAATTCCAGACGAGACTTTGGAAGTCAACTTGATCTCTGAAGAATTTCCAACCTGGCATCTATTCTTTGACGGAGCATCCAGAATCGGACCCAATGGTGCTATTATAGCAGGAGTTAGAGTTGTTCTCGTTTCTCCAGACGGATCAACTATCCAAAGAGCTTATTCTCTAGATGAATCATGTTCCAATAATGTAGCAGAGTACAATGCTCTACTTATTGGTCTTCAATTAGCCAAGCAATTGAACATTGAATATCTGGAAGTTTACGGCGACTCTAAACTGGTTGTCAATCAGGTTAGAGGAACTTATAAAGTCCGTCATCAAGATCTGGTGCCTTACTTTGAAGCAGTAATTAACATGGCTACATCATTCAAAGCTTTCTTTATTGAATATGTACGCCGAGCTTGCAATACTGAAGCAGATGCCTTAGCCAATCTTGCAGCGGTCTTAGCCGTTCCTATCAGAAGACAACAAGTGGTGGTTATCTCCAATCGAGAATTGTTTTGTGTCGAAAACAATCGTAACATCGAGTTCAGTAATTTTGCTGAAATTAATATTATCAATGAAGATTGGAGAACTCCTTTCATCGACTTCGTGGTTCACGACATACTCCCCGAAGATCCTAAGGAGGCTACAAGTATTCGATGACGATCTTTACGATTCTACTACAACCAAACCACTAAGACTCTCTATCGGCGGACTTACGACGGTCTTCTTCTACGCTGTCTAGCTGGTGATGAAGCAAAACAGGTATTACGTGAAGCTCAGATGGTATCTGTGGAGCACATCAGCCCGGTCCTAAGCTACAGGATCGCATCCGAAGAATGGGTTACTACTGGCCCTCTATGGTATCAGATGCCATCGAATATACAAGGAAATGTCGAGCCTGTCAAATCCATGCAGACTTCATTCATCAACCTTCGGAATTTCTACATCCGACAGCCGCTTCCTGACCTTTCGAAGCTTGGGGCATGGATGTCATAGGTCCTATTAATCCTCCTTCTTCTAGAGGACATCGGTTCATTCTAGCAATAACAGACTATTTCTCTAAGTGGGCTGAAGCTATACCCTTGGCTGAGGTCAAGACCAGTAGTGTTATCAACTTCGTCAAACACCATGTCATTTATCGATTTGGTGTCCCTCGGCGAATCATTCATGACAATGGACCGCAATTCATCAGCCAAAAATTCACCAGATTCTGCGATGATCATCGAATTGACAATGTCGCCTCGACTGCCTACAATCCTGCTGCTAATGGATTAGCTGAAGCCTTCAATAAAACTATTATCAAACTCCTCAAGAAGTTTGTATCCACTAACAAATGGAATTAGAGTGAAAAGCTTGGCGAATGTCTATGGGCCTACCGAACTACGGTCCGCAATCCTACAGGTTTTACACCTTTCTCCTTGGTATATGGCTGTGAAGCTGTTCTTCCTCTGGAACTTCAAATTCCTTCTTTAAGGATTGCCATTGCTAACGAGCTCACTACAGAGAATAATGACCTTCTTCGACTTCAAGAATTAGAAGCACTTGACGAGAAGCGGTTAATGGCTCAGCAACATATTGAGTTATATCAAGCTCGCATTTCTAAGACTTTCAACCGAAAAGTTAAGGTCAGAGCCTTTCAGCAAGGAGAACTTGTTTTAACAGTCAGACGTCCTATGACTATGACTCATATGAGCAAAGACAAGTTCGACGTAAAGTGGGAAGGTCCATACGTAGTGAGCAAAGTCTTCTCAAAAGGAGCTTATCAACTCTCAGAACTGGATGGACGAATTGCAATGATGCCTATCAATGGCAAATTCCTTAAAAAGTACTATGTATAAATGTAAATGCTTGTAAATCATCAGACAAGTTCATGTTCATAAATAAAATTTTATTTCATCATGAATGATAGTACATGATATTAAAGAAGGCCACTATCATCCTTCTCTAAATTGAGATGCGGACCACTACCATCCTTTTCAAAGACACGGTCAGCAAAAGAACCGAGAACTTCTTTGCTGGAACCCACTAGGAACTTGTAAGCGGCCATCCTCATGGCTTCCTCTTCTTCGGTTCTTCCTGGTTCGAGCAAAAAATCCATGATGTCTCTCGGTGGTTTGGGTGCAGATGAACCTTCGCCTGCTTCTGCTTCCTTTGGCTGAATTGGATCGACATGACGTTCTTTAACGTCTTCTTCAACCTTCGGAGCGAGCTCAGTCTTCTTGAGTGCATCTTCAGACGACATTTTTATGTTGAAAAGTGAAAGTGTTCATTCCTGTCAGATTTCTGTTCTATTTATATACAGAGATTTCTCAAACAACGAAGCGACACATTCATCCGACGGTTCATCCGTTCATTTATTTTTACCCAACGGTTCGCCCGTTCATTCATCATCACCTGACGGTTCATCCGTTCATTTAATTCCATTGACGGTTCATCCGTTCATTTAATTCCTTTGGTGGTTCATCCGTTCATTTAATTCCCTTGATGGTTCGTCCGTTCATCACATTCATCCGACGGTTCGCCCATTCATTTGTTCACCACCACTTGACGGTTTATCCGTTCATTTCATCATTTGACGGTTTTTTCGTTCATCTCACATCTATATCAGCAACTTGTCGTTTCAATTAAGTTGTCAATCGAAATAATAATGTTCAGTATATTCTGCCACGTCCATATTACCTCTGAGCAGATATAATGAATATAATTATTTTCTATAAAATCATCAAGAAATATATATCATATCTTGTACCTCTGAATATATTTTCTATCTCTATTATTTATATCTGAACAAGATATGCAACAAATAATGGAGCCACAGCAAAAATGTCTTTTATTGATTGAAATATAAGACATTACAAAAACACACATACTTCAAGAAGACATAAAGT
This sequence comes from Iris pallida, assembly GCA_029216955.1. Lineage (NCBI taxonomy): Eukaryota > Viridiplantae > Streptophyta > Magnoliopsida > Asparagales > Iridaceae > Iris > Iris pallida. Next base: position 24,772,925 of record JANAVB010042420.1, on the reverse strand, counting down.
ACAAAATGTTCTATTTAAGATGGAGGTATCATCAAATTGTCAATCTGCTGCTTCAGAGTCTGCAGTCGTTCGTCGCGAGTAGACAGTACCCTCCTTCTCGCTTCTTCCATTCCAGTTTCTTCATTGAAAACGGGCATAGACACTGTCCGACGTGTAATCTCAGCACCATGAGTCGCCTCGTACTCTGCCTTCTCATGAGTCAAAACCTGGAATTGTTCGATGGCAACTTGATGATCAGCAATTTCATCTTCCAACTCCTTCTGGAGACGAGCGATTTCTGCCCTCAGCTCATTTGCTCTCTTCTCTTTCCTCTCAGCCATCAAAGTTATTGATTCCAGTTTAGAGTTATATTCAGCGGATTTTATAGAATAAGCTTCCAAGAGATTCTGAAGGTTCACCCTTTCAATATCAGCTGCCAGGGCCATTTGTTCAAATTCGGCCTGCACCAGGGATTCCACTTCCTCTTTGTTGAGTGCTTTATAATTCTTTATAGAAATCTCTAACTCGTCCAGTATATGCTCGAGGAGAGTAGCCTGAGCTTCGTCACCTTGCTCCCTTACAGCCCTCACCAAGAGAGAAGTCGGATTTCTGACCATAAAAAAATCAGCACCCTCTTTGTCCATCATTTTGTTGACTAGGGGTCTTAGGGATTCAAAGAAACATCTGGTGAACGATTGGACGACTTGCTAATTAATTGCCAGAGTGCCTGGAGTTGCAGCTATTCCTGCTGAAGACGAGGTAGTAGGATCTCGTGTCTGAATAGCAGGTTCTTTAAATAAAGGAGCCAATGTGGAACTAGTCGCCCCTCCTGGTTGTTCCTCTGCAAAAGTAAAATTGTTATTTTGCTAGTCATTTGCTAAATAACCAAAAAGATCAAATGAAGACAGTCTTACCTTGGTTCGATCCAGCAATGAGCTTATCCCCTGCAGGAGTAGACTCTGGCAGAGTAGAAGTAGCTTCAGCTATAACAGCTTGGCTACTACCCGCTTCAGAATCACAAGACAAATGATGACTGCTACTAACAACCACCGTCGTTATGGGCACTATGTCCGTGCACGTCGGAGGTGCTAGAGGAGTCTCATGATCTACAGAAAATACAAATAAAGATGTTAGCTATCAATTCATTCAAGAGGAGATTGCTAATTTCATTTTATACCTTGGGGATCATTAGCAGGAGTTTCTTCCAAGGTCTCTTCATCTATTGCTTTTTCTGGAACCTCAACATCCTTTTCAGGATTTAAGGTATCAATAGCATTCTCGGGAGCCTCAACATCCTTTTCAGGATTTAAGGTCTCAGCAGCATGCTCTGGGATTTCAACATCCTCCTCATTCACATCATTGACAGCAGTAGGAGATGTGTGCACTTTATCATCTTCTTCAAGATCTTGCATGTAGTCATCAATATTCTCAGATGAAGAGCTCTCCTCATCCTCGTCTTCTTCTGGTGCCTTCTCGCTGGTAGTCGCGGCTTGGTCACCATAATCATCCAGAGGAATGTAGCTACAATCTTCTAAAGCTGCAATTACTTCGCGATCTTCCTCTTCGCGAAGGGTTCTAGGAGTAGGCGGAAGTTCAACAAACTGTAACTGCTCTTTCCTCGCTTCCTCCACAGTACTTCCTCTAGGCTCTTCGGCCTCAGTTTTCGGAGCAAGATCTGTCCTTTGCTCAACCTCCTTTCTATGTTCAGGACTAGGAGTTTTATTCCTAGGCTCTGAAACAGGAGTAGGAGATGGTAAGGTTAATCCAGCTGTAGCATCCATCACCATTGAAGACAAAGCTCGATTCCTTCTGAGGACCAGTTTTTTTCTTTTTAGTGGCCTGTCCGGGCTCTGTATATTGATAGTCTCAACTTGTTTCTGGATAGAGGTTGGTATTGAAGCCTCTTCTTGCTGAGTTGATTCGGCCAGCTGCCGAGACTGAGATAGAGTGGTGACCTTTTCAGAAGAGTGATCCAGGATCAATTTCTTCTTTGCTGCTGGAGCAGGAGGTTCCTCTCTTCTCCTCCTTTTTGCAGGAGATTTGCCCACCTTTAGAGAGACACGTAGTGGTGCATTAACTTCTTGAGGGAACACAGCATCCCTTGAGGCTTCCAAAGGTTCATCTTCTGCCTCATGAACCTCTTCATTTCCTATGAGTGATAGGACAACTCCTCCTCTCTTCAATCTGGTTGAAGATGCAAAACTATCTGTGAGGTTGAAATTTTTAGCAAAAGTATTTAAAGATGTATAAAAGACTGTGTATGTGAACAGCATCCGAGGGCCGTGATTGCTGTTTGCAGGCATCGAGAACGTCGCTTTTGTATCTCGAGCATTATAATAAGCCCAGGCCCGGGCTCCATCTATCAAATTACCTTTTCCCTGAAGACATGTAATAGCATTCCCCACATGGAATTGATCATAGCCAAACTGTCGAGCGAATCGACTGGGAAGATACGGTTCTAAGTAACATTCATCTTCGAACCGTTATACCAAATGAGAAGGTCGGATTGTCTTCAACCATTCAAAAGCTACACGGCTCAGAGGATGCAGCTGCGAATCAATCATATTTGTTCGCATTTGTTCGTAACCAGCAGGAGGCTTGGTACAATAAAAATTCCATCCCTTGCTCAAGTTTAGAGCATATCTGCAGTCTCTTAGGGCAGTGAATTTCCACTTACCATTGGAGTATCTTCGTAAAAAACTGCCATCTACCGGTCCCATGCCGGGGTCCATCAAAGTAGGATGGTGGAGGAGCAACCACCCAAACAGATATGTATATGGTAATTCCAATCGTGGAAATTCCTTTTCACCCTTAGTCTTCAGCATCAGGTCGATATATAGACGAAGACCAGCATTCAGTTTACAAGTCATGGCTGACAGAAGATCCATCTTATAGCTAAAGACTAATCTAACAGCCGCAAAAAGAACACCGTGGTGGAAGCGGTCAACTGTACTGGATCCCGGAACTACAAATCGACGAAGCCAATGTGTTAGAAACCCGGCTAACTGAGCTTCCCTCGACATCGGTCTATATCCTACTCTCAGATAACTTTCGAGAGTATCTCATATTTTCAAAGGAGGACACTGATAGTCATCCTTCATCTGTTTATCAAAATCTCCACTTTCTTCCATTAGCTTCATCACTTCTGTGTTGCTCAATGGTTTGAAGAAATCAGGATAACATCTGTCATTTTCCTTAGTCTTTGGTTCTTGAATGTGATTCAGGAACAAATAAGGTAGCTATTTCGCAGAATAACAAGTGTTTGATGTGGCACTCTTATAGAACAGGGAACAGATTTTGTAATGGCATAGCAATTCCTCGAATACTGCTACCATTTCTGTATTTTCTTTCCGAAGTCTATCCAATTCATCATTTGTGGGGACGAATTCTTCATATGGGAAATCTCCCATTGGCAGACAAGAGATGTACTTTATCTCATGGAGTGCAAATCCAATTTCTCCGCCGGGAGTCATGAAGGTTCCTGTTCTATAATTATACCTCTCTGCTAAAGCCAGGAACAGGTGAGGGTTCGGGGCAAAACCATAGACAGTGGCATGCACTACTTGGTATAAGTTGATCTGCTGCAGTTCGCCTTCAAACTTGGTCAGAACCCAATTGGCTATACAGCTCCATCTTTTGAAATCTGGATTCACCAATCCAGTCAGTCTGATGTCCTGTTCAGGATATTTTCCTTCGGCCTTCGCAAATTCATTTGCGAAAATTGGGGTTCTGACGGGCATTAACAATGAAGAGTTCTCTGGTGGAATGCAACCGGGTTTCAGTCCTCCCAGCAAAACACTGTACCTTTCAGAAGAGCTGTAGAACATATCTTTCTTATTCGGACCCTTCTTCACAAAGATTCTTCCCGGATGGGCATCTTGGAACGGAGTGAGGTTCCATTCCATCTTTCTCGGGTAACTCGCATGAGCGTACCGGGATAATGGGAGGCAGCGTGGAATATTTGGTATCGAGAAAGATCTATCCGTTTTGTGGACAACTCTTTCTTCCATCCTCGGTCTTGGTTGAAAACTTTTCTCGAAAGCTTCACCAAATAAGAATAATGGTTTCTTATGTATAACCGCATCTACTATTTCCAGTGGTTGTCCGTTTATTAAACATTGCAGTGTTTCATTGTCTTGGTTTATCAAAATGGCCTGGCGGGAGGTCGGCAGGTCATACTGAGGATAATGAACATGTGACAAATCCTTTTTATACTCTGATTCTGTGAGGGTCCCCACAAAGTTCTCATATTCTGGGTCTTCTCTGGTATTGACTGCATCAGACAAAGAAAACAAAAAATTTCAGTATAAGTCAAAGTCAAAGATTCAATTTGTGCAGAAATCAGATTGCGCAAAATCAAATTGCGCAAGCATCAGATTGCGCAAAATCAGTTTGCGCAAACAAATAAACATCAGTTTGCGCTGACAGACTCACGCAAATCAGCAAATTTTGCTGACTTTTGTCAGCGCAATTCAACCGATTGCGCAGAAAGTCGATCTTCATAAAAATGAAGAGTGGACTGATTTGTGCAACCAGAACCCTAAAAAGGGTGGCGCAGTATAATCCTATCTCTAAAAAGAGATGGATTATGAAAGGAATAATGAAATCAAAACTCTAAAAAGAGTTTTTGATTGGGTTCTCTACCTGCCATCGCTGGATGAGCGGTATCATGGCGCGAAGCTCGACGCGCAGCCCGAGTCGATGATTCGGCTGGGGCCTTGCCCTTAGCGGCGGCGGAGGATCGTCGGGAAGCCATCGGGATTGTCAGAGAAGGAAGAAGGAAAAAGCTCATAAGTTTTCTTCTCTCAAGCACGAAGAAGACAAGTAAAGAATGATAGTGAGAAGTTTGAGAACTATTTATAGTTTTCGAAGTCGAAACGGCCGCCTTAGATTGCGCCTAAAAATGGGCTAAACCCTCAGATTGCGCAGACAGCTCATTATGTGCGCAAATTGGTTTCATATTCAAAATTCAAAGTATTTCAAAATTTTAAAAAAGTTCAACTTTTGAAACTTTGAAGGGGGTCTTGTAGGTCCTAAAAAAATCAAGTGGCACACATCAACAAAGTCAGAAAATCAAGAAATACAACTTTCAGATGACTTGCGCAGACAACAGATTGTGCATCATTCAGATTGCGCAGGATCGATTGCGCACACATCCAAGCGCGCAGGCTGACGTGGCAAAAGTCATCATTACCTGACACAATCAAATCTTCCTGACAACTGACAGCACGGAGATCGAGGCGGCCGTTCGTTTAAACGTACAGCATGGCGCTCGAGGACAGCTGGCAGCGCAATCCATGTTGGCACAATCCGTGTTGGCGCAATCCACTTCCTGCGCAATTCAAGTTGGCGCAATCCAAAGTCTGCGCACTTCAATGTACGCGTTCTACCAATATAAATGCTAAAGTACATGTGGCATTCATGCCATCAATTGCTCATTTTGTGACAACTGCCTATGCACGATCATGCGTAATTCAATCAAAAATTGCCACGTGTCCAAGACAGTTAACCCATGATCCAGCAACTGCCTGTGCAGTCCATTGCTGCGCAAACCAATTGCTGCGCAAATCATCATGCACAGTCCAGAATAACTGAAAGTTAGTTATTTCTCAGAACTCTATAAATAGAGTTTCAAGTCTCCATTCAAGGGGATCACGAATCAATAATCAGAGATCAGAGAGTTCAGGAGTTCTTGCCCAAGTGCTGCTGCATTCTTCCGAGGCTTTTGCCTTCAACTTCCGAGGCTTTTTTCTTTTAATTCCAGAGTTGTTTTCAACTTCAGAGGCTTCGTCTTCAGAGTTCACATCGTTCAAGGGATAAAGCAATCGTCATCTAGATTGGATTCCTAAAGTTGTACCATTCCCAGAATTCAAATTGTAATCTTTTACAAAGTTTGTATCAATAAAGTTCTTTAACTTTTGTTTTTGCAAACATCGTCGACCATTGGAGTTCGAAGAAGGAGATAGTGTCTTCGTCAAGATTTTTCCTACCCGAAGAACTATCAGATTTGGCAGAGCAGAAAAGCTGAGCCCCAGGTACAGCGGCCCATTCGAAGTTTTGAGCCGAATTGGAGAAGTAGCGTACCGATTAGCTCTACCAGCTAATCTTGAAGGCGTGCACAATGTCTTTCACGTTTCACAGCTCAGACGCTACATCCCGGATCCGAGCCACATCTTGGACCATTCAGAGCTGGAGATTGGACCCAGCCTCACAGTGCCAGAGAAGCCAGTGGCGATTTTAGACAGAGGCGAGAAGAGAACCAGGAACTCTGTGACGCCCATAGTCAGAGTTATGTGGCGACACAATTCCCCAGGCGAGTCTACCTGGAAGCGAGAAGATGAGATGCGGGAGCAGTATCCGTATCTATTTGAAACCTGAGATAATTTCTAACCCTATCCTTTAATTTCGAGGACAAAATTTTCTAAGGAAGGAAGGTTGTGAAAATCGTAATTTTTAATTAATTAATTCAGTGTTATTTATAATTATTTATAATTAATATTTCTGAAAATTTTAGTGTTTGGTCAAAACTCGTAAAATTTTATTTTTATTTAATTATATAAAATTGTTTGCTAAATTAATCATTATCATTTTTATGAAAAACCATATTTTTAGAAAAATATTTAATCCTGGAATTTTGATTGTTGGGCCCGACTCTTCCTAAACCCATTTTGAATCCATTTCGGAAAACTCAATTTAGGTTTTTCCCAAAACAAATCTTTTTGGTATTTATTTATATCATTTTCTTTAATTAAAGAAAATACTTTTATTCTTCCTTTAAAACAAAACTCTTATTTAAAACTTTCTTTAACTTTCATTATAATTATTTACTCTCTCTCTCACTCTCATTCTTTAGCCAGGCAAAGGAAAAGAAACTTTTTCTTTCCTCTCCTCTTCCAACATACGCGTCTCTTAGTCGACCCCTCGGCACCCAGGCCGCCGCCACCTCCCGAGCCCTCTCGGCTCCCGAAACCCCCATCATCCCCTATATAAACCCCATCCTCCATCCTCCTTCATCATTCATCCTCCCCAAACCCTTATTTTCCAAACCCCAGCCCTAGCCGATTCCGGCCGAGCTCCCCTCGGCACGCCCCGACGCCACTTCCATCGTCGCCGGAGTCCCGAGCACCCTCCAGCGCCCGACCCAGGCCGACCCCGAGCGGATCCCGCCGCCGCCGCCTCCTCTGTCCGGCGACCCCGCGGCCGACCGACGACCCCCGTGTGCCACTTCCCGGCCGCGCCCAGCCGCTGTCCCCGCGCGCCCCGTGCACAGCTCGTCGTTTGTTCCAGATCCCGATCAGCTGTCCGTGGTTCTGTGGCCCGATTCCGCTGTCCAGCTCTTTCCGTTTCCGTTTTCGAGATTATCCTGCGGCTCCCCGACCAACGGATATTGGGTAATTTCTGTTAATCAGAGTAATTCGTCCCTCCCGTGCGTCGATGATGATACGGTCCCCGATCCCATTACGGGATTCGATTTAAACGATTGCGGTTTCAAATTTTTCCGAAGTCTATTCGGTTGTAGTTCTGGGTTGACGTTTCGTGCTGTGGATATTATTTTTCGGGTTCGATATTATTTACGGGTTTAATATTATTTGTGGATTGGATAATTGGAGTCCCTGGTTTGGGACAGTTATCGGCGTTTTGTTTGACATTTTCCCAGTATTAGGTTATCCCAAATACAGAGGGAATGCTGCCCAAATTTTCAGAAAAATATTTTAAAAGGGTTTTTCTATAAAATTCCTAAATTCTAAAATGGTTTTTGTTGATTTGAATTCTGATTACTTTTCCGAGCGACGGTCGTATCGGTCAATGGGTTCTTAGCGAAATGCAAACGAAACCGGCATTATTCCGGACGTTGAGGCATTAGCTAGTACGCGACGTAATACTTTGGACCAAGTCTGAGACCCTATTTTTATATTATATTTAATAAAAAAATTTATTATTTAGAACTAGTTATTGGCCAAATCATATTTTGGTGCAGGGCCTCGGCCTGCTGAATGGATCGCTTCCCGGCGTTCAGGGTTCACCAGTATATATTTATTTTATTCCATTAATTTATATAAATAATTGTAAGGGCATAAGCCCATATCTTTATCTTTTTCTGTAGCTTTGTAATAGTGTAGAGTAGCTTTTAAATTCTGGTTTTGTTGGTTCGTCGATAAACGCATAAAATATCAAAAAGATAATATTTTGGATATAGAAAATTAATATCATTTTCTCACATTAAATAACTAGGAAAATTACAAGTTTGTTCTTTAAACAAATTCACGTTCTTCTCATTTAAAGAAAAAATATTAGTTTTATATATAATATTACAAAATACTAAGTTTTGCCAAATAATCGAAAAATGCGATTTTTAATAAATATTAAATTGATTTTTCTTCGTAAATTAATAACTAGTAAATCACATCGATAAACATGTTCTGGTAGAATTTGTAAATAATATAAAACTGGATTAGAACCAATTCTAGAGATTGTAACTAGCACACCTAGATATGGCTTCCTCTCTGATGCTAAGTCAGGATTCTCAATGTAGGATTTCGAAGACGAGTCTGATCTTCTATCCCGGAATTGACTTTTCAAACCCAGTCATAAACAAAGGCAAGTACGGTTGTGTTTATTTTCAATTTAGTTAATAATTGTAATATTGCAAGATTAAACCACATTGCTACACGAAACTCTCTCCTAGAGTATTGATTGTTATTGATTGTGGGATTGGAGGAGTAGTGTAGTGTATTGTGACCAATACCCCTCATATTGCATATTGATTGTGCGAGCTTACACCTCTTACACACGGGGATAAGCCGTATCGTATCACTAGGATACTATTGTACAACCCAAGCCGGTCATAAGCATTACATACTCAAAATCACATTATTTTCAATTGCTGGAAAATATTGTTCAAGTATTTCAAACTGTTTAAACTGCAAATTTCTATTTATTAGTTAAATTGTTAAATTTTTATAATTGTACTTTGCTTCTTTCCTGACTGGATTCTCCACCCCCAATAGGTTCCTTTATTGAAGCTGAGCTATTGATAAATAACTACTACGACCCGGTGCTTTATCCAGCTGTTCTGCCAGAGTCCCATTTGGAGGACGATGATTCTGTGGCTGATGAGCCCAATCTCTAGAGGATGATTTTCTTTTAGTTTTGATGTTGAATAAAAAGTCAGTTTTATTTTATCAGTTGAATATTTTGGTTGGACAAGTTTTTATTATTCAAAATTTAGATATTGTGACAAAATATATTATGTTGTTGTGATTACCTGCAATTGGATATAGCTTACTGCCGCCGTCTCACAACGGTGAAGGCTGGACATGATCCGATTTGACCCAACAATTTGGAACCGGGTCGTGACAGCGAGTGAGAATGAGAGAAAAGGAAAGTCTTAAACCCTAATCAAATCAAAATCAAAATTGTGAGAGAAAAAAAAGAGAAAGTACCTTCAACTCTTGATGGAGAGGGCAGCCCGTTGTCTTTTGGCGGACGGGTAATGGAGAGGAACTCTTCGAGGTGTTCACAGGAACTCGAGGGCAGGTGATGGAGAGGCGGTTTTCACAGGAACTCACGAGAGAGGGGGTTTCTCTATAGAGAGAAACTCGAGAGAGGGAGGGTGTTTTCACAGGAAAAGGGAACATGGAGAAGGGAGGGAACATGGAGAGGGGAGGGAATAATGAAAAAAATGTGTGGGAAAATTTGGGGTCTAAATTTCCTCATGTGCTATTTTCTTACAGTTCTTAGTGTGACAAACAACATATAAATAATTAAATTATAGAATTAGAATTTTTGTAACAGTTATATATTTATCATCACGGATATAACCGTGACAAGCCTGTAACATTAATAACTGTAACTAATCAGAAAAAAATTGCGTTACAAATTACATGTTTTGGTGTAGTGAAAATAGATAGGCAACTTGTTCCTTGATAGTGAAAGTATTATCAAATTTGATTATTGTTGGAATTTTTATATATTAGGCTAAAACTATTAGATTGTGATTAATAAATATTTTAGTAAAATAAGATTTTGGATTTAAATGCTTGTGATTAAGAATTTTGGAAGAATATTTTGTTGGGATCGGACACGTCCCACAAGCGCTCCGATACCGTGACTGAAACGTGACCGCAGCAAAAACTTAGGCCAACCCACCTGAGATAACCAAATCCGTCTAACGAACGTCAAGCACGCCTAGACAAATTACAATCTATATAACACAACTGAAATTACAAGATTGACAAAAACTAATGTTGAACCATTTGTCCTAATAGGTTTAAGCCCCTCACAACATTCAAGAAGAAAAGACAGATATTATAACTTAAAATAACTCACCCTACTCATAGCGATCTCCACGAACGAAGATGACGACTCCTCGATCAGATCTCCTCTTCTTCTGTCTTGGATGATGATCCCCACGAGCAAAGTACGAAACTTCTCTTAAATCTCTTGTGAATAAGCACCATAAATCTCCATATTGTGCCCTGAATCTCTATATTGTGCAATTCTTTGTGCCTCTACCCTCAACCTGTACATACATAAGATGAGAAAACCTATTTTAGTTCATAATAGAATTTTCTAAATAGAAAATCCTAAAATAAGAATTATTTTACACCTAAAATAGTCCACCAACAACCTATTTTGGATCATATATGATTTCCTAAATAGGAAACCCTTAAATAATAATACTATTACAGCTAAAATAGTTCAACACCAATTAAATCAAATCAAATCAAATCAAATATTTGACCCGATTTGTACTCCACAAATATGTTGTTACTAAATCTAGACTAGACTAACGTATTTATGATTTGTTTGAGCTAATGTGGAGATTTATAAATAAAAATGGGCGAATAACAAAAACAAAAAAAAGGAAGGGAGTTATATATGTATTTTCGAGGTTAATATTGAGGGTTTTGATTATAGATTGTGATTCCTAATTATTGATGAAATAGTTTAGAACATGATGATAACAAAAAAGTTTTAAGTGATAAAGGTTTCGAGATAAAGGTTGGTACTATGAAGGGGAAGTATAAATTTAGGTTAATACGACTATCTGTGGTGATTTCTCTTCAAGGCATAATGATTCAATGATGATTTATTAGATGGATGACGGCACAATATATTGATCAAGATTTTAAGAGATTTTATATGAAAATTCGATTCGAGAAATATGATCGAGTGTATTGATTCTAAATTTCGAGAACAAAATTCTTTTAAGCAAAGATGGTTTGTAATATTTACTACCAAGAAGACTTAATTAAGAAAATTGATATAAAAAACTATAACTCGGGTAAACTTGGGTTATAGTGAGTTTAGGCATCCTAGAAACTGTTGTGAAACCCTTACTATTCACCATTATGTCATGAGTTACACATGACCCTTAGGATCATGTAACTCATGACCCTTGTGTTGCCCCTTATCCCTATATATATGGCCCTTACCATATGATGAAATAACAAGAAGAAAAATACTACTTTACGATATCTAGTATCCCTTCAAACACGTTATCAGCACGATTGTTGAAGCAAGGAGAATCGACATCCAGATCTCGACGTCATCCTTCCTTTTTCCCTAGTCGATCCGACCAGAGGCTGATAAATGGCCAAAATAGCGAGTGTCGATTTCGAAGTACTAGATGCTGTTGAAAAAAATTATTTGAGCTGGCATATGGACCTGAAGTTCCACTTACGTGCCCAGGGCTTATTAGCCACAATTTCAACTCCTCTTCCATCGACTCTGGCCACTGGTATGGGAAATACAGCAGACACTGCTGTGGTTGTTTCTACAGTGAACGTCTCTGATATAGATAAGGCGAAAGCCATTATCTACATCAGGAGACACATTGATCAGACCCTGAAGGCCGAATACCTCACTGTAGAAGACCCAAAGGAATTGTGGACTGCACTGGAGGACCGCTATAAACATCAAAAAGATGTAATCCTCCCACGTGCAAGGTATGAGTGGGAAAACCTTCGACTTCAGGACTTTAAGTCCGTAGCAGAGTACAACTCAGCTCTCCATAATATCACCTCACGCCTGAAGTTGTGTGGTGAAGAAGTCTCGGAGTATCGCATGTTGGAAAAAACTTATACATCCTTCCACGAGAAGGACGCAATCCTCATGCAACAGTACCGTGAACGAAAGTTCAAAAAGTAATCTGAATTGCACTCCACCCTGATGATGGCAGAGCAAAATAGAGAACTTCTCTTGGCCACTCATAACCTACGCCCTGCAGGCTCAGCTCCTCTCCCAGAAGCTCATTTTTCTTCCAAGAAGCATAAGAAAAATAAGGACAAATCTAACATGGGGAATGCCCATAAGAGGCCGGCCATAAGTCCACCCCAGAACAACTTTCATCCCCAGAGCAGCAAAAGTGGGGCAAAGAAGAAGTGGAAGAAGACCACAGAACTGATGTCCATTCCCAAGAAAAATTGGGAGGACAAATGCCACAAATGTGGCATGACTGGACACTGGTCCAGAAACTGTCGCACCCCGCGACATCTACAAGATCTGTATCAAGTAAGCCAGAAGTCTCAAGTTGAAACAAATCTGGTAGAAAAGCAGCCGTCTACTCAGTTCTCGGCGGAAGACTTCGAGAACGATGACCTACTCGACTAGAGCCACTATCTTATTTCATGCTTTTAAAAACTTGTTGCCGCATTTTCATATTATGCTTCTCTTTTATTATAAATTATGCATTTTTGCAAGCAACTTATTGACCTCTCTATATCGGCCCGTCGATCGATCTAAGAGAATTTTTTTAAAAAAATGTATTTCAAAACCGTTGTTTTAATTACGATTGTTTGTTGTTTTTTTTTCATTGATCTATAGATGAAGTATGAATGCCTTGTGGACAGCGCCTCGACGCACACAATCCTTCGAGAAAAAAGCTATTTTTATAGCTTATATGATTATGACGGTCCCGTTATTACGATATCAGGACTATCAAACATAATAGAAGGATCTGGTGAAGCAATTATATTGCTCCCAAATAAAACAAGACTAATAATAAAAGATGCACTATTCTCTCCTAAATCAAATAGGAACCTCATAAGTTTCAAGGACATTCGTTTAAACGGATATCACTTAGAAACAAATGAAATAAATGAGGCAGAATATCTGTATGTTACTCATCTAAAAGATGGTTCAAAAACTATCTTAGAACGATTCAAGGGACTCCCGTCAGGTCTCTATCATACTCATATTCAATCAACAGAAGCTAACATGATTGTGCACCAGAAGTGTCATTCATCGCCAAAATTTAAACTTTGGCATAATAGACTGGGTCACCCAGGATCAGCTATGATGAAACGAATCATAAGCCAATCCACTGGACACAACCTGCAGAACCTGAAGATTCTTCAGAAGTATGATTACTCGTGTCTACCTTGTTTTCAAGGCAAAATTATAACAAGACCATCCCTTTCGAAAGTGGGACTAGAGTCTCATAGCTTCTTAGAGAGAATTCATGGAGACATTTGCGGACCTATACACCCCGCAAGTGGTCCATTTAGGTACTTTATGGTACTTATCGATGCATCTACTAAATGGTCTTATGTGTGCCTTTTGTCCACCCGCAACTTAGCTTTTTCTAAGCTATTGGCACAAATAATTAAGTTGCCGGCTCATTTCCCCGATAACCATATCAAAAAATTAAGACTTAATAATGTGGGTGAATTTACTTCACAGGTTTTTTAAGACTATTGCCAAGCAACTGGCATCGAAGTTGAACATCCTGTAGCTCATGTTCACACCCAGAATGGGTTAGCAGAATCTCTTATTAAGAAATTACAATGGATTGCTCGTCCATTGTTGATGCAGTCACAGTTGACTGTGGAAGCTTGGGGTCATGCTATATTGCATGCCGCATCACTTATTAGAATACGGCCTTCTGGAGGTCATATTCTATCTCCGATGCAGCTCGCTTATGGTTCACCTCCAAATATCTCCCATTTGAGAGTTTTTGGTTGTGCTGTTTACGTCCCCATTGCTCCCCCACAGAGGACCAAAATGGGTCCACAATGTCGATTAGGTATCTATGTTGGGTTTGACTCACCCTCTATAATTAGATACCTAGAACCCCTGACGGGTGACGTATTTAAGGTACGTCTTGATGACTGTGAGTTTGATGAAGGATTATTTCCTAAACTGGGCACACAGTCTAAGAAGCCAGAAGCTTCTAAGACAATTTCTTGGAACACAAAAACTTTGTCTCATTTTGATTCGCGTACAAGTCAATGTGAAGATGAGATCCTGAAGATATTACACCTTCAGAATACTGTACATCTACTTCCGAATACATTTATTGACAACCAGAAGATTGTCAGATCACACGTCCCTGCTGCCAACACGCCAGCTAGGATTGACATCCCCAAAGATGGATGCAATCCGCCGGCAGCAGAAATGGCAATACCTCAATTAAAAAGAGGACGCCCACCAGGTTCGAGAGATAAAGTCCCTCGTAAAAGAAAAAACCCTGGAGAAATTAAGAAGATCCCAATACAGGATGCTGAGCTCAGATCAGCTACCTCTCCCCTCCTAGTTTCTCCTGAAGAGGAACAAACAGGAGAAATATCATTAAATTATGTACGTACTGGAGAGGTACTGAACAGAAAAAGCACAGTCGTCGACGATGATTTTACGTTCAATATTGTCGTTCACGTCACTGAAAATGACGATGACATCGATCCACGGTCTCTAGCGAAATGTAAACGCAGAGGCGATTGGCCAAAGTGGAACGAAGCAATAGGAGTAGAGCTGGACTCACTCTTGAAACGCGAAGTCTTTGGACCAGTAGTCCAAACACCTGAAGGTGTAAAACCTGTAGGATATAAATGGATCTTCACAAGAAAAAGAAATGAACACAACATAGTTGTGCGCTATAAAGCACGCCTTGTAGCACAAGATTTCTTCCAGAAATCGGGAATAGATTATGAAGAAACATATTCTCCGGTCATGGATGGGAATACCTTCAGATTCCTGATCAGCCTCTCTTCTCTGAAAAGCCTAGAAATGCAGCTCATGGACGTTGTGACTGCATATCTTTATGGCAATATAGATAAAGATATCTATATGAAACTCCCTGAAGGATATAAAATTTTACCAGATAAAACAGATAGACCTCGGGACACCTATTCTGTAAGGTTACAAAGATCATTGTACGGTCTTAAACAATCAAAAAAATGTGGTATAACAGACTAAGTGAGTTTCTTGCTACGCAAGAATTTACTAATGATAAAGTCTGCCCGTGTATCTTTATAAAAAGATCGGGAACATGATTTGTTATAGTCGCCGTTTATGTAGACGACTTAAATCTCATTGGATCTCCTGCAGAGATCACTGAGATATCTGAAAGCCTTAAGACAACTTTTGAAATGAAAGACCTAGGGAAAACAAAGTATTGTCTTGGCTTACAGATCGAACACCTAAAGGGTGGTATCATGTTACACCAATCTACATATATACGAAGATTACTTAAACAATTTCACATGGATAAATGCCATCCCCTTAGTACACCAATGGTCGTTCGATCATTGGACGTAAAGAAGGACCCTTTTCGTCCACTGGAAGAGGGAGAGGAATCATTAGGTCCTGAAGTACCTTACCTAAGTGCCATTGGGGCACTACTCTATATAGCTAACTGTACACGTCCTGATATAGCGTTTTCAGTTAACTTATTAGCCAGATACAGTGCAGCGCCCACAAAGCGCCACTGGAATGGAGTGAAGCATCTTCTGCGCTACCTCCAAGGGTCTATAGACCTAGGACTATATTACCCGAATAGTGGGTCTTCCACTTTACTTGGTTATTCAGATGCAGGTTATAGATCAGATCCCCACACAGAGAAATCACAAACTGGATTTGTGTTTACTTTCGGTGGTAGGACTATCTCCTGGAGGTCCGTCAAACAGACCAGTGTGGCTATCTCATCCAATCATTCTGAACTCCTGGCAATCCATGAAACAAGCAAGGAGTGTGTTTGGCTTCGCTCCGTCATTCAGCACATTTTGGCATCTACTGGCCTGAAGACTGATGAACTTGAGCCTACTACCCTTTTTGAAGATAATGCAGCATGCGTAGCTCAACTTCAGAAAGGATACATAAAGAATGACAAGACGAAGCACATATCCCCCAAATTCTTCTGGACGCACGACCTTCAAGAGAAGGAACAAGTCAAAATACAACAAATTCAATCTTGTAATAACTTAGCAGATTTGTTTACCAAAACACTGCCACGATGTACTTTTGTAAAGCTTATAAGAGGAATAGGGATGAGGCAACTAAAAGACCTGCAAGCCTGAAGCTCGTATAGATCAGGGGGAGTAAAACTATAGGATTGTACTCTTTTTCCTTAGGACTGATGGTTTTTTCCACTGGGTTTTCCACAGCCAAGGGATCCAGCAGTATCCACCCCATTAGCTTATTGAATCCTGAAGTATTTCATAAGTGGATCCAAGGAAATGGATGAATAAGGGAGAGTGTTGTGAAACCCTTACTATTCACCATTATGTCATGAGTTACACATGATCCTTAGGATCATGTAACTCATGACCCTTGGGTTGCCCCTTATCCCTATATATATGGTCCTTGCCATATGATGAAATAACAAGAAGAAAAATACTATTCTGCGATATTATAGTATCCCTTCGAACATAAACAAACTAGAATGAAATTTTTATTCTGAATTTTTTGAAATTTAATTACACTAGAAACTATTTATTTATAATTGATTATTAAGCATTGGAATTGTAATAGAAGCATAGGTAATTATTTTAGATATAAACTATTTTTTAGGTTTATTGTGGCACAAAATATTTTTCATATTTTTTAATATTTTTAAAATTAATTTGATTTATTAAAGCCTAAAATATATTTATTAATTAGATTAATTAACAAAACAAAAAGGAAAACAAATCCAATTGTAATCTAACTACCCACCCACCAAAAAAGAAAACATCCCCAGTATAAAACCGAACTGATTCTAGAAAATTCTACTATCTTTTTTTAATTTTTGCTCAATTACTATCTTCATATTTTCTTAATAATAACATTTAATTAGTTGATACTTACAGTAGAATGATCCTAAGTTGATCAAGTGCAAAAAACTGACTTTCAAATCTCTGTTGGAATTAACGGAGTAATGGAAGGTACCAAGTGCAATCACTCACAAAATTTTGTGACTGATGTGAAAAAACAGGTCCCTTTTTTTGTTAATCCACTAAAATTAGAATGAATGTTCACAATTCCACCCAATAGATGAGACACGTGTTATTTTTATCCAATATGAAACTACTTTTAGGATTGGCCAGAGCACGGATGAGATGGAAGATCTCCTGACTCCAATTTTAGAAGGTTTTATAATTTTTAAATAGACTAGGTATACATAAAAAAATTCAAAACAAATAACTAATCTGAAAACAACAAAAAAGAGCGTTCCAATGTGGAAGAAAAAAAAAAAAATGAAACCTTGATTGACGATTTTTTGATAGCTTTATCGATAATTTTGCTTGTAAAAATGCTATAAAAAATATTTATGTGAGAAAAAGGGTCCACATTATAGATTTTGCCCTAGACCCATAAGCTATAGGATCGGTCCCTGACTACTTTGAAAGTGGTTTTGTGAACATTAAAAATAATTTTGACCTCTAACGTAGCGTGACACGTGATAATCTTTGATTGAAGGATGAAGATACATTCTAATTTATGTGGATGAAAATAGACTCAAAAAATATATATATATATACTATTAAACCCATGAAGGGTCCCGAGTTTCTGGTAGCTTCCAGTTACCTTAAGGGGAATGTTTGGCAAATAGGAAAAGTGTGTGGATTCCGACATTTTATAGGAAAAGTGGGTTGGAAGTGTAAAACCGGTGTTTGGTTGGGAGGGGAAAGAGGGAAGGGAACTGGCAGAAGTGACTGCTGCCAGTTCTTGTCGCGGAAAAGAGAATAGGTTTTTGGGCTGCTCCACATCCGGAATTGGCAGCCGGATGTGGGTGGGGGTTTGTTTGTTTTTTTTAATTAATTTTTTTTTTACTTTTCTTTCAAAAAAAAATCTTAATTAGTTGTAGATTTTTTTTTTTTGCTAACAACCACACTAATTTTTTGTTGATTAATATAATTAATTTAATTAATAGTTTTTTTCTTAGTAATTTTAATATTTCTTGCTAACAGCCGCATTATAATAATTTTTAATAGTAGTATAATTAATAGTTTTTTTCTTAGTAATTTTAATATTTTTTGCTAACAGCCGCATTATAATAATTTTTAATAGTAGTATAATTAATATTTTTTTCTTAGTATTTTCAATATTTTTTGCTAACAGCCGCATTATAATAATTTTTAATAGTAGTATAATTAATGTAATTAATAGTTTTTTTGCTAACAGGCGTACTAAATTTTTTGCTAACAGCTGCACTAAATTTTTTTAAATGGAAAGAATAGTTAGATAATTAATATAATCAATGTAATTAACAGCTTATTTAATTTTGAGTTGATAAATTTTGAGTTAATTTTCCACTTTCCACTTTCATATTCCAACCAAACACATTTATCTAATTTTCATTTTTCACTTTCCACTTTCCTATTCCAACCAAACACATTTGTCCCCTACTAGGGGGACAAAAAAGTATATGGATTCCAATCCTTCTTCCATCTTTGTAAGTCCAAATCCAAAAAAAATCACACTTACGGTTTACCAAACAGGCCCTAAATACAAAAGAGCTGTCTATTTTTAGTATCGGCTACTTTCTTAAAACTAGAATGAAAAAGATACTATCAACTAATTTTTCTTTTCTATATTTGAAGGGCTAATTATATGGGCACAACCAAAAATGATCGGAGCTAGTCCATTTTTTTAATTTTTCTGGTGTAGGCTGGACTGCCAGAAAAGTGGACAGTCCTAGAACTGCCACAGTGGGATAGTTCCGATCACTTTTGGCTGTGTCCATATAATTAGCCATTTGAAGAATAGTATACAAGAAATTAAGAAGAGTTTGTTGTAAATCATCTCATCATGGTGAATCATGGTGACTCTTCATTTTGTAACTCATGACTCTTCACTTTGTAACTCCTAAGTGACCTTTCATTATGTAACTCCCAACCTCTCTCTTCCTATATAAAGAGAGGTTGGGATAGCTTGTAGAGAGGATTGAGACACATATATTGATATACATGTGAGGTTGAGCTAATTGTCCACAACACGTTATCAGCACTTTGCTCGTGCAACGCCGGAGACCCGACGTACCGCTCGCCTCGACGTCCGCCGACCGTTGCCCCGCGCACACCCAGTCGCTCGTCGCCGATCCCGTGTATCCGAAATCGTTTTCTCACTTTCTTCCACCATACGGTAAGAAAGGTAATTTTTTTTATACAAAAGTTGTTCTGTCAGCAACGGAAAATTGCTTTGTTTACTTTGTTATACGAAAAATTGTTAGAATTAATTTTTCTACAAAAGTTGTTCTGTCATATACAAAAGTTTCTGTTTTCATCTAAAGGTTTGAAAACAATAGTTTGAAAGCAAAAGTTTTCATCTAAAGTTTCTATTTCTGTCATATACAAAATTTAGCTAGAATAAGAGTGGTACAATATTTTTTGATTATGTGATGCATGTGGAATGTTGTTTGTGAAGAATATAATTTTTTTTGCATTACTGTTAATGCTGTTCTTTACTATGGTTACATGTTTTTTCCAAGATAATTATTTCTTCACATCGTTAGTGAGAACATCTTTAATATTGACTTATCCGTGGTTGGTCTTAACCAATACTTTTCAGTCCTGTTTGATTTTTCCTGCTACGGATTAATTTCAAGTACCTATATACACAATTTCCATGTTAGATTTTTAATAGTTGTGAAGCTTGTGTTATCTTTTTGGATAAGTTTACTTCATAATCTTTGTTTTATGTTTCATTTGAGCAAGTTTATTACACATCGGGTAGGAGTTCACGAAGTTTATCAAATATATGTTTCTGCTTCCTACTAAATCAAATATATTTTGTTACAAAAATATACTTTGGTAAAACACAATATTTTGTTCAAAAAATTTTTTAATCAAAATATACTTTGGCGTGTTTATCAAATAGCTTATTGTATATATTTTGGTAAAAGATATTTTTCTGCAATTTTTTCAACTGACAATTTCAGAATTATTTTTGTTTAAATAGTACTTATCCCAACAAAATATTTGTTAGTTTTTTTTTCTAAAAAAAAAATAAATTTTTTTTCATGATTGATGAAGAATTTAGATGCTAACATTTTTTTTTGGTGATGATGGATTTGGAGCGCCCCGGCGAGCGCCACAGTGCCATCTGCGTCCCGACAAGCATTTTTTGTATGTTACTCAGTGAATTATTTTAACAGATGGGTAGTAAAAAAAATTGTATTTTTTTTCTCGCTATTTTTTTGGCGTCGCTTCATTAGACGTCAAAAAATAGTTGACATTTTTTTTTGTGCCGCTTGCTTAGGCACCAATTCTTTTGTGTGTTGTTGCCTACTTATGTTGTACGTTTTTTTTAGCGTAATGGCGTAAAAATTGAAAAATTGTCTTGGCTACATAAACAAATTCTGGCACCGCCAAATTTGGGCCTCCTAAAGATAACCTTTTTGGTTAATAATTTTTCAAATGCAACGCTCATTTTGAGCACGCACTAAATTGTCACCTATTTTGCACAGTTCGCAAATAGCGTGAATTTTTTGAAAAATCTTATTTATTCTTACATTTGACAAAAATTTTACGAAGTCTCTCCGAATAGGCTCACCTACTTGGGTATGATGTCAGAAAGAACTTGGGGCTTGGTTCTTAAGAGGTCCCCGGTGACCCTCCTCCCTCATTTTCCCGCCTGGTCATATTCACGTAGAGCTACTGAAAGGGGTTGACCGAATATTATTTTTTGCTCAAATTGTATTTATAATTATGCATTTTTACAAGAAACTAATTGAACTCTCTATATCGGCCCGTCGATCGATATAAGAAAAAGTTTTAAAACAAAAATTATTTTTTTCAAAATCGTTGGCTTTATTTACGATTGTTTGTTGTTGCTTATACAAACCAAATCCATATAAAACTGTCGTTTTATATGTTGACTGATCAAGATTTTTTCTCCTGTTGTAGAAAAATGTCGATCAAGATTGATTTTCCCATCCTTGAAGCCTCTGGCAAGAACTACTTGGACTGGACGCAAGACATCCAGAACCATCTAGATGCGCAGGGCCTCTTGGACGTCATCAATAACGAGGAAGAGGGTGAAGTGGAAGTCACTCGCTCAATGAACGCCAAAGCGATGATTCTATTCCGCAGGCATTTATCTGACGCCATGAAGTCGGAGTTCATTGAAATCTCCTCGCCGAAGACGCTATGGGACTCTTTGAAAGAGCGCTTCGACCACCAGAAGACCATATGGCTACCTGAAGCACGCCATGACTGGTTGAACCTGCGCTTCCAAGACTTCAAAAGTGTAACTGATACAACAATGAAGTCTGCAGGATTCGATCACTTCTCCAATACTGCGGTGAGATATTAACCGACAGTGATCTATTGGAGAAAACATATACCACATTTCCTTCAACTGACAACTTGCTCTAAAAGCAATACCGTCAGTCTAAGTTCACCAAGTTTCCCGAGCTCATCACCCAGCTTTTACTAGACGAGAAGAACAGTCTCATTTTAATGAGAAACAACAATTCTCGTCCTGCTGGAACAAAGGCAATTCCAATGCCTGATGCAAACGCTCTCCGTGGACCAAATCTACGGTGGAAACGAGACAAGGGCCAGTCGTCCCAGCCAAGGAACAGAGGCGAGTTTAAGTCTCGCCACCCAAAGCGAGGTTCTAATAAGAACCAAGGACCTTTGACTCCTAGGCAGTCTCATGGTAAGAACCAACGGGCCAGTCGTTGCAAAGCGAGAGTGGAAGGCCAAGCGCCTACTCTCTGCTACAAATGTGGTGCTTATGGTCATATGCAACGAACTTGCAGGGCGACCCCCCAAGAAGTTAATAACTATCATAAGGGGCGCCGGACCGAAGCAAATCTGGTCATCGAGTACGAAAATCTAAATCTTGAGACCCCCGATTTTGTAGCAGAAATGGAAGAATAAATCTCCATTTTCTATCTATGTTTGATTTAAGTCATGAAACTTTTGGTGGTTTGTATTTTCTATTTTTTCGATAAATTAAAGTTCTATTTCGAGCACTTTCCTCAAACGTGTGACAAACTTTAATTTTTTTTACTTATAGGCATGGAACACGGGGCAGTAGATTGTCTAGTTGATAGTGGAACGACTCACACTATCTTGAGAGATAAATCATACTTTATCTCCTATACGCCTAAAGTAACCTCAGTGACAACCATTTCGGGACCCTCAACCCTTGTTCAAGGTTTTGGCAAAGTCCGTTTTTCGTTGTCCAATGGTACTCCCGTTAAAGTATCAAAGGCCTTATATTCTCCAAGGTCCAGTCGTACCTTACTGAGTTTTAAGGATATTCGAGAAAACGGATTTCATGTTGAAACTGCTCGAGAACATGGCTTCGAGTATCTTTTTATTACCTCCACTCAGTACGGCCAAAAGCGTATCTTGGAGAAGTTGAAATGTCTTTCAAGTGGTTTGTATCTCACTACGATACAACACATCGAGAGTAATCTCATCATTCGCCGAGCGCCAGTTGATGAGAGGACTTTTATGTTATGGCATGACCGGCTGGGTCATCCGGATCAAAATACGATGCTTCGCACTATGAATGCATCACATGGGCATCCTTTTGGAGGAAAGAATTTCGTTATAAATCCGAAAATCCTATGCCAAGCTTGCTCGATTGGGAAGACGAATCTCAAGCCACTCCATGTGAAACCTACGAGATTGGTTTCCCAATTCCTTGAGAGAATTCATGGAGATATTTGTGGACCAATCCAACCAACATGCGGACCATTTAAATACTTCATAGTTTTGGTTGATGCATCGACTAGATGGTCACACGTAGTGTTGTTGTCCACCCGAAATGCAGCATTTCCTAAACTCCTTGCCCAGATCATTAAGTTAAGGGCTCATCATCCGGATTATCCGATAAAGTCTATTAGACTTGATAATGCCGCGGAGTTTACATCGAAGACTTTTGATGATTATTGCATGACTTTGGGAATAAATCTTGAACACCCTGTTGCGTATGTTTATACCCAAAATGGCCTAGCGGAAGCTTTTATAAAGCGACTGCAAGTGATAGCGCGGACCTTGGTTATGCGTACCAAACTCCCACTATCTGCATGGGGCTATGCAATTTTGCATGCTGCAAATTTGTTCCGTCTGAGGCCCATGGCCACCCAACCACTTTCTGTCACGACCCGCACCCGGATATACGGGTACGAATACGTGGGCCACGCCCAGCCTACGCCGCGGTATCGGCGGTAGAACGCTGTCAAGTATACTATACTAACTACAACTTCTATGAATCTATATCTAGAAATGTACTCATGTCACATCACAAAAACTAAGGAAGATAAGACAAGAAATAATAACAATATCACTAGAACAACTAGAATTTACAATGATCATAAGACATGAAAGATAAAGGAGGAACAATAAGACTAACTAAGAATAACTACCAGGCAACTCACATAGAAGAATAGTGAGATCCACCTCAGCTAGCAACATCATGAAGTCCAATAATGAGGGCACAACTACTCCTAAAATTTTCATAACGTATCCAGTCAGGAGCGGAACGAGTACATATATCTCATAACAGATCTCAAGATAGAATAAAAGCTATAAGACTGTAAATAGAGCATATACAATAAAATCATGGAGTGTACATATATGTATCATGGCATGGTAAGCTGTAAAGCTAGAGCTAGAACAAGAAAATATAACGGGATCATGGCATGTACACGAATCAAGGTAAGCTATATATCCAATGTGTGTGAGTAGTAGTTTCAGCTTGTGATCGGCTTGGGTACCTGTCAAGAATCGGCCTGGCAAGTCATAAGTGCGGTATATGACTCACACTGTTCGGGAATCGGGATGGATCTGATCACAGGCATACGCTACTACTCCCCCTACCCCAACTGGTAGAATGGATCCAAACAGGACACGTCACTGCACGAGATTCTAATGAGAAGGTCGCGAACCTGCTCTAGAATCAGTGACCATATATCGAGCAAGAGCTACAAGGGTGCTTGCACAATACATCCCAACCTAAGAAGGAGAGACATCTCTCGTCGGGATCCAAGAATACCAATCCGTGAGAACCATGTGTCGGGAATAAGCATATCAACACTAAGTACATGAATCATAACAGTTATCATAAATTGTGAATAAGTTATCAGAGAATGTACT
Source organism: Iris pallida (assembly GCA_029216955.1). Lineage (NCBI taxonomy): Eukaryota > Viridiplantae > Streptophyta > Magnoliopsida > Asparagales > Iridaceae > Iris > Iris pallida. Next base: position 24,748,629 of record JANAVB010042420.1, on the reverse strand, counting down.
CGCCTGGGGTCCTGCTGTCAATATGAATCAGGGTTCAGAGTAAAGCCACAGACCTAAAGATAAAATAATACAAGAGCTGATCAGGGTCAAATGACATACTAACATCTAGGTCAAACTAAGTCAAACTAAGACAAACTGGGTCAAGGTTGACGTACAGTTGACTTTGGTCAACTGGTCAACTTCGGTCAACTCTAAGTCTAATCTAGGTTAAATAGGTCAATGGTTGACCTACAGTTGACTTTGGTCAAAAAGTCAACGTTGGTCAAATCTGATAAAACCTAGGTCAACTGTTGACTCTACTTCGACGTCTAGTCAAAGTAGTCAACCATGGTCAAGCTAGTCTCTATAACCATCTACAAGGTCAACTTATGAATTTCAGTGATTTAGAAATCACTGAAATCGACGGGTCTCTAAAACAACCAAAAGGAGAAAATATTATAATAATAGGATGACACAAAAAGGGAAAAAATCTACAGATGTTGTCGGATGATGAAACTAACATCACCAACGTGTCCAGAATGGTCAAATCAGCTAGAATAGCCTGTCCAAAAGTTCAATTTGGACACAGGGGCAAAACGGTAATTTTGGGCCAAAATGATGTCCGCCGTTGGACACACTTTGCACCGAAAAGCGTGTCAGGATAGAAGTCTACAAAACCTAGCAAATTATATGTCCACGAATCCAGAATGATGATACGAACCCAACGGTATGTCCAAAATTGGATTCCGTTGACCCGATCTCAAATTGGTCCGTTGACGCGGACATTTGGAATCCGATTTGCACGAAAATGCATGCCGGAGCAAATGTCTTCAAAACTCAGCAAATTATATGTCAACGAGTCTAGAATGACGATACGAACTCAACGGTATATCCGGAATTGGATTCCGATGAGCCGGCGTCAAAAAGTCCCGTTGACTCAGAAAGTGGGACCCGTTTTGCACCGAAATGCGTGCCCGGGCCCACGTTCTCCAAATCAAGCAAACTTTATATGAAAACATATCAGAACGACGCCACGAGTCTACTGGTGGTGTCAGAAATTGAATCCGGAGTCCCGGGTTCAAAAATGGAATTTTACAAGTGCAACACTAAGAATTCGAACGGCCAACTTTGGCGTCGAATTCGACCGACCTAACAAGCTCAAACTGAAATGAAATCTAAAGGGGGCAGGAAGAGGGTTATACCAGCTGTGCACCGGAACTGGTGGCGCACAAAACGGAGCTGCGACGGAGGAGATACGAGTCGACGAAGTCGGCTCCACAAAACTGTCCAAAAATAACACAATTTAAAGTGTCAACTTGGTGGCCGGTTTTGATCTATCAAACGACGAAATTAACGGGTGAAATTTGAGAGGGGTGAAGGGGTATATACCGAGATTGAGACGGAGCGAAGAAATCGCCGATCCAACGGTCGGATTGTCCAGAAAATCGGCGCGAAGTTGCTGTCCCGAAACGTCGAAATCTGAAATTCGTCCGCGCGCGCGTCGACGGGATTCCGAGCAAAACGCTGAAATCGCCTAGACGGCGCGTCCCGGAGGACGTTGGCCGCCACAGGGTGGTGCCTGGGGGGTCGCCCGGCCAGGGGGGGTCGGCCACGGCGACCACGGCCGGCGACGGCGGCGCTGCACCGCGCGGCCTGCCGGTGCGCGCGCGGCTGTGCGCATGCTGCGCTCGCAGCTGCTGCTGTTCGGCTGCGGCGACGCGCGGAGCTGCGAGGGAAGGCTCGCCGGCCACGTGGTGGCGCACGGCGGCGGTTGGCGGAGGAGATGAGGAAGAATGGTGGAGGTGGCGGAGTGGTGACGATGGCTTTCATGGAGGTGGTGGTGGTTGCTATGGTGTTGGAGGAGAGGAGGAGAAGAGGAGGAGGCTGGTGGCGGGGCTGAGCTCGGCCAAGGTGGTGGCGCACGGGAGGATGAGCTTGGGAGGAGGAGGAGATGGCCATGGTGATGGTGGTTTGATGGTGAGGGTGGTGGTGGTGTTAATGTGAAAATGAAGAAGAAGAAGTGAAGAAGAAGAATGAGTGAAGGAAAGAAAAGAATGGGAGAGGGGGGTTGTTCTCGTACAAGAGGGGAGGGGGTTGTACTTGTGTACAGGAGAGAGAGAGAGAGAGAGGGTGAGGTGAGAGAAATATTATATATAATATATATATGTGTATATATATTATATAATTAGATATTTAGAGAGAGAGAGAGAGAGATAGATATTGTTAGAGTGAGAGAAGAGAGAGAAAATAGAGTGAGGGGAGAGGTCGGCTGTGAGTAGGGAGTGGGGGTGTGCTCACGTGGGGAGAGGAGAGGGTGAGGTGTTTGTGTTTTAAGGAGAGAGTGTGTATAATATATATATGTATATATATATTATGTATATATATATGTGTGTATATATATACAATGAGAGAATTAGATGTTTACATAAAAAGAGATATTTAGGGTAGAGGAAAAATATCAGTGGGGTATGGACAATCATGATGGAGGGCAACATGGAGCTGGGGTTGGGTTCAGTGGAGCCGGACTGGGCCAAAATGGACTAGGTGCAATAATTAAATTAAAAATAGGTATTTATGATCACGGATAAATAAGTAGCATGCGAGGGCTCAAATAAATGGGACACAAGTGGTGGGCGGATAGTAGGCTTTGTGTGGGTCATGTCCATATTTGGGGTCGACTAGATTGGATTGATGTCGGGCCCGAAAATTAAATGGGAAATTAAATCAGATTTTACGGCAGATAATTAATTGGCCTAAATTGAACCGAAAGTTGTACGAAGGAAATGGAGCACAAAATGGAGTGTCTGAGTGGGACACAATGGTCATGGGTGAAGAGCGTCTCGAGTAGATCAGGCATGACAAGTTGGTTTCAAGAAAAAAAGCTAGTCTGGTGCTCCTAAATTCAAAGTCACAGTAACGCGCTTATGAGGATCAAAAATAAAAGTGGGAATTCAATTAATAATTAAATGGTCTAATATGACCCGAACTTGCGCGAAGCAAAAAGGATACAAGGGAACAAGTTCGAGTGGGACACGATATATCAAAATGAAGATAATCTCGTCTACTACAAACTCCAAGAAGGAAGTTTCCAGAGACTGGCATCCCTGATGCTCTAGAATTCCAAGTCACGGTAAAGAGCATTAAATCAAATAATAATCAAATAATAATAATCTAATTAATTGATTATTAAAATAAAAAAAATCAGCCCTAAATTCAGGGGCTTACAATCCTACCCACCTTATAAAAATTTCGTCCTCGAAATTAAAGGTTGGTAGTGGGGTAAAACAAGATAGAAAATTTTAGGCAAAAACTTAGGCACGATCATAGAATGACAAGTTTGCACGATTAAGATATTCAATTCACAATTATTCAGGCACGATGAAAATTTTTCGCACGATAGAATCAAAATATGAACAGAATCATAAAGGCACGATTATAGATAAGTTAAATCATTGGGACACGATTCAGAAAATGAGACTCCGGCAAAATCAAGGATAGTCTGAAGCCTAATCGTGATTGGAATAGAATTTAGTCATTTGCCAGAATTGAATCGAAAGTTTAAAGCACGAGTGATGATAGCATTGTCCAATCATGATGAAAATAAACAATTTAGTCTATGCACGATTGAAATTGTTCAAGTTTCGAGTAAATCAGAATTTGGGCAAGATGGAGAACAAAATCTATGAAGTCTGGACACGAGCATCTAAGAAGGAAATCATATCACAATAGAATTCGAAACCATTTAAGTTTAATCAACAATCAAGACCCTTTGGCACGATAAACTACACAACCAGAATCGATTGGTCAATCAGAGAGGATCAATTTCACGATATCAAAATATAATAAACAAATCAAGGATGTAGAATTGAATTGCTTCTGTTATCATAGAAACCAGAATATGGGATCATAGGAGGAAGCCGGGTAATCATCTCGCTCTGCTTCGACTACTACCAACAATGTCTACTCCGAGACGGATGATTACTATACTTCCTCGATTTCTTCCAAGATAAAAGATGTGAAAATTCTGAAATTTTCAGAGGTTTTCAAAGTATGGCTGACAGAAGTAGATACGAGATAGGTAATTGGTGGAATCAGGACATAATTTGATCAAGACGGAGGAAGTAAGGGTAAGATGAGGAAATCATCATGCGATGAGGAAGAGAAGAATGGGAAAACAGAAGTAATAGTAGGAACTGCTCTTGCCCAATAGGTTAAAACAAGTGAATCGATTTAAGATACGATCTGATAACCATACACGTCTATCCCAAATCATGTTGCCCGAATTCTCGCCACGCCAGTAAACATAGCGGTAATAAACAATAAAGTCCATAACTATGGTATACACCCTATAATTATGTCATCTAGATTCCTTACCACGCCACCCGGTATGGCTGCAAGAGAACCTAAATGACATAACTAGGATAGTATATCCAAAATCAGGCTCCATGTCCATGTCTCGCTAGCTAATATGACTGCAATGAATTCTAAACTCCATAAATAAAGTAGACACTTACCGTTCTCATCGTCCTTGTCCAAAATATGTTTATCAGGATATCTTAACTCAATTCTTAAAAGAATTATCCGAAACAAAATCAAAGGTCAACAACGAATATTAAGATTTAAAATTTCAACAACAAGTCAAGGGTAAGTTAATAGAAACAACGGAAACAACTTCCGAGATAGGGTTCAGAGGAAAATCTCAGGAAAAGTCCCGAGTGTACTACCTAGGTCAAGATAGAAAATGGTGGAATATAATCTAAAACAAACCTCGACCATAATACGAGGTTGGTAAATCATATTCTCTCCCAAACCTAGATGATATACAAGTCCAACTTATACCTTCCCTCCGGGGTCCACAGACTCATCCCAAGAAGGAATAAAGTTTGATACGGACAAATATTTCAGAAATCATGACGGATGGAAACAAGTGGGAAAAGATTTGAAAGCCGTCGAAACAAGATTCCCAGGGGTCATCCCTGGAATCTACCAAGAGTTCCTAATATGTGACTGAGTACCAAAATCCTAAATTATTTCATTACTCAACCTTAATCCTAGGGCAGGCTCGCAGTAGTACAGATAAACTCAAGTACTACCACGACTTCGCATTAACTGCAAAGACTGACCTGCATGGGCCACCACTAAAAACGTGTCACGACCCGCACCCGGATATACGGGTACGAATACGTGGGCCACGCCCAGCCTACGCCGCGGTATCGGCGGTAGAACGCTGTCAAGTATACTATACTAACTACAACTTCTATGAATCTATATCTAGAAATGTACTCATGTCACATCACAAAAACTAAGGAAGATAAGACAAGAAATAATAACAATATCACTAGAACAACTAGAATTTACAATGATCATAAGACATGAAAGATAAAGGAGGAACAATAAGACTAACTAAGAATAACTACCAGGCAACTCACATAGAAGAATAGTGAGATCCACCTCAGCTAGCAACATCATGAAGTCCAATAATGAGGGCACAACTACTCCTAAAATTTTCATAACGTATCCAGTCAGGAGCGGAACGAGTACATATATCTCATAACAGATCTCAAGATAGAATAAAAGCTATAAGACTGTAAATAGAGCATATACAATAAAATCATGGAGTGTACATATATGTATCATGGCATGGTAAGCTGTAAAGCTAGAGCTAGAACAAGAAAATAGAACGGGATCATGGCATGTACACGAATCAAGGTAAGCTATATATCCAATGTGTGTGAGTAGTAGTTTCAGCTTGTGATCGGCTTGGGTACCTGTCAAGAATCGGCCTGGCAAGTCATAAGTGCGGTATATGACTCACACTGTTCGGGAATCGGGATGGATCTGATCACAGGCATACGCTACTACTCCCCCTACCCCAACTGGTAGAATGGATCCAAACAGGACACGTCACTGCACGAGATTCTAATGAGAAGGTCGCGAACCTGCTCTAGAATCAGTGACCATATATCGAGCAAGAGCTACAAGGGTGCTTGCACAATACATCCCAACCTAAGAAGGAGAGACATCTCTCGTCGGGATCCAAGAATACCAATCCGTGAGAACCATGTGTCGGGAATAAGCATATCAACACTAAGTACATGAATCATAACAGTTATCATAAATTGTGAATAAGTTATCAGAGAATGTACTCGCCTGGGGTCCTGCTGTCAATATGAATCAGGGTTCAGAGTAAAGCCACAGACCTAAAGATGAAATAATACAAGAGCTGATCAGGGTCAAATGACATACTAACATCTAGGTCAAACTAAGTCAAACTAAGACAAACTGGGTCAAGGTTGACGTACAGTTGACTTTGGTCAACTGGTCAACTTCGGTCAACTCTAAGTCTAATCTAGGTTAAATAGGTCAATGGTTGACCTACAGTTGACTTTGGTCAAAAAGTCAACGTTGGTCAAATCTGATAAAACCTAGGTCAACTGTTGACTCTACTTCGACGTCTAGTCAAAGTAGTCAACCATGGTCAAGCTAGTCTCTATAACCATCTACAAGGTCAACTTATGAATTTCAGTGATTTAGAAATCACTGAAATCGACGGGTCTCTAAAACAACCAAAAGGAGAAAATATTATAATAATAGGATGACACAAAAAGGGAAAAAATCTACAGATGTTGTCGGATGATGAAACTAACATCACCAACGTGTCCAGAATGGTCAAATCAGCTAGAATAGCCTGTCCAAAAGTTCAATTTGGACACAGGGGCAAAACGGTAATTTTGGGCCAAAATGATGTCCGCCGTTGGACACACTTTGCACCGAAAAGCGTGTCAGGATAGAAGTCTACAAAACCTAGCAAATTATATGTCCACGAATCCAGAATGATGATACGAACCCAACGGTATGTCCAAAATTGGATTCCGTTGACCCGATCTCAAATTGGTCCGTTGACGCGGACATTTGGAATCCGATTTGCACGAAAATGCGTGCCGGAGCAAATGTCTTCAAAACTCAGCAAATTATATGTCAACGAGTCTAGAATGACGATACGAACTCAACGGTATATCCGGAATTGGATTCCGATGAGCCGGCGTCAAAAAGTCCCGTTGACTCAGAAAGTGGGACCCGTTTTGCACCGAAATGCGTGCCCGGGCCCACGTTCTCCAAATCAAGCAAACTTTATATGAAAACATATCAGAACGACGCCACGAGTCTACTGGTGGTGTCAGAAATTGAATCCGGAGTCCCGGGTTCAAAAATGGAATTTTACAAGTGCAACACTAAGAATTCGAACGGCCAACTTTGGCGTCGAATTCGACCGACCTAACAAGCTCAAACTGAAATGAAATCTAAAGGGGGCAGGAAGAGGGTTATACCAGCTGTGCACCGGAACTGGTGGCGCACAAAACGGAGCTGCGACGGAGGAGATACGAGTCGACGAAGTCGGCTCCACAAAACTGTCCAAAAATAACACAATTTAAAGTGTCAACTTGGTGGCCGGTTTTGATCTATCAAACGACGAAATTAACGGGTGAAATTTGAGAGGGGTGAAGGGGTATATACCGAGATTGAGACGGAGCGAAGAAATCGCCGATCCAACGGTCGGATTGTCCAGAAAATCGGCGCGAAGTTGCTGTCCCGAAACGTCGAAATCTGAAATTCGTCCGCGCGCGCGTCGACGGGATTCCGAGCAAAACGCTGAAATCGCCTAGACGGCGCGTCCCGGAGGACGTTGGCCGCCACAGGGTGGTGCCTGGGGGGTCGCCCGGCCAGGGGGGGTCGGCCACGGCGACCACGGCCGGCGACGGCGGCGCTGCACCGCGCGGCCTGCCGGTGCGCGCGCGGCTGTGCGCATGCTGCGCTCGCAGCTGCTGCTGTTCGGCTGCGGCGACGCGCGGAGCTGCGAGGGAAGGCTCGCCGGCCACGTGGTGGCGCACGGCGGCGGTTGGCGGAGGAGATGAGGAAGAATGGTGGAGGTGGCGGAGTGGTGACGATGGCTTTCATGGAGGTGGTGGTGGTTGCTATGGTGTTGGAGGAGAGGAGGAGAAGAGGAGGAGGCTGGTGGCGGGGCTGAGCTCGGCCAAGGTGGTGGCGCACGGGAGGATGAGCTTGGGAGGAGGAGGAGATGGCCATGGTGATGGTGGTTTGATGGTGAGGGTGGTGGTGGTGTTAATGTGAAAATGAAGAAGAAGAAGTGAAGAAGAAGAATGAGTGAAGGAAAGAAAAGAATGGGAGAGGGGGGTTGTTCTCGTACAAGAGGGGAGGGGGTTGTACTTGTGTACAGGAGAGAGAGAGAGAGAGAGGGTGAGGTGAGAGAAATATTATATATAATATATATATGTGTATATATATTATATAATTAGATATTTAGAGAGAGAGAGAGAGAGATAGATATTGTTAGAGTGAGAGAAGAGAGAGAAAATAGAGTGAGGGGAGAGGTCGGCTGTGAGTAGGGAGTGGGGGTGTGCTCACGTGGGGAGAGGAGAGGGTGAGGTGTTTGTGTTTTAAGGAGAGAGTGTGTATAATATATATATGTATATATATATTATGTATATATATATGTGTGTATATATATACAATGAGAGAATTAGATGTTTACATAAAAAGAGATATTTAGGGTAGAGGAAAAATATCAGTGGGGTATGGACAATCATGATGGAGGGCAACATGGAGCTGGGGTTGGGTTCAGTGGAGCCGGACTGGGCCAAAATGGACTAGGTGCAATAATTAAATTAAAAATAGGTATTTATGATCACGGATAAATAAGTAGCATGCGAGGGCTCAAATAAATGGGACACAAGTGGTGGGCGGATAGTAGGCTTTGTGTGGGTCATGTCCATATTTGGGGTCGACTAGATTGGATTGATGTCGGGCCCGAAAATTAAATGGGAAATTAAATCAGATTTTACGGCAGATAATTAATTGGCCTAAATTGAACCGAAAGTTGTACGAAGGAAATGGAGCACAAAATGGAGTGTCTGAGTGGGACACAATGGTCATGGGTGAAGAGCGTCTCGAGTAGATCAGGCATGACAAGTTGGTTTCAAGAAAAAAAGCTAGTCTGGTGCTCCTAAATTCAAAGTCACAGTAACGCGCTTATGAGGATCAAAAATAAAAGTGGGAATTCAATTAATAATTAAATGGTCTAATATGACCCGAACTTGCGCGAAGCAAAAAGGATACAAGGGAACAAGTTCGAGTGGGACACGATATATCAAAATGAAGATAATCTCGTCTACTACAAACTCCAAGAAGGAAGTTTCCAGAGACTGGCATCCCTGATGCTCTAGAATTCCAAGTCACGGTAAAGAGCATTAAATCAAATAATAATCAAATAATAATAATCTAATTAATTGATTATTAAAATAAAAAAAATCAGCCCTAAATTCAGGGGCTTACACTTTCCGCGTACCAGCTGGTTACTGGATGTGAGCCTGACATCTCACATTTACGCGTGTTTGGGTGCCTAGTCAATGTTCTAATTGAGCCGATAAGGCGTTCAAAATTTGGACCTCAGAAGCGACGGGGAATATATGTCGGTTATAACTTCCCGTCCATCATTCGCTATTTAGAGCCCTTGACATGCGATCTCTTTACCGCGAGACACGCGGATTCTGACTTTGATGAGGCAATCTTTCCGTCCTTAGGGGGAGAAATGCACGCTAACGTTGATGAGGAACGACGTAAATTAGCGTGGCATGTGCCTGCTTTTGCTCATCATGATCCTCCCTCTGCACATAGTGATAAGGAAGTACAGAGGATTCTAGGTCTGCAAGATATTGCAAATCAAATGCCAGATGCATTTAGCGACCTAGCAAAAGTCACGAGATCAATTATACCTGCTGCAAATATACCTGCAAGGATAGACGTCCCTGAGAGACGCCATATTCCTGTGAAACATGTTGCTCCGGTCGAACCCGCCGAGCAAAGGACGCTGCCATCGGCCGTCCAGTACGCCGCTATTCCCAAGAAGAAGGGAAGACCGGTTGGTTCCAAAGATGTTCTTCCCCGGAAGCGGAGAAATCTTGTTAAAAACGTTTTGCCACATGAGATCATTAAGGATCACGGCGATGTATTAGAAGAGCGCGTTCCAGATGAAGCGCCTAACGACATTATGAACAATGATGATGTGTTCATATACTCAGTGGCAACTGACATTATGAACAATGATGACATGAAACCTCGTAGTGTTGCCGAGTGTCAACGACGAACAGACTGGTCATAATAGAAACAAGCAATCCAGGCTGAACTAGACTCCTTAGCGAAAAGAAGTGTGTTTGGACCCGTTGCTCCAACACCACCCAATGTTAAACCAGTTGGTCACAAATGGGTTTTCCTAAGGAAGCGTAATGAGAGAAATGAGATTGTGCGATACAAGGCTCGCCTTGTGGCGCAAGGCTTCTCACAACGTCCTGGAATTGATTACGAGGAGACATATTCTCCCGTAATGGACGTCATAACGTTCCGCTACTTAATCAGTTTAGTAGTTTCCAAAAAACTGAATATGCAGCTCATGGATGTGGTCACAGCCTATCTCTACGGGGATCTAGATACAGAGATATACATGAAAGTCCCTGAAGGACTAAAGATGCCTGAATCAAGTAGTTCCCGACCACGGAACGCGTTCTCGATTAGACTGAGGCGTTCGCTATATGGATTGAAACAAACCGGGCGAATGTGGTATAACCGCCTAAGCGAATACTTGATCAGTTTGGGATACGTTAATAATGAACTTTGCCCATGCGTGTTCATAAAGAAATCTACTTCAGGATATGCAATCATCGCGGTCTATGTAGATAACATGAATCTCATAGGAACCGAAAAAGACTTGTCAGAAACTGCTGATATCCTGAAGAGGGAATTCGAGATGAAGGATCTTGGGAAGACACGATTTTGCCTCGGTCTGCAGATCGAGCACCGTAAAGATGGAATTCTTGTCCATCAAGCGAACTACACCCAAAAGGTGTTGAGACGCTTTAGTCATTTTGACGTTAAGCCGTCCGCTACTCCCATGATCGTCCGCTCTCTAGACATTACTAAGGACCCATTCCGTCCAAAGGAGGACGATGAAGAGATATTGAGTCCTGAGTGCTCTTATCTGGGTACAATAGGCGCTTTATTGTACTTGGCCCAATGTACTAGACCGGATATCTCGTTTGCTGTGAATTGTCTAGCTCGACACAGCACCGCGCCAACACGCCGCCATTGGAATGGCATAAAAGACATTTTTTGCTACCTTAAGGGTACTACGGACTTGGGTTTGTTCTATCCCTACGCGGTTTTGAGTGAGTCCAACGCTCTTGGCACTCGAAGCAACGCGACCCTTGTTGGCTACGCCGATGCGGGATACTTATCTGATCCGCACAAGGGGCGTTCCCAATCTGGTTATGTTTTTACCATTGGGAACACGGCGATTTCTTGGAGGTCTCGCAAACAGACCTTAGTGGCTACTTCAACGAACCACTCTGAGCTACTCGCACTTTATGAGGCGACTAGAGAGTGTGTATGGCTTCGAGCTGTTATTGGCCATATCCGAAGTACATGTGATCTTCCATATGACCCAGATGAACCTGTTGTCGTCTATGAGGACAATACCGCTGTTATTGATCAAGCGAAACATGGTTACATCAAAGGGGATGCTACCAAGCACATATCGCCCAAGTTGTTCTTTACACATGAACAACAAACGCTTCAGAAGATTAAAGTACAACATATTGGATCAGAGAATAACCGTGCAGACTTGTTCACCAAGTCACTGCCAAAACACTCATTCCAGAAACATGTCAGAGCGATTGGACTTAGAAAGCTTTCAGAGCTAGCCTAAGTGAAATATGTTTCTCGCACCCTGTTGTGTGCATGTGAGGGGGAGCGCCCCAACGAGCGCCTCCAAACGCCCTGTTGTGCGTATATCCCGCACCCTGTCGAGTGCGAGTGAAAAGGGAAGCATCCTGATGTATGCTTGTGTACTCTTTTTCCCTTCGACCAAAGTTTTTTCCTACTGGGTTTTCTTTGGCAAGGTTTTTAACGAGACACAGTTCAAATCTCTTATTCACTAAGGATTATTATAATCAGGGGGAGTGTCCAGTTGTATACTTCTAAACCATCGTGTACTCTTTTGTCCTTCGATCAGCGGTTTTTCCTACTGGGTTTTCCCTGACAAGGTTTTGACGAGGCACCTTTGCAAATGGTTAAGTTTACCCCCATCACACTGACCTGTGTCACTACTAAAATATGCTTAAATAGCGACGTATATTAGCGACGACGGAAATACGCGTCGCTGATAATTGCATATAGAGACGTCTTGTGCTACACGTCGCTGTATGTCGCTGAGTAGCGACGTTCAGTGACGTAGTATAATTTACGTCGCTGGCTTGCGACGTTTAGCGACGTATCATGTAGGCGTCGCTGTTTTATTTCATATAGGGTTCCTGGCCCGATCGAAATTCTAAAATTTTCACCCAAAAATTTATTCCCGCTCTCCCCTCTCCCCCTGGCGAACCCTCCCCCTCCGGCGACCACTCCCTCCGGCGAGACCCTCCCCCTTCTCCCCCCGGAGACCCCGCTCGCCCGTTGACCCCTCCCTCCGGCGACTAGCCTCCCTCCTCCGATGAAGGAGCCTTCCTCGCCGCTTCCTCCTCCGACGAAGCCACCCTCCTCGCCGCCTCCATCCTCCGACGAAGCCACCCTCCTCAGGTAAACCCTAACCCTAGCCCAAGCTATCTAGACACAGACACGGACACGAGAACTCTAACCCTAGCTGCTGGGGTGGTCTTTCTGTCGAGGGGGGAGAGAGGGGTGGGGTTGGGTGCAGGGGGTGGGGGGGTCTTACTGTCGAGGGATGGAGGGAGGGGTGGGGGTACCCGGGGGGTACAGGGGTAGGGGGTGGGGGGCATGGTTGGGGTGGGTACAGGGGGAGGGGGGTAGGGGAGGGAAGGCAGGGGAGGGTTGGGATGGGTGCAGGGGTATGGGAAGGGGGGACAGGGGAGGGGGGGAGGGGGGGAGGGGGGGAGGGGGGGCAGGGGAGGGTTGGGGTGGGTGCAGGGGTAGGGGGAGGGGGGGCAGGGGTGAAGTGTATATTTTGGTCGAACACTTAAGCGCTTGCACGCACATTCACTACCGATGAGGGAGAGAGAGAGAGAGTGCGAGTGGACTGCAGTCCATATCGCTGCTGGTTTGTCTTGTGATATTTTTATTTTTTTTCCTTTTTCATGTTTCTTTTCCATGATTGTTGTACGTGTACAGTCTGCCACTTTTCTTTACCGAGTACGATTTTGTTGCTTCTCTCGCTCTTCCTCTTGGTCTCCATTGAATGCTGGTCTACTGCCATTAATATTGGTCGATAGATTTCTCTGTCACATATTGCAAGTGGTACTAAGAAAAAAGAAAAAAGAAAGAAATGAGAGAATAGATGTGACTCAAATAGACCGAAGTAGGTGTAGTAGTAGCAGTAAGAGCGGGACATGAACCGGGCTCATGACATTTTGAACTTTGGAAGACAATGCCATGTTAACTACTTCCTTTCCTTGCTTATGTTTGTGATTTATTATGATATATAATGGTGATGTTAATTCTTTCCAAATGTTAGGATCGTTACAAATCTTGTTGGCTCGAAAAGAAATTTTCTTCGTGCATGCCTACTTCACATTATAGGATTTTATTTTTTGTTCAAGGGATTCGCAAAATGTAGGGATATATACCATTTGAAATTTATTTGAAATTTATTTGAAATCCATTTGAAATTCATTTTAAGAATCTGAAATATTGACGATATATACCCAAGGTTCACAATATCGGTATCGGAATCGGTATTGGACTATTCCTATGAGTATCGGTATCGGCGATACCGGTAGTATCGACGGTATCGTATCGGAGTATCGAACTTTGGTATCGGAAAACAAATAATTATTAATAAATTATTTATATTTAAAAACATATATTTTATACATTTAGGCATAATTTTAAGTATTTCAGCGTTATTTCTTAGTAGTTTTGAAATTATATGAAATAGTAGTCACCCTTACCGATTGGTTTTGCCGAATTGACCGGAACAAAGACCCCCAATGTCGGTATCGGTCAATATTTGGTATCGGTTTGTATCGGATCGGAACATGCCAAACCGTATCGGTATCGGCCTGTTGGATAATATCATTGTTATTAGTAACTGTCCAATGTCGGTATAGTATCGGAACATGCCAATATCGGTATCGGTCTGTATAGTATCGGTATCGGAACATGCCAATGTCGGTATCGGTCAATATTTGGTATCGGTATCGGTCTGTATAGTATCGGAACATGCCAATGTCGGTATCGGTCAATATTTGGTATCGGTCTGTATCGGATCGGAACATGCCAAACCGTATCGGTATCGGTCAATATCATTGTTATTAGTAACTGTCCGCTACTAATGTGTGTCCCATAATAAGATATTATATACGAATTTGTGCCTGTTGGATAATGTGTGTCCATCTTTGCAGAATTATTTTCAAATGGATATGAATTACTACTTGTGGAATCGTTCATGGATGTACAATCGTCGTCCTGATGATATGTATGGTGTGCGGGATGAATACATAGCGGGAGTAGAGCAGTTCCTGCAGTTTGCTAAGGCGTTCCCTCAGTACATGGACGGCACCAAAATTAAGTGTCCGTGTGTGAAATGTCATAACGTGAAATATTATCCAGAAGTGGAAGTGACATATCATTTGTACTCGAGGGGTTTCACGCCTAATTACTATCAGTGGACCGCACACGGAGAACTTGTGTCTTTAGCATCAGAGCCGGAGCCTTACGTTGAGCCGTATATGCATGCGGGACCTAATTTTGTTTCAGATAATCATGCATACGACGACGGGTGCGTGAACATGGTTTTCGACGCTGCGGGGCCTAGTTTCGTTCATGATGTACCTGAGGAGGCACCGAACGCCGATGCTGCACAGTTCATGGAGTTGCTGGAGAATGCAAGGACTCCATTGTATCCTGGTTGTGAGGATCATTCATCGTTGGAGGTGGTTACAAGACTGTTGAGCATTAAGTCAGATTTTAACATGTCGCAAGAATGCTACAACCGAGTGTTGGAGTTGATTATAGAGATCTTGCTGGCGGGTGCTAAGTTGCCTAAAGACTTCTAC
The DNA here is from genome assembly GCA_029216955.1 of Iris pallida. Lineage (NCBI taxonomy): Eukaryota > Viridiplantae > Streptophyta > Magnoliopsida > Asparagales > Iridaceae > Iris > Iris pallida. The sequence goes on along the minus strand of JANAVB010042420.1, from coordinate 24,733,570 downwards.
CGGTCTAAGAGGATGGTGAGATCGCTCTGGATGGGATACGAGAAAATCGATTCCTGTCGCAATGGGTGCATGTTGTACTACAAAGACGACAAGGACACAGATGTGTGCAGATTTTGTGGTGCTGATCGCTATAAGACAACTAGTACAGGAAGGTCTACCGGTACAAGAAGACCGACCGATTCAATGTACTACTTGCCTTTAACGCCGCGGTTGCAAAGATTATTTATGGTGAAAGAGACGGCCAAAAATATGAGTTGGCACATGCGAGAACAGATTGAAGGAGTGTTGGATCACCTATCCGATGGAGAAGCGTGGAAGCACTTTGATCGAGTGTATCCAGATTTTGCTTCAGATCCGCGAAATATCAGGTTGGGACTATCTTCTGACGGTTTTACTCCTTTTGGTCTTTCGGGATCCCAGTATTCGTGCTGGCCTGTGATTGTTACTCCGTATAACCTACCGCCTTGGATGTGCATGAACACTCAGTACATGTTTCTAACCGTTATAATTCTTGGTCCGAACAATCCCAAGAGGAACATTGACGTGTACTTACAGCCTTTGATAGATGAGTTGAATCAGTTATGGGAAGTAGGCGCTAACACGTACGATGTTTCCAGGAAGCAGAATTTTCAGATGAAGGCAACCCTTATGTGGACCATCAACGACTTTCCGGCCTATGGAATGTTATCTGGATGGAGCACTCATGGCCGTCTCTCATGTCCGTATTGCATGGACCGTAGTAAGGCTTTCCGCTTGAAACATGGCGGAAAGCCGTGCTTCTTTGATTGTCATCGACAATTTCTGCCAAAAGATCATCCGTTCAGAAGGAACAGGAATGCTTTCCGTGCCGGCGTTGTAGAGAAGGGTGATCCACTGCCAAGGTGGTGCGGAGACACGATATGGAAGGAGGTTAAAGATTTTCCAAGTGCTATCGAAGATCCTACAACTGGGTACAAGTGCGATAGATTTGGTAGAGTTCATAACTGGACAAAGAGGAGCATATTCTGGGATCTGCCATACTGGAGTACCAATCTGATCAGACATAATCTTGATGTCATGCATATTGAGAAGAATGTGTTTGATAATATAATTAATACTGTGATGGACGTAAAGGAAAAAACGAAAGACAATCCCAAGGCCAGGTTGGACTTAAAAGAAATATGCAAACGCCCTGCGTTGCATTTGATACAGCAGAATGGAAAACAGTTCCTTCCGAAGTCAATTTTTTTGCTGGACAAGGAGGATAAAGTGAGACTTTGTCGGTGGATCCAGGGCCTAAAATTTCCAGACGGATATGTGTCAAATCTGAGAAGATGTGTCGATCCGAAGGAAAACAAATTGACGGGTATGAAGAGCCACGATTGTCACGTATTCATGGAGAGGTTAATTCTGATTGCATTTCGGGAATTCTTACCGCAGGCAGTTTGGGATCCATTGACGGAGCTTAGCATATTCTTCAGGGATCTTTGTTCTAAGAAATTGCTCGTTGATCGTCTAGAAAAGCAAGAGAAGGACATTGCGGTAACACTATGCAAGCTAGAGAGGGTGTTTCCTCCTGGATTCTTCGACTCTATGGAGCATTTGCTGATTCATCTATCCTATGAGGCACGTATTGGTGGACCCGTCGAATATCGATGGATGTACCCGTTCGAGCGACATTTGAATCACCTAAAAAGAAATGTGAAAAATAAGGCACGGGTCGAGGGTTCTATTTGTGAAGCCTATGTTCTCGAGGAGATTACAAACTTTTGTTTGATGTATTTTAAGCCTCATGTTGCAACTAATAGAACGAGAGCTTCCAGAAACGACGAGGGAGATCATGAAAGTAATGATACAATACTGAAGGTATTCAATGCTCCAGGAAAGCCATCAGGTAAGATGAAAAAGAGATATCTGAACGATGATGAGCTAAGGGCTGCTCAGGTGTATGTATTACTCAACTGCGATGAGGAGGAAGTAGAGAAACTGGAGGGGTAAGTAATTAATACGTCTATATTATTTTAATAGTGTTAATTATTATACTATTACATTAATTGAACGATGTTGTTTTCAGCATATTTAATGATGATGTGAGGTCGGGTAGGCCACACATAACAGAAGAAGAACTAGAACAAGAAACGAGGCGTTATTTTCCATCATGGTTGAGTGCATATGTAAGACTTGAGAACTCTGTAATTACCTTTTTGTATATGCACTTGATTGAGAATGAGCTTAATTGCTTCTTTCGTGGTATTTAGGTCGATCGTCCATACGCAAGACTTGAGAATGAGTCTATTAGAACGCTAGCCAAGGGACCAATTTATGCTGCAAAAATATGGCCAAGCTACTGTGTTAATGGGTTTAGGTTCAAGTCAATAACTTGCCCGATCAGAGACAACTTTGTGGATCTCGATTCCACCAAAAACAGCTGTTTGTGTATCAGATCTTCGAACTACAAAGATGTTGATACGGGCAACGGGCAACGATTTCTATGGCGTGTTACGGGAGATTGTGGAGCTGACATATAGTTATGGAATAGAGCCTGCTAAGATTGTGTTATTCAGGTGTGATTGGTTCGATCCGATTGAAGGTCAAGGTTGGAAAGTAGACAAGCACGGTCTTGTTGATATAAACTATCGGCGTCGATATCAAGCCTATGAACCATTTATCCTATCAAGTCAGGCTCAGCTCGTGTACTTCACAAGTTATCCTAAACGGGGAACAACAAGGTCGGACTGGTGGGCAGTATACAAGACCAAAGCTAGAAATACCTTTGAGGTTGACGATATAGCTTATCAACAGGATGAACTACCTCTTATAACAAATATTATAGAAGTGGACACGACGGAAGTTTCCTATTACACATCTAATTGTGTAGAAGAAGTAGAATTATCTGAAGAGGAAGATGCAGATGAAAGTGAAGATGTAGAGGAGGAAGAAGAAGAAGAAGAAGAAGTAGATGAGCTAAACGAACTAGATGAATTTTCAGAAGAGGATTAAATCTGTACGTTTGTTTTATAATCATATTTGACACTTTAGTGACACTTCTATCATATAAATCTGTGACACTTCAGTGACACTTTATTGACACTTTTATTGATACTTCAGTGACACTTTTTGACTATGATATTTTTCAAAAATCTGTGATGTCTATCATATAAATATGTTTTTTTATTTTATTGTCATATGTTTTATTGTCAGGTATGACTAGACCATCTGGACGACGCGGAGGATTATATATTAGGCAGCCCCGTCAGCCTCGGGCTGGGGATGGAGAGGGCAGTTCCGTACCTTCATCCTCATCTCCGAGTACGCCAGTGTACCGTTCTGTTCCCGGTCCATTACCGGGACAGGGCAGTTCTAACAGGTTGGCGACTCCTCCCTCGTCGTCCAGCCTTCCTGTTCCCGGTCCATTACCGGGACAGGGCAGTTGTCACCCCCATTTCCTGTATTACGTATTTATACTCATATTTGATTTTGGCACATATTTTAATTTTCTCGACTTGCGGATTTTGGTTTCTCGTAAACGGATTTTGAACCATGGCTTGGTTTTATTTTGTGGAAGTTGGTTTGGTTTGGTTCATCATGAGTGGAACACTTTAACCTACACTCCACCCTCAACACAACACAACCACCCTCATTATATCTCCACCAACTTTTTCTCTCTCCTCTTTACTCTCCATTAATTTTCTTCTTCTCCATCTTCTTCCTTCTTCCACACAACTCCCCAACCCCTTAGGCAAGTGCACCTTGCCATCAAATAAGCACCACTTTTTATTTGTCCATTAGCTAGATTAGGCCATGGAGAACAACTTTAGAACTTGACATTTTGTGATTTGGAGTTTCCTTTGTTCTAGATCTAGGTTTTTACTATTTTCGGATTTACATGGTTTTGATCTATTTAACTTTGATTTTTGTATGTTTTGATGCTTCCATGTGGAAGATAATTCGATTTTACTCAAGTTAGAACTTTGAAAATCTAGATTTGGTTTTAATTTGGCTAAGTTATGAAGAATTGAAGTTCTTGGTGTTCTTGGACTTGCTCTCGGCCAGGAAGAACAGCCCTCTGCCTTGCGCTTTTTAGCGCATGGCTGATTACGCACCCCCGGCCTGTGCTCCTTAGCGCATGGCCGATTGCGCAATCACTTGGCCAGTGGTTTGCGCTGCGCTGGATTGCGCTGGCGCAAGCCAGCCATGCGCAAAGTAACCCCTGCACAATCGACCATTGCGCAATCCACCCCTGCGCAATCCTCATGTGCGCAATCCATCTGCTGCGCCATCCACTCCCGCGCAGTTGGTACCCTGCGCAGCTCACCCTGCGCAGTTGGCCTCCTGGCGCACTTGACTCCTACGCAATCCAACCCCCTGACCCCTTGCGCAAACCATTGGCTCTTGGAGATTTGGTTTTATTTTCTTTAAGCCTGGCTCTTCTATAGTCCTATATATATTGATATTGTATTAGATATTTTACGTCCATTTTATATCCTTACGCCTTTTGTCATGAACTTGATTTTACTTAATATGTTTGGAATGTCTATTGTACATGGCATGGTATGACAAGGACCTAGCATAACACGACAGTGACCCGTAGTGGTGCACTCCTGACATGACCAACCTGACTTGACAGTGACCCGTAGTGGTGCACTCCTAACAAGCACCCTGACATGATTTATCTTGATAACTTGATAGTGGCCCGTGGCGACGCACTCCTGACTTGACTTGACTTGTAACTTGTAATTAACTCGTATAATCAACTTGACACCGTGGGTGTTCCTGTTTGCTTGTTTGTACAATCCACTTGTCTTGTCTTGCATCATGTCTAGGACGCGACTTCCTGGGTACCACGGCCAGGGACTCGCGCTAAATTGGATTAGGCTAATTATTAGATCAAACTAGAACATGGAGAATTTCCAGTCACAGGCAATCTCGTTATCTGGGCGCTTTAATGGACTTGTAGCTTGCCGACGAGTAGAGCACATTTCCAGCACACTGTCATGTGTTGCACCCTCTAAGTCACCTAAGGGTACATTTGTCTCCCGGGCAATGTACCCACCTATAACTCTCAACCCGCGGAAGGATAACTGGACAGTCTGCAGGGCTTGGGACTGGGAGTTTCTCACTTGCATCTTGTTAGTAATTAGGCTTGTGATAACCCTAGTTAGTTAAAGTAGTAAGTCGTAGTACTTGCTTGGCCGATTGCGAATGGATGGTGTCCAGCCTTGTCTAAGTCTTGTCTAGCTCCAGTACCTGCTATCTCCTAAGCATGTTTGTTTTACTTATCTTAACGATAAATGGGTAGAGACAGTGAGCTATTCAGGCGAAGGGGTACAATCCCGGTCCTTGTTTGGTTTAAGGATTGTAACCTGGCTCCCGGAATGGTTCCACGTCCCTAGTCGTTTATCGCCCTGTGTACCTTACTACTTGTACTTTCTTTTATTCTTTATGTTCTGATATGCTGGCTTTTGTTCTTATTTGTGGCCTCCTTTGTGGCACTTGCACTTTCTGGGGTTTGATCCAGCTGGTTTTGTGTGGCCAGATTTCGGAGCAGCTCCCGAGGATCTACCAAGCTTCCAGTCCAATGGTGACAACTAGACGAAACCCGGGCCAAGAGTGGGTTTTCCTTTTTGTTTCACCCACTTATATGTAAATTTATTCTTTTGAGGCGTTTAGCCGACGAGCACCTGTTAGCTCGATGCACATTTACTTACTGTCTGCCTACGGGCTGTAAACATGATTAACAAATCCTAGGGTTGATCATGTATGACTGAACTCTTGCTAGTCCTATCCTTTTGTACGACTAGCTTCATGATCATTCAATATGTAATATTTGGGACGCCTTATATATATATATTTGATGCTCTAACATCTTGTAACTCTGTTAATTGCTTGAGATTGAGACAATAGGTTTGACCTTAAGAGACTGCTGGCTTGTAGTAAACCCTCATATCTAGACAGCCGTGACCGTATAGTTGAGATGTATTCTATTTCAATATACGTAGCTGGCTATGTCTGCCCCCGCTCTCCAGTATTCTGGTTCTGGGGCGTGACAGCAGTTCTAGCAGGTTGGCGACTCCTCCCTCGTCGTCCAGCCTTCCCGATCCCGCGTCCAGCATCCCTGATCCCCCGTCCAGCATTCCTACTGTCGACGGCTCTATGGAGGGAGCCCACGCCGATCATATGGAGGACAGCGATCAGACTGATCCTGCCCAGGCAGGAGGTGAGAGCGACCCTCCATGCGCTCCCCCGGGCGAGACGCGTATGGAGATTTGGACGGACGGGCCTATGAAGTAAGTTAATTAATTATTATATATTTCTCAAATGATTATATGTACATATATATTCATGAAAAATTATTATTGTATAGATATCGGCCTTCTGCAGTACAGAGACAGCTGGGGACATTTGTGAGGCAGAACTATGGTGGGCCTTGGCTCAACTACTCAGATGCTCCCGCAGATAGGAAGGCCTTTTGGTTTGCCCACTTCAAGGTAAAAAATTTGTTTATTTTTAAATTTTAATAATCATTTGTGTATATTATACAACTTTTGTATTTTACTTCTTATAGAGGACCTATTTCTATCCACCACACCGGGCGGCGAGGATCGAGGGCCAATTTCCTGCCGTCATAGCCAAGCTCATCCGTGATGCGATCGACGACCAGAAGCGTCGTGATCGCGCCGGACGTCCGATCCAGGGTTGGATTACGCCAGAGCAGTGGACTGCGATGAAGGCTAGATTCAGCGAGCGCCAGTACCAGGAGCGGTCTGAGAAGGCCAAGGTGGCGCGGTCGAGCGTCGGTAAGTGGTGTGGCAGCTCCATTCCGATGACGGAGCATTTTCGTTGTCTGGTACATTTCTTATGACGGACATTAATTTATATATAGTTCGATATAATGTTTAATACTAATAATAGATAATATATTTTAACAGGTAAAGAAGGGTGAGGACCCGAACATGGTGACCGTCTTCCTGGTCACCCATCGGAGGGCTGGGGACTTCATTGACGAGAGGGCGACGCAGGCATATGTACGTTCTATTCAACTAATATTAACTGACTATAATTTAGAAAACAGGAAAATAGATATCAATATAGACTTTAGTAAACACTTACACGTTAGCAAACATGTTCTAGGCCGAGTTTGTTCGACTACAGAAGGAGGCGGCTGATGCTGCTGCTGCTGCTAGTGCGCAAGCAGAGGGAGGGGCTGGTACTTCCTCCCAGCCGCCTGTAGAGCCATCGCCGGACGAGCTCTGGATGACCGCCGTTGGCGGTCTTCAGAAGGGTACGTACTACGGTACGGGATCCTACGGCGCGTATTTGGCTTCGGAGTCATCCTGGGCCCCCTCTGTCAGTGCGCAGTCTCCGGCTACGCAGGCGTCGTCATGAGCTGAGGATGTTCGTCGTCAGATCGAGGAGCTGCGTCGCGAGTTGCAGCAGCAGATTTCTGATGCGGTCGAGCGACGATCCGACCCTCCGATCGTCACCGGACGATTTGATGCGGTCGAGCGCAGTATACAGAAGCTGATGAGTCTGCATCAGGCTGCAGCTGCTGTAGTGCCCCATCCCGCAAAGTCAATCGGAGGAATCGAAACGCCGACGGCGTTCGGCCTTAGCCTTGCAACGGCTTGCTCGGAGACATCGCTCAGGTGGGGTAGTTTCGGTGAACTCTCCTCATCTTTGCCTTCACATAATAAATCGTGTTTTCAACTTGCACAAGTTAGGCTTGATAAATAAAAGCTACTCATCCACATAGCTAAGGGAATAATCCCGACGGTTTGAATCGAGTTAGAACATGGAAAATGTCCCACTGTCGGCTTAGAGTTGGTGCACAGCGTGCTTTGAAAATGACACTCGGTCCTTCGTCCCGTGGCTTGGGAGAAGGAAAGTTGGTCTGCGGTGCAAAAGCTGAGAGTTAGCCTAAGTCATAGGCGTCGCCCGCACAAATGCTTGCTAAAGCATGCACGGTCCTGTCCCGCAAGGCTTGGCATAGCCTTTGCTCGTCCCTTGGGTTAAGTTGTAGGCTTGAGTGAGTTAGGCAAAGTTATGCCGGTCGACCTAAGTTATTCTACGTGCTGTCCCGCTTATTCTGCGGTTGTCAAGATAAATAGTCCCACGACCCCAAGGCCCGTCATATGAAGTATGACTTGGGCGACAGCGTTGCGTCGAACACGAGTCGGTTTAGAGGCACGAGCCACTGTTGGTTCAGTGGAAAGTTAGCCACGGTCGGTCGATACTTATGGAAACACGTTATGTTCAAGTTAAATTGGAAGGCTATGCAGTAGCCGTTCCCTGAGTTTAAAGAATGTTAAGTCTAAGCGATGGGTAGTCGCCGAGGCAACCCTGGTTAGGGGCTCTGCAAAGGAAGTACGAAAAGTGGAAAGAGTAAAACAAAGGAACTGTGATAATAATGTGACCTTGCATTACGTTAAGTCTAGAAGTTAGCGTAGGCGCGTGGTCATGGACTACTTGTCGACAAGGGGTGGTTCTTCGAGCGGCAACCCGGGGCCACGGGACCGACTCGGCCTAGGAAGAACCGAATTATAGCCGAGCTGGGTATGAAGCAACCGGTATGTCGGGGACTTGCAGCGAGGATCGCAACCGGCGGTGCAAGGGTCCCGAGTACCAGGCTATGTCCAAAATGGCTGGTTAGGCCAGTGACCTTTCATATAGATGTGTCGGCACGGGCGGCAATCCGCGTGGGTGCCTTTGGATTGAGTTGAATATGTGTTAGTTAAAAAGACACAATGTCTGGGCCTAAGATTTGGCTACGGCAAAGGCGACGTGCTTCGGCACGAGATGTGGCGTCGAGTGTTAAGTTGCGAGTTAAGTCAAAAAGGGCCGTAGGGCATGTTGTGTGAAGTTACGTTGAGTTATGAGGCACGGTCGCATTGTCAAAACACAAGTGTATGCGAGACTAAGCGAGGAGGTACTGCCTCGGTGATATTGAAGCACGAATTGAGTTATGGCACGACCGAGTCGTTACGTCCCAGAGTTTGGCACGAAAGATAAGTATAAGTCGGTGCGTCGACAATGCAAGCACGAGAAAAGTCTAGAGGCAAGGAAATGGAGTCCTTCGTGTAGTTGCGTCTCTGATTATGGCCGTAAGGCAAACACGACTTGATAGGTTAACGTTGTTGGCACAGGGAGTGGTCTAGGCACAAAGTATGAGTTAACGTTGACATTGCTAGCACGGGATGGTTCCGATACACAAGTTGCGCTAAGGCGCCGGTCCTAAAACTGATCCTAAGGCAAGAATAGAAAGACAATCGAAAAAGGGTTTATGTTGCACAAAGTAAATGAAACGTGTAGGTTTTGTATGGGTGGGCGAGAAGCTCACTCCACCAGTACAGTGGTACTGACACCCACACAGTGTTTCATGTGCAGGCACAGGTAGAAGCTCGTGGTGCGGAGCTCGCTTGGATGCGTCGAGGCACGGAGTTCCTTGGCGAGTCGAAGCGTGCGGCCGCGTGAACTGAAGACTTATACAGGACATAATGTATGGACATCGCCTTCCGAAGCTTCCGCTGGATTCAAGTATTGTATCGAGAGATGAGAGAGAGCAGAGTGACTTGTAAATGAGAGAAAAGTGAGCACGAGAGACATTGTAATTTGGCCTTGTGCCCACAGATGTAATCTTGTATTCAATATCAATAAAAGAGATTCTTTTGAATGACTTGTGTTCATGTGTTCTTCTTTAATTCCGCTGCTATAAATCAATGTCTCTGTACGGGACTTCTGTGCGACGACCCCGTCGCAGCCGCTGTAATCGGCCGTTATGGAACCCGCCTTGCACGAGCGCAATCTAGGCTCGTGCGGCATCACGCCTTAGCGAGGACGATCGTTCCTACGGGAGCGGGGCGTGACATAGTGGTATCAGAGCACGGCTTTACGTCCTTGGACCGTCGATTGAATTCTTTAACTTCGATGTTTCCGCAAAACTCTGTTGCTTCCGCAAGTTGATATCGTTGGTGCGCTCTCTCTCAAATGTCCCTCGGCATGTCCATACAATAAGTCTAAATATTTTCGAAAGCTCGTACAAGCGTTCGATCTAACGCATCGGTAGGCCGTTGCCAAATGCGTCGATAGGGCCTTTGTGCCGAACGTTGCAAACTTGACTCGATAGAAAATATGTGCTAATGTTAGCAAAGTCGCACGTATGCCCGAATAGTCCAACGTCGACAATAGCAAGTCGCGTGCGTGCCTAATTAGTCTAACGTCGACCTTAGCAATTGAGCGTGCAAACTCGGAATATAGTCCGCACGGGACAGCCATGCACACGGCCTTTTGGCTAAGCTGTGTTTCGCATCGCGCACCTCGACTTTTTGGTGCAAACGAGTTGCGAGCGAGATATCAAGTACCGCTCGGTCGGGAACGGAGATATACTTAGAGTGTCTATCGATAGGAACGCTATCGAACTAACGCTTAGGCGTACACGGAAGATTGATTTGGATTTTGAGGAAATAGTGCGAACGACTTAGTGCGTCGATACGACGCGAACGACTACGCTAGTGATTCGTCGAATGAATCTGAAGGATGTCTTAGCGCATGACGCGAATGTGATTGAGGACTGGATCGTATGGCTTGAATCCGAGTGGTGTATGTAATAGGTTCGAAGATGAATAAGAATGAGTGTCGACGACAAGTCGAGTGGCTCGAATCCGAGTGGTGTATAGTTCGTCTTAGAAATTGTTCGAGTGAATATTAAGGATTACGAGTAAGCGGCGAGGCGATGCGATCGCGCAAGCCTTAGAACGCGTCACGCTTAGTTAGTTGTGACTTCGAATGTCCCGAACGAGCATCCCGTTCGGACAACTTGTGAACGTGCAACGCGAGTTAGAAAACGATTCGGAACGATGAATGAAAATAAATGGTCTTGATCGAGGAAACATAGAGGATCGCGCGTGCGATGTCGGATTGATGCGACTGAATTGTAACTTGAGTTTTGAATAACGATCTTGAAACGAGCTTGAGGAAAAGAGACTGAACTTGATCTTGAGTATCGAGAAAATTGAGGAATATCCAACCCGGACAATAACATCAGTCGCACGACTCAAAAATTGGTTGCGAAGGAAGATCGTCAGGTTACGCATATCGTCGATGGTATTGAGGCGTATCAAAGATCGATATGCGATAACTCGGGGGTACTCTGACTCGGCGAATGACGATCGTGCAAATGTCATTGTTTCGATGGATGCTATAATCGGGATAGTAAAATGTGTCGAGGAAAGGATTGGCTTGGCTCGAGGATTTTCTAAGTTGAACGAATGACGATCGAACTATCGAACTTGGCTTGGATGAAAACTGGAATGTTTGGATTTGCTTTGTCGATAACCACAACGTTGACGTTCTTGTCTTATGCGAGCGCTACTCCAGCCTCGCACATGCGTTACGCCGATTAGGGCGATCACTCTGCATAAGCGCTGGTATGGTGATTCATACAGCGGGAGTGGTCGAACTTGCACGGTGCGACAATATGTGCTTCGACTTGTGGTTTGACGCGAAGATAGACTCGAGATTGAATTGGTGTGCTTGTCGATTGAACTTGAAGATTGAGTAGGTCCAATCCGCGTATCGAGAACGAATGAGTCTAAACTCAAACAAGAGTTACGCCCCGATGAGAATGATTATTCTGCGGGTGCGTTGCATGGTGATTCATGAACCACCGTGGATAATCGGACTCGCATGAGATTGGGGTGCAACATATTGTCGAGCGAGACGACCTCGTGATCGAATACATGAATTGGTTAGAATTGGTAAATTGAAGGGATTCGAATACGCGCAACGAATACGCTGAGGCGAATAGGTGATCGTGCTTGATGTTTAGAAATCTGAGTGACGCGAGCTTGGGTAGAAAATCCCGTACTACCGACTTTGGTTTGACCCTAGGATTGGGGTCAGTGTTGGCATTATTGTTGGGGAACTATGATTCCAATCCTGACATTGACTTAGCCTCGTAAAGATTGGCCTAGCGGTTAGGCGAGACGCCCTGTTTCAAATGTTAGCAATCGGAAGGATTGATCTTGAAGATTGGAATGGATAGGTGGCGTGGATCACGAATATAGGAAACCCTACTCACGAGATTCGGCTGACATGCATATATTTCAGGGACGCCTGGATATGTGCACGATGCGACTCGAGTGAGAATAACAAATTGTCTATCATGCGGCTTGGCTGAATGCATGTATTTTGGGGACGCTTGGAATGCACGCAGGATCCAGCCAAGTGATACGTCGAGTTCAAGCAAGGCTTGAAAGATGGGAGTGTGTCGAGATCTTGAAATCGTGTTAAAGGAAAAGATTGATAATAGTGCGAGCGTGGCTCGGAATCGAAGGAACGCGTAGGCGAAATGTGTACGATTAAGTCTTGGCCATAGAAATGGTAGGATAGCTTGCCCTCAGGAAAGTCTCGAGGACGAGACTTGTTCTGAGTGGTGTATGTTGTAGTGCCCCGTCCCGCAAAGTCAATCGGAGGAATCGAAACGCCGACGGCGTTCGGCCTTAGCCTTGCAACGGCTTGCTCGGAGACATCGCTCAGGTGGGGTAGTTTCGGTGAACTCTCCTCATCTTTGCCTTCACATAATAAATCGTGTTTTCAACTTGCACAAGTTAGGCTTGATAAATAAAAGCTACTCATCCACATAGCTAAGGGAATAATCCCGACGGTTTGAATCGAGTTAGAACATGGAAAATGTCCCACTGTCGGCTTAGAGTTGGTGCACAGCGTGCTTTGAAAATGACACTCGGTCCTTCGTCCCGTGGCTTGGGAGAAGGAAAGTTGGTCTGCGGTGCAAAAGCTGAGAGTTAGCCTAAGTCATAGGCGTCGCCCGCACAAATGCTTGCTAAAGCATGCACGGTCCTGTCCCGCAAGGCTTGGCATAGCCTTTGCTCGTCCCTTGGGTTAAGTTGTAGGCTTGAGTGAGTTAGGCAAAGTTATGCCGGTCGACCTAAGTTATTCTACGTGCTGTCCCGCTTATTCTGCGGTTGTCAAGATAAATAGTCCCACGACCCCAAGGCCCGTCATATGAAGTATGACTTGGGCGACAGCGTTGCGTCGAACACGAGTCGGTTTAGAGGCACGAGCCACTGTTGGTTCAGTGGAAAGTTAGCCACGGTCGGTCGATACTTATGGAAACACGTTATGTTCAAGTTAAATTGGAAGGCTATGCAGTAGCCGTTCCCTGAGTTTAAAGAATGTTAAGTCTAAGCGATGGGTAGTCGCCGAGGCAACCCGGGGCCACGGGACCGACTCGGCCTAGGAAGAACCGAATTATAGCCGAGCTGGGTATGAAGCAACCGGTATGTCGGGGACTTGCAGCGAGGATCGCAACCGGCGGTGCAAGGGTCCCGAGTACCAGGCTATGTCCAAAATGGCTGGTTAGGCCAGTGACCTTTCATATAGATGTGTCGGCACGGGCGGCAATCCGCGTGGGTGCCTTTGGATTGAGTTGAATATGTATTAGTTAAAAAGACACAATGTCTGGGCCTAAGATTTGGCTACGGCAAAGGCGACGTGCTTCGGCACGAGATGTGGCGTCGAGTGTTAAGTTGCGAGTTAAGTCAAAAAGGGCCGTAGGGCATGTTGTGTGAAGTTACGTTGAGTTATGAGGCACGGTCGCATTGTCAAAACACAAGTGTATGCGAGACTAAGCGAGGAGGTACTGCCTCGGTGATATTGAAGCACGAATTGAGTTATGGCACGACCGAGTCGTTACGTCCCAGAGTTTGGCACGAAAGATAAGTATAAGTCGGTGCGTCGACAATGCAAGCACGAGAAAAGTCTAGAGGCAAGGAAATGGAGTCCTTCGTGTAGTTGCGTCTCTGATTATGGCCGTAAGGCAAACACGACTTGATAGGTTAACGTTGTTGGCACAGGGAGTGGTCTAGGCACAAAGTATGAGTTAACGTTGACATTGCTAGCACGGGATGGTTCCGATACACAAGTTGCGCTAAGGCGCCGGTCCTAAAACTGATCCTAAGGCAAGAATAGAAAGACAATCGAAAAAGGGTTTATGTTGCACAAAGTAAATAAAACGTGTAGGTTTTGTATGGGTGGGCGAGAAGCTCACTCCACCAGTACAGTGGTACTGACACCCACACAGTGTTTCATGTGCAGGCACAGGTAGAAGCTCGTGGTGCGGAGCTCGCTTGGATGCGTCGAGGCACGGAGTTCCTTGGCGAGTCGAAGCGTGCGGCCGCGTGAACTGAAGACTTATACAGGACATAATGTATGGACATCGCCTTCCGAAGCTTCCGCTGGATTCAAGTATTGTATCGAGAGATGAGAGAGAGCAGAGTGACTTGTAAATGAGAGAAAAGTGAGCACGAGAGACATTGTAATTTGGCCTTGCGCCCACAGATGTAATCTTGTATTCAATATCAATAAAAGAGATTCTTTTGAATGACTTGTGTTCATGTGTTCTTCTTTAATTCCGCTGCTATAAATCAATGTCTCTGTACGGGACTTCTGTGCGACGACCCCGTCGCAGCCGCTGTAATCGGCCGTTATGGAACCCGCCTTGCACGAGCGCAATCTAGGCTCGTGCGGCATCACGCCTTAGCGAGGACGATCGTTCCTACGGGAGCGGGGCGTGACAGCTGCCAACTTGCAGACGCTCACCGAGTCTACGCAGCGCACGGAGCGTAGACAGGTTGAGCTGGACGGATCGCAGAGGAGCCTTTCTCTCTCACTCGCTCAGTATACTGAGAAGGTGGTGAGTACCCTTGCTGCGCATGGTGAGCGATTGCAAGAGCTGGAGCAGGTACGTCCTCCGGGTCCATCGACGGCGCCGACTCCAGATACTGCACTGCCTCCGGCGCCGACTCCAGACATTGTACTGCCTCCTACTGCCCCTACGGTACAGCTCACCCAGGAGCAGTATGACTACATTCTATCCCAGTTGCGCGGCAGGGGTCCGCAGTGATTTTATTGGTTTTTTTATGACTTGTATGTATTGGCCCTATGGGCAAATTGTTTATTCATACACTGTTGTTTATACACTTGGTGGGAGACTTTTTATCATCTTTCATTTTTATTTGACTCTATTGGATGTTTGTGAGGATGTGTGTCTGTGATATTTACTTTGCACTGCCTCCTATTTTTATTGTGATATTTACTTTGTGATATCTGCGACGGGATGACAAATATACCTACGCTGGGTTATAAGCGATGATCTGATATACAAAGGAGATGCTGCCGAAATTTTAAAAAAATATATTGTGTATTTTTGTTATGATGTGTGTCTGTGTTTACAGTGAATGTGAAATACAGTGTTCGGAACCATCGACAGTTTCGATTACTGTTGTATGTTTTATCTTGGATAGAAATAGCAACAGTTCAGGGTGCACTTCTGAGAGCTTCATTTTCACGTCCTTCACTTTCTCGGACGTCGTAAAGGTTCCCGAGAAGGTGAAGAACGTGAAGAGGAAGCTCTGAGAAGTGCACCCTGAACTGTTGCTCTTTCTATCAAAGATAAAATATACAACAGTAAGCGAAACTGTCGATGGTTCGAACACTGCACTTCACACACACTGTAAACACAGACACACAGCATAACAAAATATCAATTATATTTTTTAAAATTTTTTTTTTTATATTAGCGACGTATAGCGACGTTCTGCGACGTACTGCGACGTCACACAGACGTCGCTATACGTCGCTAACTAGCGACGTTACGTCGTTCGACGTCGCTAATATACGTCGCTACGTTGCCCACGTGGCCACGTGGATGCCATGCCTCGTCATCATTTATAAACTTTTGAAGCGTCGCTAGTTGTCGCTTTACGTCGCAATGTTGGCGACGTACTTATACGTCGCTATTTGTCGCTCATTTTGCGACGTCTAGCGACAATTAACTACGCGTCGCAAATAGCGACGTTTGGCGACTAAATTGCCATCTGCGACTTGCCTATAAGCGACGTAGGTTTTACGTCGCTAAATACGTCGCAAATCATTGTTAGCGACGTATTTCCTGTATTTAGCGACGTCTCCTGACGTCGCTAATCTGGGTTATTTTAGTAGTGTGTGTACTCTTTTGTCCTTCGACCAAAGTTTTTTTTCCCACTGGATTTTCTTTGGCAAGGTTTTAACGAGGCACAAGTAGGTGGTCATTTTTGAATCTGCAAGCTACAGACAGACAAAGAAGCTCAGAGGTGTTTACAAGCAGAGTTTGTGAAGAGCCAATGAAGAGTGTTGTAAATCATCTCATCATGGTAAATCATGGTGACTCTTCACTTTGTAACTCCTAAGTGACCTTTCATTATGTAACTCCCAACCTCTCTCTTCCTATATAAAGAGAGGTTGGAATAGCTTGTAGAGAGGATTGAGACACATATATTGATATACATGTGAGGTTGAGCTAATTGTCCACAACAGAGTTATTGATATATCTCAAAAAAAAAACTTCTAGAAGACCTATAATAACTATTCTAGTCTAACTTGTGGAAACCCACACCATGATAACATGGGTAGCCGCTGGCGTTATGCATGCAATGCACCTCATATATCCATCCCTCTCTTTAATGGCGATGATAGACAAACCAGGATATATATGAACAAATAATAGTTTGGACTGTCTACTATAGTTGACGCTCCTCTCTCAATTTAGTCACTGCTCATGTCATCAACTTCACTCAGCCTTGTTAATTTGGTTCATGGAAAGGGCATGGACAGTAAAAAATTATAATCCTCGTCATTTTTTTGGTATTTGATAATGTCAAGAATATAATCAGAATCCATGTAGAAAGGGTAAAATCTTTGGAGGTTGAGAGGAACAATTTTCTCCCTTGTTTTTTCTTTGAAACCATTTTCTTTCCTCCTAGTCGTTCCTCGTCGACCCAAAAAAAAAGACACATAAAAAAAATCTTATTTTCTAAAAATTATTTTAAAATCAAAGATTCTGAAAACATATCCAAACATAACCATTCATTTGCATGAAAAATAATTATCATCGTCTTATTTTTGATATTTTAATTTATTTTTTGTATTTATTATGAAATTTTTTATTTGTGATTGATTCACTAACACTAAAATTTACATGAAATAGACGTGACAACTATTTTAATGCATATATATATATATATATATATATATATATATATATATATATATATATATATATATATGAAAATTGCTGAGAAATCCAATTTCGGGATTGGTTTGTATGAAAAAACCCACCCGCATGATGAGTTTTATGAAATGTCCGGAATTATATATTTCCACGTTAAATATTCGAAGATTTTCTTTAGATGTTCTGTATTTACAAAATTACCATCTTTATAATACCATAACTACCCTTCGCACAAACTCGAATTTGGATTGCGATTTTTCGTCTTCTTCTTCTTCACGAGAGATTTGATTTCATTGCTCTCATCTTCAGCAGAGATCGTAAAGATCGTTCGTAGTTCACTGTGCTTTTCTTCAGTCGAACTCCGATCATCGCTCATTATCATCATCATCATCATCATTATCGTGGAGAGATTTGAAGTTTTTCGACGATTAGGTCAAATGTGGAGAGAAGATCTTATTCTTCTTTTCCATAAGAGTTAGCATCGTTTTGAAAGAAGAACGAAAACTCTTGAATTTTTGTTCCTGACAAATTTTTTTTCATAAAAAAAAATAAAAAAAAGTTTTAGGTTTCTGTCGACTGTTCTCCATCATTCTCCGTGTTAAAATTACGAAGAATAACCATTCTCCGTGCTAAAACCACGGAGAATGGCCTTATCCATGTCAAAATGATGGAGAATGGCCATTCTCCGTGTTAAAATAATTAACGGAGAATGGCCATTAAAATGACGAAGAGAATGGTCATTCTCTGTGTTAAAACCACGGAGAATGGCCATTCTCCGTGGTTTTAGCACGAAAAATGACCATTCTTCGTGGTTTTAGCATGGAGAATGGTCATTCTTCTTGTTAAATTGACGGAGAATGGTCATTCTCCATTCTCCGTCATTCTAACACGGAGAATGATTTTTTTTGTCAATTTAACAAGGAGAATGGTCATTCTCCATGGTTTTAACACGGAGAATGATCATTCTTTGTGATATTACCACGGAGAATGATCATTCTCCTGCATTTTATGGCAAGTTGAAACTTTAAAGGGCCATAACTTTTGACTGGAAGGTCGAAACGAGGTCCGGTTTGTCGCAAAAGAACGTATTTCCGAGGAGCCGGAGATTAACAGCTTCTTCGTTAGTCGACCTTACAAAATTTTAGAATCGCAAAAAAAATTATGTTTTGACCTCCGTTTTAACAGTTTTACCGTTTGTCAACCTTTTCGAAAAATTTTGACGAGTTTTTGAAGTAAGGTTTGAAGATTTTTTAGGAGAAAATCCAGATTCGAAAGTGAGCAGCGTATGGAAGAAGAGGACGTTTTTTTAAGAGTAGTTTCGTGGGTGTTTTAAATAAATTAGAAGAAAGGACAAAAAGGTCATTCGGAACCTCCTTTATATATTTTTTGCTAATTCTGGGCAAGCGATGAAATGTTATTATCTGGTGGATTTTTCATAAAACTTTTTCGTTTTTTGAACATTTCATAAATTATATATATATATATATATATATATATATATATATATATATATATATATATATATATATATATATATAATATTCTAATTTATTTTTGAATTCTATCATACAATCTTCTATTTGTGATCAAAATTTTCTAACACTAAAATCGTCATTCATGTTAGCGTATCACAAAAACAAAACTTTGTGGTGAATAGTATTTTTGTTTTCCTTTCTTACTTTCCTGCTGTATGTATATAAATATTAATCTTTCCAAAAATATCTCTTCAAACTATCCCTTCTTAATGTGGAATCTCAAAATATCTCTCCAAACTGTCCCTTCTTAATGTGGAATCTAACATGACAAATTTTAATAAAAAATTATCCCATATTTTTACTGTTAGTATTAATTGTGAAATTAATTTTAATTTAAAATTTGTAATGTCAAAATATATAATTTGAAGGAATACATTTTATGTGATAGCATTTTTCATATAAATATGCCGAGAATGGAAAAATTCTAGTGCAGTTCTTTGAAGTCCAAGAAGAAACAAAGGCCACCTGAAGTTTCGTGCTTGCAAAGACTCTAGCCATGGAATCAGGAGGCAGCAATGGTCTCAGCATGCTCTTCTTCCCTTTCCTGGCCCAAGGCCACATGCTCCCTATGCTCGACATGGCCAAGCTCTTCGCCGCTCGCGGCGTCAGCGCCACCATCCTCACCACCCCGGCGAACGCCCCCCTCGTGCGGCGCTTCATCCGCCGCGCCAACGACGGCCCGGCCGCCGCCTGCCCCATGCGGCTCCGCCTCGTCCCCTTCCCTCCGGACACCGGCCTCCCCGAAGGGTGCGAGAACGCCTCCTCCGTCCCCTCCATAGACCACTCCAAGATGTTCCTCCACGCGGTGCCCAGGCTCCGCGAGCCGTTCGCCCGGGCCCTCCGGGAGCTCCTCCCCGACTGCGTCGTGTCCGACATGTTCCTCCCGTGGACGTACGACGTGGCGGCCGAGCTCGGCATCCCGAGGCTCGTCTTCCACGGCACCAGCTTCTTCTCCCTCTGCGTCGACGACAGCCTCGACCGCCACAAGACGCTAGATAACCTCCCCGCCGAGGCCGAGACGCTAGTCGTCCCCGGCCTCCCCCACCGCATCGAAATGCTCAGGTCGCAAATCCCCGACCTCGGGAAGGAGCACCGGGAGCGTTTCAGCGAGTTCAGGGAGTCGGAATCGAAGAGCTACGGCGTGGTGGTGAACAGCTTCCGCGAGCTGGAGCCGGACTACGCGCGGCACTACAGGGAGGTGGTCGGGAGAAGGGCTTGGCACGTAGGCCCCGTCGCTCTGTGCAACGGGGACGACGCCGACAAGTCCGAGCGCGGATACGAGGCCGCTGTCGGCCGCGACGAATGCTTGGAGTGGCTCGACAGCAAGGGCGCCGGCTCGGTCCTGTACGTCTGCTTCGGGAGCATGTGCGCCTTCAGCACGGCGCAGCTCCGCGAGATGGCACGAGGCCTCGAGGCCTCCGGCCATCCGTTCGTCTGGGTCGTGAGGGACGACGGGGACGGGTGGATCCCCGAAGGGTTCGAGGACCGCCACCGAGGCCTGATCATAAGAGGGTGGGCGCCGCAGATACTGATACTCAACCATCCGTCGACCGGAGGATTCCTGACGCACTGCGGGTGGAACTCGAGCCTCGAGGGGGTGAGCGCGGGCCTGCCGCTGGTCACGTGGCCTCTGTACGCGGAGCAATTCAGCAACGAGAGGCTGATCGTGGACGTGCTGAAGGTCGGGGTGTCGGTTGGAGTGAAAGAGAACGTTATGAATCCGGAGGAGAGGAGGCTGGTGGAAGCAGCGACGATAAAGAATGCAGCAGACGAGGTGATGGGCGGCGGAAAGGATGCGCGGGAGAGGAGGAGACGGGCGAGGGAGCTCGGAGAGGCGGCACGACGAGCGGTGGAGGAGGGAGGATCTTCTTACGAGGACATGGGCAGTCTGATTCAGGAGCTGATGACGGACAAGAAGAATGCAAGCAATCGTGCCACAACCACCACCTGATTGTGTTGAATGGAGTACTACTGTTTCATCCGTTTGGGTTAATAAAATGTCAGCACTGTTTCTTCTGAGGCATTTCTTCAAACAGCACGAATGAAGTTCTTATTCATGTTGTTGCAAATGCATCCCATTGAACTACTAATTGATCACTAAAAACTAAAGCTGTGTTTGGTAGGAAGGATGGAAAAGTGGTAGGAAGGAAAAAGATAAGAATTTATTTTTTTTCCATGTGGAAAGGAAAGATTATTTTTTTTTCCTTTGTGTTTGGTAGCAAAGATGGAAAAGATAAGAGATGCATTTTTCTTTGTTTGGTATGAAAGAAAAATGGAAGGAAAAAAAGAAAAAAAATATAGGGTTTACCAATTCTACCCTCAACTAAAAACACTTATTTACTATTTGACTTCATAAATAATTTTTAAATAATACATTCATATTGGGGTATAATTGTTAAGTAATACAAGTCTCCACTTTTTCTTCCACTTTTTCTCCCACTTTTGGGGGGATTGGATTTCTTAGGTTATGAAGGAAAAGTAATCCCTCCACTTTTCCTTCCTTCCTATTTTTCTTCCATACCAAACAAGAGAAAATGAATCTTTTCATTCACTTTTCCCTCTTCTATTTTCTTTCCTCCCACTTTTTCCTCCTACCAAACACACCCTAAGGCTGGTAGGAAGGAAATATCATTTTCTTCCTTTGTTTTTGGTAGCAAGGATGGAAAAGATAAGAGATGCATTTTCCTTTGTTTGGTATAATAAAAAAAAATGGAAGGAAAGAAAGTAAAAAATATACGATTTACCAATTCTACCCTCAACTAAAAATACTTATTTACCATTTGACTTCATAAATAATTTTTAAATAATACATTCATGTGGGGGTATAATTGTTAATTAATACAAGCCTCCATTTTTTCTTCCACTTTTTCTTCCACTTTTGGGGGGATTGAATTTCTTAGGTTATGAGAGAAAAGTAATCCCTCCACTTTTCCTTCCTATTTTTCTTCCATACCAAACAAGAGAAAATGAATCTTTTCCTTCACTTTTCCCTCATCTATTTTCTTTCCTCCCACTTTTCCCTCCTACCAAACACACCCTAAGGCTGTGTTTGGTAGGAAGGAATGGAAAAGTGAAAGGAAAGAAAAAGATAAGGATACATTTTCCTTCCATATGGAAAGAAAATATCATTTCCTTCCTTTGTGTTTGGTAGCAAGGATGGAAAAGATAAGAGATGCATTTTCCTTTGTTTGGTATAAAAGAAAAAGTGGAAGGAAAGAAAGTAAAAAATATAGGATTTACCAATTCTATCCTCAACTAAAAACACTTATTTACCATTTGACTTCATAAATAATTTTTAAATAATACATTCATGTGGGGGTATAATTGTTAATTAATACAAGCCTCCACTTTTCCTTCTACGTTTCCTTCCACTTTTGGGAGGATTGAATTTCTTAGGTTATGAGGGAAAAGTAATCCCTCCACTTTTTCTTCCTTCCTATTTTTCTTACATACCAAACAAGAGAAAATGAATCTTTCCCTTCACTTTTTCCTCCTCTATTTTCCTTCCTCCCACTTTTTCCTCCTACCAAACACACCCTAAGGGAAATCCTATTTTCCCCGGGGGATGACCGTACGCCGACGTGTAACACCCCCCCCCCCCCAAAAAAAAAAAAATCCATCGGGTCCACGTTCGCAAATTCTACGTGGAGGGGTGACACGTAGAATTTGCACCGCATACGAGGACCGCAAGTACTGCTCAAAAATTAAATAGCAATAACATTCCACTTGGCCATCAGCTCCTCAATCAAATTGTCTACGAAGATCAACCTTCTCTGTAGTCCTCATTTTGTAGAATAGTAAAGTCTAATCGGAACTGGCCTCTTTCTACCCACATGAGCTATAGTTGCGGAGATTTCTATGATTCAGAAGGGAACTCATTTTATAGAATAGTAAGACTCAAATTGAAATCCAAATTTCTAGATTATAGATTTTGTATTATTTTTTGACTGCATTATTTTTTGACACAACCTTCGCCGTCAAAGATCATTCTATTATTTTTTACTATTTTCATATATGTCCAACTCATTCTAATTTTTTTATATTATAAATTTAGATATTTTTTAGCTCCATCTACTGTGGATGTTCTAAGTCAACATTCCTTATGGGCTTATTCTTTGTTCTTGCCTTATCTCACACCTTTCTTACGCTTCCTTTGAACTTACTTTCATTTTCCTTCAATCACCTTAGAGTGAAAAATGGAAGTGATACACGTTTGGTATGAAGAAAAATAAAAGAAAATAAAAATATATACTTTACCAATTATATCCTCAACTTATAATATTTATTACCATTTGTCTTTATTTAATTATTTTTAAATAATATAATTATTATATGGTATAATTGTAAATTAAGATGACCATCACCTTTTCTTCCATTTTTTTTGTCACGCCCCAGAACCAGAATACTGGAGAGCGGAAGAATGACTCAGCCAGCTACGTATTACGGGTAGATGAATACCGTATAATACGATCAATGCTGTCTACAAGACGAGGGGGGTGCATACTACATGAAAGTCTCCCTATGGTCACTTCACATCTATTGTCTCAATCATTCGAACAAGAAACAGAAATAGAGAACATGTAAGATGAAGCAGTAAGGCGTCCCAAACGCTTAATCAAAATGTTCTTGATATCTGGCTTTACAAAAACATAGCCAGATGATGTAGCAAGGTATACACAACTGTTATCAGCTGCAGTCTGACTTTAGTTACAATTGTGTAAAAGTAAGTACAAGACGATCCGACTAACATGTCGGTGCCAAACGGCAAAGTTTTAAGTAAATAACAAAACGAGCGGGGAAGTAAGAAACCCACTCGAGTCCTCCTGCGATCATCCCTCTAGTGTTGACCATCTTGGAGGTAGAAGTAAGTTGGATCCTCGGAAACGGGCTCTAAATCTGGCCATGCAAAACCAGAGAGGTTAGACCTCTAATAGCAAGTACCACAAGGAAGCACGACATGAGAACTAAAACCAGTGATAAGAGTTAAGGATATGATAAATAGGTCTCCGCTTGCTACTAGGATTCACATAATATCACGACACTTCAAACCAACTTCCCAACCAAATAAGGACAGAAGTTGACCTGTCATGCCCTGACATTTTGATCCTCTCAGTTAGTAACAGAGTAGACACAGTACACAAACAAATCAATTTAAACGGCTATTCAACTACTACGGCTTGCTACTGTAAGTTCCAAGTTACCCTGGAAATATGCAATAAGAATTCCTCAGTTCTTACTATGAGCAAGCAAGGCTAGTCTATCCAGTCAATCAATTGCGCCAATCATGAATTAGACGAGTCCCAGCGGGACGCCCGTCGTCAATATACAATATACAATAAATAATATAAGCAGATACCGCTCCCTGCCTGTGTGGCAGATTTGCAGTATCTGTGGGAACCAGCCGGCCTGTCGGGTGCTTAATAGTCCCAAGAGAGCTGCCATGTAAGAACTCGGGAATCCATTCTCTCCATGCAATCATTATTTTATTTAACTTAATAGTCTCTACGTTGAGTGAAGTCCCATGCCGTGGATCATGGTCATTCAGAATGAGTACTTTCGTACGGGTACGATATGCACAACTCTACAACGATACCCGTGCGGTTAGGTTGTAGGTCTTACATAGCGTAATGCAACAATCAAAACTAACCACGGAATAATCATGCCTTGACCATAAAGTACACCTGCTGCTTTTGTAAAATAAATAAATAAATTGAAACCAGCATGTGTCTGTATGCCAATATTCAGGATCAGCCAGTCGATTACAATAGTTCATAATTAATATGAACGTGTCTCATTCATTCAATTCAATAAGACGACTAGCCAGTCTCCTAGTTTCAACTAGGAACGCATGATCAATTATTAGTCAAGGTCACAATCATTATCAATGGTGACAAGGCATGAAAGTCAACTAGTATTCAGTGGGGTCGAGTCTACAACTCTCAGGGTTTAATTCCAGTCATACTGGACATCCATAAACCAATCAAGACACAGGACACGTTCTACACAACCATACGTATTAAAATATTAACATGCCAAGATTATCGAGTTCATGCAAAAAGGCGTAAGGATATAATAGGAGAATTATCATGCCAACTGTCACGCCCCAGAACCAGAATACTGGAGAGCGGGGGCAGACATAGCCAGCTACGTATATTGAAATAGAATACATCTCAACTATACGGTCACGGCTGTCTAGATATGTGAGGGTTTATCTACAAGCCATCAGTCTCTTAAGGTCATAAATTATCCTATTGTCTCAATCTCAACCAACTAATATAATCACAAGATGTTTGACCACCAAATATACAATAAAAGGCGTCACAAATATTACATATCAGCTGATCATGAAGCTAGTTGTACAAAATGCTAGGACTAGCAAGAGTTAAGTCATACATGATCAACCCTAGGATTTGTTAATCATGTTTACAGCCCGTAGGCAGACAATAAGTAAAAGTGCATCGAGCTAACAGGTGCTCGTCGGCTAAACGCCTCAAAAGAATAATTTTTACAACAGAGTGAGCGAAACAAAATAGAAAAACCCACTCGTAGCCCGGGTTCCTTCTAGTTGCCACCATCAGGCTGGAGGTTCGGTAGATCCTCGGGTGCTGCTCCGAAATCTGGCCACACAAAACCAGCTGGGTCAAACCCCAGAAGAGCAAGTGCCACAAAGGAGGCCACGAAATAAGAACAAAAGCCAGCATATCAGATCATAAGAAACTAATTACATAATAAAGATAATTATTAAGAAGAAACCTGGCAGGTGATATACGATGAGATAACCATGGGACTCTTCAGATAACCAGGTTACAACCCGCAAACCAAACAAGGACTGGGGTTGTAACCCTTCGTCTGAACGGAACTTGGTTTCTCCCACTATTTATCGGCAAGATAAAATACAAGAAATCAGGACCTGCAATTAATCATGATTAAGGTAAAGCACGAGTAATCATGTTATGTCATAACCTTGTACAGGATCAGGGCAAGACAAGCGGGACTAGACTCCATCCAATCAATCACGGCCAAGCAAGTACTACGGCTTACTACTTAACTAACTAGGGTTATCACAAGCCTAATTACTAACAAGATGCAAGTGAGAATTTCCAGTCCCAAGCCCTGCAGACCATCCAGTTATCCTTCCGCGGGTTGAGAGTTATAGGTGGGTATATTGCCCGGGAGACAAATGTACCCTTATGTGACTTAGAGGGTGCAACACATGACAGTGTGCTGGAAATGTGCTCTACTCGTCGGCAAGCTACAAGTCCATTAAAGCGCCTAGATAACGAGATTGCCTGTGACTGGGAATTCTCTATGTTCTAATTTGATCTAATCATTAGCCTAATCCAATTTAGCACGAGTCCTTGGCCGTGGTACCCAGGAAGTCACGTCCTAGACATGATGCAAGACAAGACAAGTGGATTGTACAAGCAAGCAAGCAGGAACACCCACGGTGTCAAGTTGATTATACGAGTCAAGTTACAAGTTACAAGTCAAGTCAAGTCAGGAGTGCGCCGCCACGGGCCACTATCAAGTTATCAAGATAATTCATGTCAGGGTACTTGTCAGGAGTGCGCCACGATGGGCCACTATCAGGTCAGGTTGGTCATGTCAGGAGTGCACCACTACGGGTCACTGTCGTGTTATGCTAGTTCCTTGTCATACCATGCCATGTACAATAGTCAATCCAAACGTATTAAGTAAAAATCAAGTTCGTGACAAAAGACGTAAGGATATAAAATGGGCGTAAAATATCTAATAAAATACCAATATATAGGACTATAGAAGAGCCAAGCTTAAAGAAATAACCAAAACTCCAAAAGCCAATGGATTGCGCAAGGGGTCAGGGAGTTGGATTGCGCAGGTGTCAGTTGCGCAGGGTGCCAAGTGCGCAGGGGCACAGGGCACAGGGGCAGATTGCGCATGAACAGACTGTGCAGAAGTAAACTGCGCATGGGTGGATTGCGCAGGAACAGACTGCGCAGAAGTCAACTGCGTATGGGTGGATTGCGCAGGGGTTACTTTGCGCATGGCTGGCTTACGCATGGATGGCTTGCGCCAGCGCAATCCAGCACAGCGCAAAGCACTGGCTGAGGTCATGCGCAATCGGCCCTGCGCTAAAGAACACAGGCCGGGGGTGCGCAATCGGCCATGCGCTAAAGAGCACAAGGCAGAGGGATGTTCTTCCTGGCCGAGAGCAGGTCCAAGAACACCAAGAACTTCAATTCTTCATAACTTTGTCAAATCAAAACCAAATCTAGATTTTCAAAGTTCTAACTCGAGTAAAATTGAATTCTCCTCCACATGGAAGCATCAAAACCCACAAAATCTCAACTAAAATAGATCAAAACCATGTAAATCCAAAAATAGAGAAACTTAGATCTAGAACAATGGAGACTCCAAATCACAAAATGCCAAGTTCTAAAGTTGTTCTTCATGGCCTAATCTAGTTAATGGACAAATAAAAAGTGGTGCTTATTTGATGGCAAGGTGCACTTGCCTATGGGTGTTGGTGAGTTGTGTAGAGGAAGGAAGAAGAAGGAGATGAAGAAGTAAATGAAAAATAAAGAGGAGAGAGAAAAGTTAGATGGGATTTAATGGAGGTGGGTTGTGTTGTGTTGAGGGTGGAGTGTAGGTTAAGGTGCTCCTCTCATGATAAACCAAACCAAACCAAACCCTCTCCACAATATAAAACCAAGCCAAGTCAAAACCCATTTCACGAGAAAACCCAAAATCTGCAAGTCGAGCCAGAAATACAATTACAGGCCAGAATCTGAGAAAATAAAATACAGGTCCATGATACATGCAGGCTTAACCAAAAATACGTATTCAGAATATGGGTGCTACAACTCTACCCACCTTAAAAGAAATCCGTCCTCGGAATTTAATCAAGGAGCTAGAGAGACAAGGACAAGTCATACTATTCACATGCAAGCTATACTAAGCAGTCAATCAAACAATCACGCATGCAAGCAAGGACGGAAGGCATAAGGCATAAGGAAGACTTTATACCCTATGAGTCAAATAGGTAGGGATATCGCGATCGGATGTCGTCCTCACGCTCCCACGTTTGACTCTCCCAAGGAGCGATGAACTCAAGCAACATGAACTAAACTGATAGTCTTGCGCTTGAGGTCTCTCCCCTTGGTCAAACAGGGACACGGGTCTCTCCTCATACGAAAAGGTTGGTACCAATAACCGTTTTCGAATGATCTAGGACATGGCTCGGGCCCGGGATATACCGTTGTAATTAGGATACATGAAACAATGACACGTGTCCCGCATAACAACGGCGGAAAGCAAGACATTAGGACACAGATACCTCTCAGCCGAGTCGATATCTGGGCCTGGGCCAGGGCGAACTGCTGAGGCCTCTGTTGCTGAAAGGCCTGGGCCTGAGGCAACAATGGCCTCGGGTACTGCTGTTGCTGCTGCTGCTGGACTGGTGCTGGTGCTGGTCCCCTTACCGAGGGACTAGTCTGGACCGATGAGGAGGGACCGGCTCTATTCGGACAAGACCCTATCATGTGGTCCGGTGCTCCACAAGCCAAGCACAATCCCTGTGCTCTACGACACTCCGAAATAACGTGCCCTGGCTTTCCACAATGAGTGCAGCCTATTGCGGAAGACTGCTTCTGCTTCTGCTTCTGTTGCTGAGGGAACGTGACCGACGTCACTGAGGCCGCCTGCCTCGGAGTTCCAATTGTCAAGGCCCTGACTGCTGGGGCTGGTGCTGTCGACTGGGTCATCTGGCCGTGAGATCGCTTCCGACCTCCGGTCCTGTCCACGATCCTGTGGGAGATATACTCGTGCCTCCTGGCTGCCCTCAACACTGCATCAAAAGTCTGATGTTCAAACTGTTCTACTGCTAACAAAATCTCGAGGTGGAGCCCTTGCTGGAACCGCTGGGCTCTATCAAACTCGGTCGCCACCAAAGTGGGAGCAAACCGACTAAGCCTGGAGAACTCGGTCGCATATCCATCGACCGTCCTGCCTCCTTGCTTCAGATTGGTGAACTTGGTCTGTAGATCGTACCGAGCCATCGCATCAAAGTACTTAGTCTGGAATCTCTCTCTGAATAGTGCCCATGGAATAGGGGCCACTAATCCTATGGCCTGTGCTGCCCACCAGCTGCGGGCAAGATCCAGTAACTGTAGACGCACTACGGCCACCTTCTCGTCCTCCGGGGTTCTGCCTGCCTCTAGAATGACTTCAGTATCCTGGAGCCACGCGTCAGCAGCGATAGCATCTTCACTGCCATCGAAGAATGGAGGGTTCAGGCGCTTGAAACTGTTCGCTGTACTATTCCTTGGATGGCCGCCTCTGTTCAGAGCATCTTCCACTGCCTGGTACAAGGCATCTCCTCGACGATCTTGGGAAGTTAACAATGATCTGATAAGACCCACCAAAGTGCCATCATCAGGCTCTGCAGGCTGGACTGGCTGAACTGGCGGCTCTCCTCCAGTAGGTACGACTCGGGAGGCTACTCCGGAGTGTTGGGCTTGATCTCCGGGCTGCTGATCCATGGGAGGTGCTCCACCTTGCTGATCGACGGGGTCAGGTACAGTGCCGCTGAAGAAGACGACACAGGAAAAACAATAAGGAAGGACCAGGACAGTTCAACGATACAAGCACATGATCAAGGCAAGAATCCAGAGATTCAGAGGATATGAACGGAGATCAAGGACGAGTACTGATTGAGACATCTATCGATAAACTCTCACATTTCTTGATTGACAAGACCTGCATGGGCCACCACTTAAACCATGTCACGCCCAGAACCAGAATACTGGAGAGCGGGGGCAGACATAGCCAGCTACGTATATTGAAATAGAATACATCTCAACTATACGGTCACGGCTGTCTAGATATGTGAGGGTTTATCTACAAGCCATCAGTCTCTTAAGGTCATAAATTATCCTATTGTCTCAATCTCAACCAACTAATATAATCACAAGATGTTTGACCACCAAATATACAATAAAAGGCGTCCCAAATATTACATATCAGCTGATCATGAAGCTAGTCGTACAAAATGCTAGGACTAGCAAGAGTTAAGTCATACATGATCAACCCTAGGATTTGTTAATCATGTTTATAGCCCGTAGGCAGACAATAAGTAAAAGTGCATCGAGCTAACAGGTGCTCGTCGGCTAAACGCCTCAAAAGAATAATTTTTACAACAGAGTGAGCGAAACAAAATAGAAAAACCCACTCGTAGCCCGGGTTCCTTCTAGTTGCCACCATCGGGCTGGAGGTTCGGTAGATCCTCGGGTGCTGCTCTGAAATCTGGCCACACAAAACCAGCTGGGTCAAACCCCAGAAGAGCAAGTGCCACAAAGGAGGCCACGAAATAAGAACAAAAGCCAGCATATCAGATCATAAGAAACTAATTACATAATAAAGACAATTATTAAGAAGAAACCTGGCAGGTGATATACGATGAGATAACCATGGGACTCTTCAGATAACCAGGTTACAACCCGTAAACCAAACAAGGACCGGGGTTGTAACCCTTCGTCTGAACGGAACTTGGTTTCTCCCACCATTTATCGGCAAGATAAAATACAAGAAATCAGGACCTGCAATTAATCATGATTAAGGTAAAGCACGAGTAATCATGTCATGTCATAACCTTGTACAGGATCAGGGCAAGACAAGCGGGACTAGACTCCATCCAATCAATCACGGCCAAGCAAGTACTACGGCTTACTACTTAACTAACTAGGGTTATCACAAGCCTAATTACTAACAAGATGCAAGTGAGAATTTCCAGTCCCAAGCCCTGCAGACCATCCAGTTATCCTTCCGCGGGTTGAGAGTTATAGGTGTGTACATTGCCCGGAAGACAAATGTACCCTTAGGTGACTTAGAGGGTGCAACACATGACAGTGTGCTGGAAATGTGCTCTACTCGTCGGCAAGCTACAAGTCCATTAAAGCGCCCAGATAACGAGATTGCCTGTGACTGGGAATTCTCTATGTTCTAATTTGATCTAATCATTAGCCTAATCCAATTTAGCACGAGTCCCTGGCCGTGGTACCCAGGAAGTCACGTCCTAGACATGATGCAAGACAAGACAAGTGGATTGTACAAGCAAGCAAGCAGGAACACCCACGATGTCAAGTTGATTATACGAGTCAAGTTACAAGTTACAAGTCAAGTCAAGTCAGGAGTGCGCCGCCACGGGCCACTATCAAGTTATCAAGATAATTCATGTCAGGGTACTTGTCAGGAGTGCGCCACGACGGGCCACTATCAGGTCAGGTTGGTCATGTCAGGAGTGCACCACTACGGGTCACTATCGTGTTATGCTAGTTCCTTGTCATACCATGCCATGTACAATAGTCAATCCAAACGTATTAAGTAAAAATCAAGTTCATGACAAAAGACGTAAGGATATAAAATGGGCGTAAAATATCTAATAAAATACCAATATATATAGGACTATAGAAGAGCCAAGCTTAAAGAAATAACCAAAACTCCAAAAGCTAATGGATTGTGCAAGGGGTCAGGGAGTTGGATTGCGCAGGTGTCAGTTGCGCAGGGTGCCAAGTGCGCAGGGGCACAGGGCACAGGGGCAGATTGCGCATGAACAGACTGCGCAGAAGTAAACTGCGCATGGGTGGATTGCGCAAGAACAGACTGCACAGAAGTCAACTGCGCATGGGTGGATTGCGCAGGGGTTACTTTGCGCATGGCTGGCTTGCGCATAGATGGCTTGCGCCAGCACAATCCAGCACAGCACAAAGCACTGGCTGAGGTCATGCGCAATCGGCCCTGCGCTAAAGAACACAGGCCGGGGGTGCGCAATCGGCCATGCGCTAAAGAGCACAAGGCAGAGGGATGTTCTTCCTGGCCGAGAGCAGGTCCAAGAACACCAAGAACTTCAATTCTTCATAACTTTGTCAAATCAAAACCAAATCTAGATTTTCAAAGTTCTAACTTGAGTAAAATTGAATTCTCCTCCACATGGAAGCATCAAAACCCACAAAATCTCAACTAAAATAGATCAAAACCATGTAAATCCGAAAATAGAGAAACTTAGATCTAGAACAATGGAGACTCCAAATCACAAAATGCCAAGTTTTAATGTTGTTCTTCATGGCCTAATCTAGTTAATGGACAAATAAAAAGTGGTGCTTATTTGATGGCAAGGTGCACTTGCCTATGGGTGTTGGTGAGTTATGTAGAGGAAGGAAGAAGAAGGTGATGGAGAAGTAAATGAAAAATAAAGAGGAGAGAGAAAAGTTAGGTGGGATTTAATGGAGGTGGGTTGTGTTGTGTTGAGGGTGGAGTGTAGGTTAAGGTGCTCCTCTCATGATAAACCAAACCAAACCAAACCCTCTCCACAATATAAAACCAAGCCAAGTCAAAACCCATTTCACGAGAAAACCCAAAATCTGCAAGTCGAGCCAGAAATACAATTACAGGCCAGAATCTGAGAAAATAAAATACAGGTCCATGATACATGCAGGCTTAACCAAAAATACGTATTCAGAATATGGGTGCTACAACTCTACCCACCTTAAAAGAAATCCGTCCTCGGAATTTAATCAAGGAGCTAGAGAGACAAGGACAAGTCATACTATTCACATGCAAGCTATACTAAGCAGTCAATCAAACAATCACGCATGCAAGCAAGGACGGAAGGCATAAGGCATAAGGAAGACATTATACCCTATGAGTCAAACAGGTAGGGATATCGCGATCGGATATCGTCCTCACGCTCCCACGTTTGACTCTCCCAAGGAGCGATGAACTCAAGCAACATGAACTAAACTGATAGTCTTGCGCTTGAGGTCTCTTCCCTTGGTCAAACAGGGACACGGGCCTCTCCTCATACGAAAAGGTTGGTACCAATAACCGTTTTTGAATGATCTAGGACATGGCTCGGGCCCGGGATATACCGTTGTAATTATGATACATGAAACAATGACACGTGTCCCGCATAACAACGGCGAAAAGTAAGACAATAGGACACAGATACCTCTCAGCCGAGTCGGGATCTGGGCCTGGGCCAGGGCGAACTGCTGAGGCCTCTGTTGCTGAAAGGCCTGGGCCTGAGGCAACAATGGCCTCGGGTACTGTTGTTGCTGTTGCTGCTGAACTGGTGCTGGTGCTGGTCCCCTTACCGAGGGACTAGTCTGGACCGATGAGGAGGGACCGGCTCTATTCGGACAGGACACTATCATGTGGTCCGGTGCTCCACAAGCCAAGCACAATCCCTGTGCTCTGCGACACTCCGAAATAACGTGCCCTGGCTTTCCACAATGAGTGCAGCCTGTTGCGGAAGACTGCTTCTGCTTCTGCTTCTGTTGCTGAGGGAACGTGACCGACGTCACTGAGGCCGCCTGCCTCGGAGTTCCAATTGTCAAGGCCCTGACTGCTGGGGCTGGTGCTGACGACTGGGTCATCTGGCCGTGAGATCGCTTCCGACCTCCGGTCCTGTCCACGATCCTGTGGGAGGTATACTCGTGCCTCATGGCTGCCCTCAACACTGTATCAAAAGTCTGATGTTCAAACTGTTCTACTGCTAACAAAATCTTGAGGTAGAGCCCTTGCTGGAACCGCTGGGCTCTATCAAACTCGGTCGCCACCAAAGTGAGAGCAAACCGACTAAGCCTGGAGAACTCGGCCGCATATCCATCGACCATCCTGCCTCCTTGCTTCAGATTGGTGAACTTGGTCTGTAGATCGTACCGAGCCACCGCATCAAAGTACTTAGTCTGGAATCTCTCTCTGAATAGTGCCTATGGAATAGGGGCCACTAATCCTATGGCCTGTGCTGCCCACCAGCTGCGGGCAAGATCCAGTAACTGTAGACGCACTACGGCCACCTTCTCGTCCTTCGGGGTTCTGGCTGCCTCTAGAATGACTTCAGTATCCTGGAGCCACGCGTCAACAGCGATAGCATCTTCACTGCCATCGAAGAATGGAGGGTTCAGGCGCTTGAAACTGTTCGCTGCTGTCACGACCCGCACCCAGTATAGGGGCACGAGAAGTGGTTACGTTCAGCCTACGCCGCAGTGTCGGCGGTAGTAAGCTGTTCTAGGTTGCTAACTAATCTCATGCAGTGAATATAAAAAATACTTGTCCTGATATCAGCTCCGAATGGAGGGCAAGTAAAGGGTATGATCTACTCAAACACAGTCTAAGCACGAAAAGATAACACAGAAGTTATACCTAAGGAATTAAAGACAACAACAACTAACTGCTAAAATAATATACCAATATCTCAAACCAACTTAATACAGACTCAATATCTTAACTTTAATACAACAAGCCAAAACATGAAAGCTAAAGTAGTGTACTAGCTAATCTCCTGAATCACTCCTGAGAGTCAGAACCAAAGGTAGCTAATCCCTCGCCAGGTCCATGGTAAGCAGGGCATGTGTCCTCAGGATTATCATCTGTAATATTTTCAACAGGTCCAATCAGGACGGGAACGAGCACAACTCATCAAGAAAAACCCAAGTAAATGACAAAGAACTATAAAGCAGTTATAGACAGTTTTATTGATGAACATGGCAGTTCTATACAGGTAATGATGGCACAGAGACACAGTAAGATACAAGAAAAAAAAGGTAACTAAAACAAGAGAAGAATCATGGCAATGAAAACTGTAACAAAAGCTAAGTGAACTAGAATATCATGTGTGAGTCCAGACAGTACGATATAAGTCTAATATAATCCCAGTGTGAGTCCAGTCCATATAATCTGATACCAGATAATTTCCAGTACAAGATGAGTCCAATAGTGATCAATGAAACCAGGGTGAGTCCAAACTATGATCTAACAGTGTGTTTTAAAATACCGAGGTAGACATGCAAACGGCTATAGGTATCAGGTACATCTCTCACTGATCAGGCAAGAGATGGCTATGCTTCCAGTAGATTTCAGTAGGAGATTCCGGATTTGGGGTATGTCTACATGTCTTACTCAATATTTCCCCGCCCAGCAAGTGAATCCAGTACAAGACACAAAAATCGAGATGAGTCCGGCCAAATGATGATTCCAGAAATGATTCCAGAATGATTCCAGTGATTCCAGTAATAGAGATCAGTAAGTAAGGTATGTGTCGCATACATGAATCCAGAAATATCCATACGTGTTGATACAGAGAATCACATAGAACTAACTAGAACTGAAATACAGTAATCGACAAATAAATGAGAGAATTATCAGAGAATGTACTCGCCTGTTACTCTGGAAAGAGTAGTGTAATATCAGATGTCTGTACCAGGGTCACAATGTCCTAAAATAGAGCAATACAGTTATGACATGTCCAAAATGAAGGTAAATGAAATCTACGATGCAATCTATATGAATTCTAAGCCAATCTAGGTCAAAGTCAAACTTGGTCAACTCTACAGTCGAACTAAGTCAAATCAAGTCATACTAGGTCACAAGAAGTTAAACTAAGTCATACAAGGTCAAACAAGGTTAAACAAGTCTAATCTAGGTTAAAGTCAACTCCTGGTCAACACTCTAATCAAACTAGTCAAATACTAGTCAACATGATCAATCTGGGTCAAGTCTAAGTCAAACTTAGACCAACTAAGGTATTGGTCAAACAAAGACTAGTCAGTCAGGTAATTAGGTTAATCTTGACTAATGGTCAACATCCAGTCAAACTCTATAAGGCTAACTCAAAACCAAACATAGGCTAACCTGTCTTAAAATACCTAAGATACTATACTACAATTACCTATACAAAGTATACCACACATAAATACATATAGTACAATACCAACCTTAATCCTATAATCAAGCTAATCATATTCTCCAACTCAAGTCATAACTCAACTCTAAGTATCTCACTTAACCCCATACATATCTTCATCTATATAGGATTACCCTCATAATCCATATGGTCAACCTAATCATCTAGTTTAGTCAAACTCAAGTCAAATAGTCCTTCTATGTTCATCCAAACCATTTCTAGGTCAATCTAGGTCAAGGTTTGACCTATAGTTGACTTTGGTCAACTTTGGTCAACACTAAAAGTCAAACTGGTCAAACTAGTCCAAGTTAGGTCAAACAATGTTAAACTAGTTAGGGTTAGTCAAACTAGTCATTCTAGGTTAGTTTAAGTCAAAACTAGGTTAAACAAGTCAAGGTTAGTCAAATCTAGGTCTACTAAGCCTATTGGTCAATTCTAACTTACTACTAACCATAGGCTAGTAATCCTAGGGCACTACTACATATATATAGGTATCTTAGATATATACTCATATCTATACAATATATATTTACATAGGCCATCTCATATATATATACATATCTAATATATAGTCAACTATATATATATATAACACCATAATCTATATATATATATATATATATATATATATATCCCATTCACATATATATAATACCCTTATATATATATATATAACATATATATATATATATATATATATATATATATATATATATATATATATATATATATATATATATATATATATCACTATATAACATATATATATATACACATACATAACATATATACATATATAGGTAGAGAGAGAGAGAGAGAGGGAAAGAGAGAGAGAGCTGGACAGTGAAAGAGAGAGAAGGGACACACACACAGGAATGGGGGGGTTCAGTTTCCTGGAACAGGAAACCAGTCCCAAACACACACACACACAGGAACATATATACATATATGTATATATATACACAACTCCCTATACACTCAACCAAATACCCCCAAATTCCTCCCACATACTCACATACATATATACTACATATACACATACTAAAAATACACATATACATGTATAAATCATATCAAATTAAGGTTTGAAATTCGTTTTTGCCAAAAACTGGAAAATCCTAAAATCAGGAAATAGGGACTGTTGACTCGATACTAGGTAAACCAAAATACATACACGAAATCGAGCTAAGGCTCGAATATCTAGGTTGGTAACTAAGGCCCCACACATATACGTGTCGTGTGTGTCAATGGCAGACCACCACGACACGACACGGCGTGTCCAAACACTTAAAACTCCACTCGGGTAAATACAGTGCACACACTCACCAATACAGTGTCGTGCACTCGTTCCCCGAGTTCGTGCACACGACACGACACGACACAGACCACGTGGTCGTGTCCAAGTGTCAACCTAGACTAGGGCTAGGGTTAGGACACCCTGCCACGTGTCCACGACTCGTGTGCAAGACACGGGACACGCGTGTCAGTGCTCAAAGTGACAGCCGACTGTGCAGTGCACAGATCAGTGCACGCGCTCGTGCGTGTCCGACACGACACGTGGGGCTCTGAAACTTGGGGAGCCCTGTGTCAGTGTCGGCCCCTTGCTACACGTCAAATTTGGCATGTCGAGGAGCCGTGTCCGTGTCGCAATCGAGCCCGAGCAGCAGGGGAGAACACGGGCACGATGCAGTGTCTCGTGCAGGCGTGTCGCAGTCTCGTGTACATGACACACGACACGTGACACGTCGTGATCGTGTCTATGGGTAGAGGGGGACTAGGGCTAGGTGTCTAGGTTCCTGTATCGTGTCCACGACACGTGTGGACACGACACGAAGTGTCAAACAGTGGGTTTAACACAGTGCACAGTATGGTGTTTAGCAGTGTGTTCGTGTCCAATTTGGACACGAACACGATACAATTTTGTGCTCAGTCAAGTTGGTATGTGTCCTACATGTCTAGGGCTACCAGAAAATATATTTTGTTTTATATAATAACAAAGTTTAATCCTAAGTGGCATTTCACCAAACACTGAATTTAGAACACAGATACGTGTCCGATACGGACACCAAACCAATCCTATTTCCTACCAAACTTAGCCTACAGTTTCCTAGTATCTATATGCATGCAAATATGAAGAGAAATCACTATATTAACTAGGTTTGATAGTATTTACCTATTAGTGCAAAACCAATGGAAAAACCCAATGTAGGGGGGGTTTGTCCACTAGCCTTGATGATGCCCCAAAGCTTGTGACCTTGTTGGCTAGCCTTCCACAGTCTCTTCTAGGTACTAGGATTCCAATGCAAAAGATTTGAGTGGATTTGGAGTTAAAATGAACAAGTTATGGGTGTTTGAAGTGGAGGGGTTCTCAAGGTTTCATGAAGTTGTAAAAATGGCTTGAATGAATGATGGGGTGTGCATATAGGATGGGGGTGTTGTTGGCTGCCATGGGGGGGGTAGGGGTAGGCTATAGGGCCCCTTTCCACCTTGCAAAGCTTAGCCCCTAAGGCTTTGACTAGGTAGATAGATATTTAGGTTTTTCTAAAATATCTAAAAAGTAATATCTAGATATTTATCAACTAGATATTTACACATAAAGCTAACATCCTCTACTTAGTCTTCTAGGTTAGTGGCTAACCTCTAGATTAGTGCTAACCTAGGTTAGGGACTAACATGTCACTAATCAAAAGTCCATGAATAGTAAAATCTCCCTAATCCTACTTAATTCCTAGAAATTTACCAAAATACCCCTTAGGCTAAAACCACAATTTTGATGTTCTAAACTTATGACTAGGCTCACATGATCATGGTTAGTCTCTAGGACAAGTAACTCTAAGGTTACACTAGGGTTTCATTAGTAAATCACAAAGTCATAAGTCATGACTTAGAAAATAGTTTTAAATTAACTAAAATCACCAAAAATCATATCATGACTAAAACACCATTAATAAATAATAAAAATAATAAAATTTCAAAAATATCCCAATTTCAGAAAACTGGGTCTTACAAGTCTACCCTCCTTAGAGAAATTTCGTCCTCGAAATTTAGATGGTCGTACTCCTCCTGGGTCAAACCCTCAACAATCAAAGTCAGAGTTACTACTTAGCAGCATACAAGGTCAACAAGTAAAATGTGGGTAGTAGACCTATACTGGGTCATGTCCAATAAATTGGACTGGCAGGTTTAGGTCAAGGGTGTCCTCAATTTAATTTGGAATCAAAAGTAACTCTATGGGGTAATTTAGGATGAAGTCTTGTGTCAGGAAAGTTGTACTAAGCAATTGAAGTATAAAATGGTGTGCCTTAGTGGGATACTAAGGTCATGGGTGTAGGTTGTCAAGTCTAGGTCATGTCTGTGAAATTGGTTTTGAGAAAACAACTAGTCTTGTGCTCCTAATTTAAAAGTCATGGTAATGTGCCTACGATGATCATAATTAGAGTGGGAATGGTCAATGACCTAAATTTAAACCAGAAGTTGTGATGCAATAGTAGTACAAGGATAGGTTAAATGGGATAGTCTGTGACTATGGGTATTAGACTAGGTAGGTAAGAAAACAATGAATCAATAGGGTTAAGAGGTTTACCATTCTATGGTTAGAGCTACTCTTCTAGGTCAAAGGTATAGCACATACATCAATTCATTCCTAAAGGATTATATTAACAATTAGAGCTACTCCTACTCCTACTCCTACTCCCACTCCTAAGTAAGAGATAAAATCAAAAGAACTATCAGGTCAAATTCATCAAAAATAAGAAATAGGTAGGAGCATATGGAATTGGATTTCAAGACAGATATAATGAAACAAGATGGGAATGGATTTGAAAGAACAGAACCTGCAAGTGGCTCCATCCATGTAGAATAATATATGAAAGCGAACCAAAGTGCAATAGGTTGATCAGACCATCATGCACCGGCCCTGATTAGACAATATGTTAGTGGGTACTAGCCCCCAATAAAATATGTCGTGATCAAGCTCGATAAAATATAAGCTTGCAAAACTAAGGCTAAATTAGCAGTAAAGAAGGTCAAAATATAAGGGAGGTAATGATGAATAAGGTTAAATAGTCCAAGATCCCTTAAACATCAAGGAGTGAGGGTGAATTAAAACAAAAGGAAAAGGGTTTTCAATATCGAAGTTCAAAATAAGATTCTCAAGGGTCGTCCCGGAATCTCTCATGAAATCCTAACAGTGATTGGGTATACTCTCATCCTAATACCTTAATTCCTATATTCTATCGCAGGCTTGTAGCAGTACAACTAAGTCGTCGTGCTACTACGAAATCGCACAAATGCGACTCTCGACTAAAACCTATTCCTTAATTCCTATCGCAGGCATGCTTGGTACAATAACGTAACCAAACAATTTAGTCGACAGACCTGCATGGGCCACCACTAAAAACGTGTCACGACCCGCACCCAGTATAGGGGCACGAGAAGTGGTTACGTCCAGCCTACGCCGCAGTGTCGGCGGTAGTAAGCTGTTCTAGGTTGCTAACTAATCTCATACAGTGAATATAAAAAATACTTGTCCTGATATCAGCTCCGAATGGAGGGCAAGTAAAGGGTATGATCTACTCAAACACAGTCTAAGCACGAAAAGATAACACAGAAGTTATACCTAAGGAATTAAAGACAACAACAACTAACTGCTAAAATAATATACCAATATCTCAAACCAACTTAATACACACTCAATATCTTAACTTTAATACAACAAGCCAAAACATGAAAGCTAAAGTAGTGTACTAGCTAATCTCCTGAATCACTCCTGAGAGTCAGAACCAAAGGTAGTTAATCCCTCGCCAGGTCCATGGTAAGCAGGGCATGTGTCCTCAGGATTATCATCTGTAATATTTTCAACAGGTCCAATCAGGACGGGAACGAGCACAACTCATCAAAAAAAACCCAAGTAAATGACAAAGAACTATAAAGCAGTTATAGACAGTTTTATTGATGAACATGGCAGTTCTATACAGGTAATGATGGCACAGAGACACAGTAAGATACAAGAAAAGAAAGGTAACTAAAACAAGAGAAGAATCATGACAATGAAGACTGTAACAAAAGCTAACTGAACTAGAATATCATGTGTGAGTCCAGACAGTACGATATAAGTCTAATATAATCCCAGTGTGAGTCCAGTCCATATAATCTGATACCAGATAATTTCCAGTACAAGATGAGTCCAACAGTGATCAATGAAACCAGGGTGAGTCCAAACTATGATCTAACAGTGTGTTTTAAAATATCGAGGTCGACATGCAAACGGCTGTAGGTATCAGGCACATCTCTCACTGATCAGGCAAGAGATGGCTATGCTTCCAGTAGATTCCAGTAGAAGATTCCGGATTTGGGGTATGTCTATATGTCTTACTCAATATTTCCCCGCCCAACAAGTGAATCCAGTACAAGACACAAAAATCGAGATGAGTCCGGCCAAATGATGATTCCAGAAATGATTCCAGAATGATTCTAGTGATTCCAGTAATAGA
Organism: Iris pallida; assembly: GCA_029216955.1. NCBI lineage: Eukaryota > Viridiplantae > Streptophyta > Magnoliopsida > Asparagales > Iridaceae > Iris > Iris pallida. Next base: position 24,692,779 of record JANAVB010042420.1, on the reverse strand, counting down.
GATCAGTAAGTAAGGTATGTGTCGCATACATGAATCCAGAAATATCCATACGTGTTGATACAGAGAATCACATAGAACTAACTAGAACTGAAATACAGTAATCGACAAATAAATGAGAGAATTATCAGAAAATGTACTCGCCTGTTACTCTGGAAAAAGTAGTGTAATATCAGATGTCTGTACCAGGGTCACAATGTCCTAAAATAGAGCAATACAGTTATGACATGTCCAAAATGAAGGTAAATAAAATCTACGATGCAATCTATATAAATTCTAAGCCAATCTAGGTCAAAGTCAAACTTGGTCAACTCTACAGTCGAACTAAGTCAAATCAAGTCATACTAGGTCACAAGAAGTTAAACTAAGTCATACAAGGTCAAACAAGGTTAAACAAGTCTAATCTAGGTTAAAGTCAACTCCTGGTCAACACTCTAATCAAACTAGTCAAATACTAGTCAACATGATCAATCTAGGTCAAGTCTAAGTCAAACTTAGACCAACTAAGGTATTGGTCAAACAAAGACTAGTCAGTCAGGTAATTAGGTTAATCTTGACTAATGGTCAACATCCAGTCAAACTCTATAAGGCTAACTCAAAACCAAACATAGGCTAACCTGTCTTAAAATACCTAAGATACTATACTACAATTACCTATACAAAGTATACCACACATAAATACATATAGTACAATACCAACCTTAATCCTATAATCAAGCTAATCCTATTCTCCAACTCAAGTCATGACTCAACTCTAAGTATCTCACTTAACCCCATACATATCTTCATCTATATAGGATTACCCTCATAATCCATATGGTCAACCTAATCATCTAGTTTAGTCAAACTCAAGTCAAATAGTCCTTCTATGTTCATCCAAACCATTTCTAGGTCAATCTAGGTCAAGGTTTGACCTATAGTTGACTTTGGTCAACTTTGGTCAACACTAAAAGTCAAACTGGTCAAACTAGTCCAAGTTAGGTCAAACAATGTTAAACTAGTTAGGGTTAGTCAAACTAGTCATTCTAGGTTAGTTTAAGTCAAAACTAGGTTAAACAAGTCAAGGTTAGTCAAATCTAGGTCTACTAAGCCTATTGGTCAATTCTAACTTACTACTAACCATAGGCTAGTAATCCTGGGGCACTACTACATATATATAGGTATCTTAGATATATACTCATATCTATACAATATATATTTACATAGGCCATCTCATATATATATACATATCTAATATATAGTCAACTATATATATATAACACCATAATCTATATTTATATATATATATATATCCCATTCACATATATATAATACCCTTATATATATATATATATATATATATATATATATATATATATATATATATATATATATATATATATATATATATATATATATATATATATATATATATCACTATATAACATATATATATATACACATACATAACATATATACATATATAGGTAGAGAGAGAGAGGAGAGAGGGAAAGAGAGAGAGAGCTGGACAGTGAAAGAGAGAGAAGGGACACACACACAGGAATGGGGGGGGTTCAGTTTCCTGGAACAGAAAACCAGTCCCAAACACACACACACACAGGAACATATATACATATATGTATATATATACACAACTCCCTATACACTCAACCAAATACCCCCAAATTCCTCCCACATACATATATACTACATATACACATACTAAAAATACACATAAACATGTATAAATCATATCAAATTAAGGTTTGAAATTCGTTTTTGCCAAAAACTGGAAAATCCTAAAATCAGGAAATAGGGACTGTTGACTCGATACTAGGTAAACCAAAATACATACACGAAACCGAGCTAAGGCTCGAATATCTAGGTTGGTAACTAAGGCCCCACACATATACGTGTCATGTGTGTCAATGGCAGACCACCACGACACGACACGGCGTGTCCAAACACTTAAAACTCCACTCGGGTAAATACAGTGCACACACTCACCAATACAGTGTCGTGCACTCGTTCCCCGAGTTCGTGCACACGACACGATACGACACAGACCACGTGGTCGTGTCCAAGTGTCAACCTAGACTAGGGCTAGGGTTAGGACACCCTGCCACGTGTCCACGACTCGTGTGCAAGACACGGGACACGCGTGTCAGTGCTCAAAGTGACAGCCGACTGTGCAGTGCACAGATCAGTGCACGCGCTCGTGCGTGTCCGACACGACACGTGGGGCTCTGAAACTTGGGGAGCCCCGTGTCAGTGTCGGCCCCTTGCTACACGTCAAATTTGGCGTGTCGAGGAGCCGTGTCCGTGTCGCAATCGAGCCCGAGCAGCAGGGGAGAACATGGGCACGATGCAGTGTCTCGTGCAGGCGTGTCGTAGTCTCGTGTGCATGACACACGACACGTGACACGTCGTGATCGTGTCTATGGGTAGAGGGGGACTAGGGCTAGGTGTCTAGGTTCCTGTATCGTGTCCACGACACGTGTGGACACGACACGAAGTGTCAAACAGTGGGTTTAACACAGTGCACAGTGTGGTGTTTAGCAGTGTGTTCGTGTCCAATTTGGACACGAACACGATACGATTTTGTGCTCAGTCAAGTTGGTATGTGTCCTACATGTCTAGGGCTACCAGAAAATATATTTTGTTTTACATAATAACAAAGTTTAATCCTAAGTGGCATTTCACCAAACACTGAATTTAGAACACAGATACGTGTCCGATACGGACACCAAACCAATCCTATTTCCTACCAAACTTAGCCTACAGTTCCCTAGTATCTATATGCATGCAAATATGAAGAGAAATCACTATATTAACTAGGTTTGATAGTATTTACCTATTAGTGCAAAACCAATGGAAAAACCCAATGTAGGGGGAGGTGTGTCCACTAGCCTTGATGATGCCCCAAAGCTTGTGACCTTGTTGGCTAGCCTTCCACAGTCTCTTCTAGGTACTAGGATTCCAATGCAAAAGATTTGAGTGGATTTGGAGTTAAAATGAACAAGTTATGGGTGTTTGAAGTGGAGGGGTTCTCAAGGTTTCATGAAGTTGTAAAAATAGCTTGAATGAATGATGGGGTGTGCATATAGGATGGGGGTGTTGTTGGCTGCCATGGGGGGGTAGGGGTAGGCTATAGGGCCCCTTTCCACCTTGCAAAGCTTAGCCCCTAAGGCTTTGACTAGGTAGATAGATATTTAGGTTTTTCTAAAATATCTAAAAAGTAATATCTAGATATTTATCAACTAGATATTTACACATAAAGCTAACATCCTCTACTTAGTCTTCTAGGTTAGTGGCTAACCTCTAGATTAGTGCTAAACTAGGTTAGGGACTAACATGTCACTAATCAAAAGTCCATGAATAGTAAAATCTCCCTAATCCTACTTAATTCCTAGAAATTTACCAAAATACCCCTTAGGCTAAAACCACAATTTTGATGTTCTAAACTTATGACTAGGCTCACATGATCATGGTTAGTCTCTAGGACAAGTAACTCTAAGGTTACACTAGGGTTTCATTAGTAAATCACAAAGTCATAAGTCATGACTTAGAAAATAGTTTTAAATTAACTAAAATCACCAAAAATCATATCATGACTAAAACACCATTAATAAATAATAAAAATAATAAATTTTCAAAAATATCCCAATTTCAAAAACTGGGTCTTACAGCTGCACTATTCCTTGGATGGCCGCCTCTGTTCAGAACATCTTCCATTGCCTGGTGCAAGGCATCTCCTCGACGATCTTGGGAAGTTAACAATGATCTGATGAGACCCACCAAAGTGCCATCATCAGGCTCTGCAGGCTGGACTGGCTGAACTGGCGGCTCTCCTCCAGTAGGTATGACTCGGGAGGCTACTCCGGAGTGTTGGGCTTGATCTCCGGGCTGCTGATCCACGGGAGGTGCTCCACCTTGCTGATCGGCGGGGTCAGGTACAGTACCGCTGAAGAAGACGACACAGGGAAAACAATAAGGAAGGACCAGGACAGTTCAACGATACAAGCACATGATCAAGGCAAGAATCCAGAGATTCAGAGGATATGAACGGAGATCAAGGACGACTACTGATTGAGACATCTATCGGTAAACCCTCACATTTCTTGATTGACAAGACCTGCATGGGCCACCACTTAAACCATGTCACGCCCCAGAACCAGAATACTGGAGAGCGGGGGCAGACATAGCCAGCTACGTATATTGAAATAGAATACATCTCAACTATACGGTCACGGCTGTCTAGATATGTGAGGGTTTATCTACAAGCCATCAGTCTCTTAAGGTCATAAATTATCCTATTGTCTCAATCTCAACCAACTAATATAATCACAAGATGTTTGACCACCAAATATACAATAAAAGGCGTCCCAAATATTACATATCAGCTGATCATGAAGCTAGTCGTACAAAATGCTAGGACTAGCAAGAGTTAAGTCATACATGATCAACCCTAGGATTTGTTAATCATGTTTACAGCCCGTAGGCAGACAATAAGTAAAAGTGCATCGAGCTAACAGGTGCTCGTCGGCTAAACGCCTCAAAAGAATAATTTTTACAACAGAGTGAGCGAAACAAAATAGAAAAACCCATTCGTAGCCCGGGTTCCTTCTAGTTGCCACCATCGGGCTGGAGGTTCGGTAGATCCTCGGGTGCTGCTCCGAAATCTGGCCACACAAAACCAGCTGGGTCAAACCCCAGAAGAGCAAGTGCCACAAAGGAGGCCACGAAATAAGAACAAAAACCAGCATATCAGATCATAAGAAACTAATTACATAATAAAGATAATTATTAAGAAGAAACCTGGCAGGTGATATACGATGAGATAACCATGGGACTCTTCAGATAACCAGGTTACAACCCGTAAACCAAACAAGGACCGGGGTTGTAACCCTTCGTCTGAACGGAACTTGGTTCCTCCCACCATTTATCGGCAAGATAAAATACAAGAAATCAGGACCTGCAATTAATCATGATTAAGGTAAAGCACGAGTAATCATGTCATGTCATAACCTTGTACAGGATCAGGGCAAGACAAGTGGGACTAGACTCCATCCAATCAATCACGGCCAAGCAAGTACTACGGCTTACTACTTAACTAACTAGGGTTATCACAAGCCTAATTACTAACAAGATGCAAGTGAGAATTTCCAGTCCCAAGCCCTGCAGACCATCCAGTTATCCTTCCGCGGGTTGAGAGTTATAGGTGGGTACATTGCCCGGGAGACAAATGTACCCTTAGGTGACTTAGAGGGTGCAACACATGACAGTGTGCTGGAAATGTGCTCTACTCGTCGGCAAGCTACAAGTCCATTAAAGTGCCCAGATAACGAGATTGCATGTGACTGGGAATTCTCTATGTTCTAATTTGATCTAATCATTAGCCTAATCCAATTTAGCACGAGTCCCTGGCCGTGGTACCCAGGAAGTCACGTCCTAGACATGATGCAAGACAAGATAAGTGGATTGTACAAGCAAGCAAGCAGGAACACCCACGGTGTCAAGTTGATTATACGAGTCAAGTTACAAGTTACAAGTCAAGTCAAGTCAGGAGTGCGCCGCCACGGGCCACTATCAAGTTATCAAGATAATTCATGTCAGGGTACTTGTCAGGAGTGCGCCACGACGGGCCACTATCAGGTCAGGTTGGTCATGTCAGGAGTGCACCACTACGGGTCACTGTCGTGTTATGCTAGTTCCTTGTCATACCATGCCATGTACAATAGTCAATCCAAACGTATTAAGTAAAAATCAAGTTCATGACAAAAGACGTAAGGATATAAAATGGGCGTAAAATATCTAATAAAATACCAATATATATAGGACTATAGAAGAGCCAAGCTTAAAGAAATAACCAAAACTCCAAAAGCCAATGGATTGCGCAAGGGGTCAGGGAGTTGGATTGCGCAGGTGTCAGTTGCGCAGGGTGCCAAGTGCGCAGGGGCACAGGGCACAGGGGCAGATTACGCATGAACAGACTGCGCAGAAGTGAACTGCGCATGGGTGGATTGCGCAGGAACAGACTGCGCAGAAGTCAACTGCGCATGGGTGGATTGCGCAGGGGTTACTTTGCGCATGGCTGGCTTGCGCATGGATGGCTTGCGCCAGCGCAATCCAGCACAGCGCAAAGCACTGGCTGAGGTCATGCGCAATCGGCCCTGCGCTAAAGAACACAGGCCGGGGGTGCGCAATCGGCCATGCGCTAAAGAGCACAAGGCAGAGGGATGTTCTTCCTGGCCGAGAGCTGGTCCAAGAACACCAAGAACTTCAATTCTTCATAACTTTGTCAAATCAAAACCAAATCTAGATTTTCAAAGTTCTAACTTGAGTAAAATTGAATTCTCCTCCACATGGAAGCATCAAAACCCACAAAATCTCAACTAAAATAGATCAAAACCATGTAAATCCGAAAATAGAGAAACTTAGATCTAGAACAATGGAGACTCCAAATCATAAAATGCCAAGTTCTAAAGTTGTTCTTCATGGCCTAATCTAGTTAATGGACAAATAAAAAGTGGTGCTTATTTGATGGCAAGGTGCACTTGCCTATGGGTGTTGGTGAGTTGTGTAGAGGAAGGAAGAAGAAGGAGATGGAGAAGTAAATGAAAATAAAGAGGAGAGAGAAAAGTTAGGTGGGATTTAATGGAGGTGGGTTGTGTTGTGTTGAGGGTGGAGTGTAGGTTAAGGTGCTCCTCTCATGATAAACCAAACCAAACCAAACCCTCTCCACAATATAAAACCAAGCCAAGTCAAAACCCATTTCACGAGAAAACCCAAAATCTGCAAGTCGAGCCAGAAATACAATTACAGGCCAGAATCTGAGAAAATAAAATACAGGTCCATGATACATGCAGGCTTAACCAAAAATACGTATTCAGAATATGGGTGCTACACCAACATAAAGCAAATAAATTATAGAGTAATAGGAACACCAAGGTTAGATTACGCCAAGGCTGATCTATGCCATGACTAGTCTACGCCCAAGCTTTACGCTCAGGCAATAATACGCGCGTAAAAAGCCTGCCTGCGTAAAAGTCTGTCTGCGTAAAACTTAGAAGAGTACGCGTAAAACATGAAGTTACGCGTAAAGAAAATACACTCAAATAAAGGAACAAGGTTGAGGGTAAAACTCGTTTACGTCGAGCCAAGGAGTGCGCGTAAAAAGAGCTACGTGTAAAAAGATTTAGAGTTTACGCCTGAGACACTGTGCGCGTAAAACAAAGATTACGCCAAGTCAAGTAGACTGCGTAAAACAGTTTTACGCTGACACGAGTGATCGTGGGCGTAAAGCTCGGCACTACGCGGACACGTATAACGTGGGCGTAAAAACTGAATATTACGCTAACACGTAACAACGTGGGTGCGAAGGGCTGATGTTACGCGAGCACGTATAACGTGAGCGTAAAACATCTCCCGAACTCCAAATCCCATGTAACCTTCGTTCCAAGCCAGAAATGAGGTTTCCATGGTTCAGAATGGCGTATAACACCACCTCAACAAAACTGGAATGAACAAAACTTGGAAGTAAGGAAGTTTGATAGATCAAAACCACTAAAATCTGAAAATAACAATTTCTAGATCTACGAAAAATAAGACTTCAAAATGCAAAATGCCAAGTTCTAAACTCTCTTAAAATTACGAGAGGAAGATAAGTGAACCATAAAAATGGGTTCTCATTGTGGAAGCAAGGTGTACTTGCCTATGGGTTTGGTAGGTGGAGAGAGTTATGAGGAAGAAGAAGAAGAGTAATGGTGAAGGAGAGAAAGGATTTGGGGGCTTTAAATGGGGGTGTTGGGTTCGGTTCATGATGAACCACTAAGAACCCAAAAATAAACCAACTTAGGCCGAACCTAAAACAAAGCTAAAGCAGAGAATAAAAGCAGAAAGTAAAATGCAGAAAATTAATTATCGTAAAATTAAAGGAATTAAAATACAGAACAATACATGATAAATATTAAATAAATACATTTAAGCAGTACCTGTATTTAAAATACGTATTTTGGGAACGGAAAGTGACATTTTTTCTTCACATTTGGACGGATTTGATTTTCTTAGGTTAAGAAAAAAAAAATAATCCATCCACTTTTCGTTCCATCCATTTATTGGTATTCATCATTCCTTCCTTCTAACGATAGCATTTACTTTAATAGGACTAGTAATCGGACACACGCGTTACGTTTATTTTATATATATATATATATATATATATATATATATATATATATATATATATATATAAAAGGATGGTTGTACATCCTTTTTTTAAAATATATACAATAATCTTATCCTAATTTTAAATTATTATCTTTCAAATTTAATCTCATCCAAATATAATTTTTTAAATTTAATATGTGAATATATTATTTGAAGAAGGCATCCCATCACTCCCTGTCCAAAACTTTTAGTGGGGATATCATCAATTATTTTTGTCATATACTTTCTTATCTAAAAGTTAATAATTATGTAAGGATAATATTGTTATTTACACATCCATAATCTAAAACCACCCCCTATCTAAAGTCTGTGTTATCTTCCTATCTTCGTGTGGTTACCTTCTCATTTTCTCTTTTCTCTTAATAAATATTTTAGGATAATAGAGAAAACAACAAATTTTCTGTGCCAATAAACAATGAAAAATTCGAGATGCGAAGATATATGGCGTCGGTTCTTTGAAAGTTTCATTTTCAGATTCAAATGTGTTATCTTTTTCATGTTTCTACTGTAATACTTTTTTGGCTTTTTTTAATCCATATTTTTATGTTCTCTATTGGGATATTTGTTATTTTGTATTTTTTTTAGTGATGTTTTTGAAGAGCAAGAATAAAATTCTTAAAAAAAGTTGTCTTTTAGAGGAACCTGTGTTGCTTCTACGAATATGAGGACATGTATGTATACAATGAAAAAATTGTTATGTTGTCAAAATTTTGTGTTTGTTAGGTAAATAAAAGGTGGGTTTTTTTTTTTTTCTTTCTATATTTGTTGGTCATTGATGGGTTTGTGGAGCAAAATTAAAAAAAATCCATAATTAGTGAATATTTTATGTGAATCATTTGTGAGTTTTCTATAATTTCTTATTTATGTTTAAAGTTTATTTTTCGGATTCAAAGTTGTTATCTTTTTCAGAATTTCTGATTAGCGGTTTGGCTTTTTTTAATTTTAATTTTTATTCTTTTTATTGGTATATTTGTTACTTTGTATATTTTTATTGATGTTTATGAAGAGGAACATAATTCGAAAAAAAGAAGTTGTACTTTTGAGAAAGTTGTGTTCTTTCTAGGAAACTGAGAACATGTATGTATACATAGAAAAAAGAAATAATTGGAGTTACTTTGTCATAATTTTGTGTTTGTTAGATAAATAATTTTTTTGGGTGGTTTTTTCCCTATAATTTTTGGTTATTGATGGATTTGTGGAGCAAAAATATAAAATTCATAATTAATGAGTAATTTATGAAGATTATTGTTGGGTTTTCTATAAAAACCAAAAAAAAACCAACTCAATCAAAAAAACCAAAAAAATTCACCCAATAAACCAAACAAACAGATAAACCAATAAAACAATAAACCAATTCCACCCAACTCCAACCAACGCTCAATTTCAGCCAGAATGTCTGACGGAAATTGAGCATGCTCGTTTTCCGCCAGACGGTTTGACTGAACGTATCGTTATATGTATTTTGTGAAAGTTTTTATCTTCCAGCAAATATTTAATAAATTTTTACCTCTGCAGCAAATTTTATGTTATATATTTTACTAAGAAACATTTTTGTTGAATTAATTTATTACTAGAAAAAATTTAATGGAAAAAAATTCCACAAAATTAATTTCAGTGTTTGATTAACGTTATTTTCCATAAAAAATGGTTAGCTTCCATAGAAATTGATATTTTCCAATGGACTAGACCAATTTTTTTTCACTATTCTGGAAAAAAAATAATTTTTAAAAATTAATTAAATACAAAATATATGTTATCAAACACTAAAATTGATAAAAAATTATAATATAAATATTTTATATGAGAAAAGTTATTATTTTTTTATTTTTTTATTTTTATATCTACTCCGTTCGGGTCCATGGTACCGCAATCCAGCCAATCTGAATGGAAGGTCAAGTTCGAAACTGTGACCATCCAGCCGTCCAGCGTCGGATGGGTGCTCGAACTCGTAACCTTCCACGAGCAATGTTGTAAAACCGGACCGGACCGACGGTTGGACCGGGTCCAACCGGTTTAAGCCAAAAAATCGGTCCGGTTCGACTAAAACCGGATCTTTTAAAGAACCGTCGATTTTTTGTCAAAATCGGGTTCAACCGGTGAACCGGCCAATTTGGTTATTTTTTCATTGTAAAAAAATTCAAAATAAATTATTATGAGAAATTTGGCCATTTGATTCTTTATTTGGTTTTAATCGACCTTATAGTTGTAAAATTAAACCGAACTAACATACTTATGATCAAATCAAACTAAACCAAGAAATAAATATGGATATTTTACCTATTTGAACCAAACTAAACCAAGTCTATTGAACTCCAATTGAACCCGGTTGAACCTCGGTCCGACCTATACCAAAAATTTCGGTTCGATCATCGGTCCGGTTTTTAAAACATTGCCCACGAGTAAGCAATTCCCTAACACTGTTAGGAAGCTTTGGACGAAAGAAAAGCTCAATCAAGCGCAGCCAAGATTAAATGGAAGCTGCTGCTAGGCCTGCTTGCGGGCTGGTCCACAGCCAGTTGGCGGCCCTCCATTGACAGAGCAACTGGCTGGGATCCATGCCTATAGGGAGGACCAATGGACGCAGCCAGCTGGCGTGCGGGCCAGATATCATTTCCCATATTAAATAGCACCGGTCCGTAAAAGAGTGCAGCAGCAGCAGAGAACGAGTAGAGGAGAGGAGGGGGGCCCTCTTTGTTTCCGTTTGTGGAAAGAACATAAACGATCCGGTGGGCCTGAACAACCTCCCTCCCCAACAACCCACCCCCCACACCGCCCCACCCTATACCCCAACCGACTCCCCTCCTGTATATACAACCTAGGGTTTCATTCCTTTCGCATTTCTGGCAAAGATTCATCTCCTTAAAAACAACAAATAACAAAATATCCCTCATTCTTCACCGGCACCTGAAGCAAGTCCACATTTCCTTCTGGTAAATTTTCCATTCACTCCAAGAAATCATTCATCACATAATCGTTGTGACGTTGTTGTTGTATGGATTTTGTTGTGTGTACATTTTGTGTTGTAAGGTTTGGTGGACTATTTTGGTCACAGGTGGAAATTTTAGTAGTGCTACAGTATGGGATTCTTCGTTGTTGGTGCTTGGATTGTGAAGTTTTTTAGACCTGTAGGTGGTAGGGGCAGTGCTCAGTGTGTTTATGAGTCATTTTTTGTTATAGCGAAACACACACAAATTATATATATATATATATTATATATAATATATATT